>CM047870.1:25811331-26261331 GCA_026212405.1 Petrea volubilis
TCAAGAGATCTCTAGTATGAGAATTATTTGTAGTAGAGCAGTTTTTGATTGAAGGAGAATTAATCAAATTGTTTTGTGAGGTTGAAGCAGATTCATTTCATTATTTGTTTTCCCTTATTCAGCATACAAATATTTTTCACCACTGCTTAGTCAAGAATATCTGGGATAAAAAGTTTAACACTACATTTGACAGAGGAAAGAAAATAGGGAGGAAAGAAAATGAAAGAAAAGAAAATTGGTGGATTTTAATTTTTCATAGGTATGTTTAGTTGAAAGAAAAATAGATGGAAGGAAAATAGAAATCTATTTAATTTTTCTTGTTTGTTTAAATGGAAAAGTAAAAGGAAAGAAAATGATTCATATATTAAATGACAATTATATCCTTATATCATTATAAATCATAATTATGTTATGAATTCATATATTAAAATAGATTAATAAAATTAAACTAAATAAGTATAATGTAAATAAAATATATAAATTGATATAATGAAATATTTATTTACATTGTGTCAAACGACAACTACAATCTTATATAATTATAAATATAATTAAGTTATAAATATAATTATGTCGTATATAATTTAATAAAAATAAAATAAATAAATATGTGAAATATATTTTTAATGTATTATACAAATGAATACGTCATATTTGCTATTTAAAAAAATGCAAGGATTCATGCTAGTAGAAGATGCAATATTATTTAAACACCTAGTTATACATATGGGCAATTTTGAAAATTTTATTTTATAGAAATCTTTGCATTATTTTCCTCTCTTTTTCCATTCGATTTTGGGTGGAAAAAAAAAATCAATGGGCCTCTGCTTATTTTTGCATCCTCAATTTCCTTCCTTTCCTTTTCCTTCCATAACCAAACAAGAAAAAATATATATTTTTCTTCCAATTTCCTCCCCTTCCCTCCCCTCCCCTCCCCTCCCCTCCCCTTCCCTTCCCTTCCCTTCCCCCTTACTAAACAAAGCCTTAGTGCCATTATGCTAATATGTATATTGGTACTCATGAGTGAAAAGGCTCCCATTTTATTACTAATCATTTATATCAATGATAAAAGTTCTAATTATTATTCTGACATGGCTAATTAATGATGGAACTCATGTCACCATTCACAATTAATAAGAAATATATAACAACAATAATGCTATATATAATTACTACCTATGATGATTTTTTTTGCTATTTAATTTATATATGTCACATATTGATAAATTAGTAGTTTAAACATAATTTTTTTTATCATTATTGAGTCTGTAAAAGAAGATTTTATCATTATCGAGTTTGTAAAAGTTGTCAAAGTGACAAGTATAACTTTGTCATTAAGTATATATGATTAAAGAAAATATTCATAATATCACTTAACATTTTATTTCCAAAAATAAAAATAAAATTATCACTTAACTCTTTTTTTTTATTTTTTGGGTTTTGCCTAGTTCTCATAATTTAATTCAATATGAATTTTGCATAATCTTTCCAGTTTCTGAAGTATGATTAACCTCAAAAATAGATTATCATTAATTTATCGTTCCAATAAAGCATTAATCTTAGCGTGGGAGATAATATAATTGTATCTCATGAGTCAATAAGTAAAAGATATTCGCATTTTTTGGCAATAAATATTTTTCTTTGCAACTTTTTACTTCCTAATTTAATGTTTCTCTAAGTAAAAGATATTCGCACTTTTTTAATGTTTCACTTTATTTCCGAAGGCCCATTTGTCTAATTCAAGTTTTCATGCTATCAAGATTTTTGTTTCAAAATTAAAATTAAGCCCAAGCCATGCTATTCACGGACAATTCCAATTCCAATTCCAATTCTAGCCGCCCAAGCCATACCCGATTCACCTAAATTAGTATTAATTACATGACGAGTATTTTATACTTATCGTATAATTGGTGGATAATTCGAAAAAAATGACTAATTACTCAACAAATGTAATATACTTAACATATAATTTATTGGGTTTGACCAAAATAGGTCCCAGGCGTCCGGGCTGCACTTTGCCTACAATATACACGGCTATGTGTCCATGCTCTCTTTGTTATTTATTCCCAACCATCCCCTTTCCTTGTTTTCAAGCTGCCTTCTAAAGAAAAAAATTTCAATTTCAAGGGGTAAAATGCAATTGTCCGCAAAAGTTGGAGGTTTTGCTATTATTTTTCACCACATTTTTCAATCAAATATTCTCTCCAAATATAACATATATTCTATTATCATATTATCCAACAATTTGTCTATTTCAACACTTATAACAAGGTAAATATCAACTTTATATGTTATTGATGCCTCCTAAAAATCAATTGATTGCACTGAGGTACCATGAAACGGCCTAATGCGCAAAGCCAAACGAAATGCCCACAGAACAAGCACAATCCATGATGTGGGCCAAGGGATCACACGGGCTAGACCTGGTAAGGACACCTACAACAGAAGCCTAATCGGTAGTCGCCCACAATATTTGCAAGATGGATCGAGTCCACAACCCTAATTACCAAGTCCACAAGGATAAGATTTTAAACTTTTATCATCTCAACTACAAACCCTACAACATTGGGCCATGATTATCTTAAGATCAACAATTTTAGAGATTGGAGCTCATCATCACTGTCTTTATTGGAATCAGATATTTTTGCATTATGAAAAGTGTTTGCATAATGATAAGGTGTCGAATCATCTTTATGGGATGAAGCATGCTAAAAAGGTCTAGCGTAGTTTGATAGGCCTTCGTCGAGATACATTGATGGCTTTGTTTACCACTTCTCCTAATTATGGAGATAAGTCTAAAATTAATAGCAATTAGTTGAGATAAGATCTAATTTTTGTAGAAAACTTATGGTCTATGCTCTATTAATAGGATAATATAGCAAAGTCCAGTACTCATACTATGATGTAGTCACGATTAATTCAATATTTATTACTTGTTGCCAGTGTATACATAGATAGATAGATAGAGAGAGAGAGAGAGAGAGAGAGAGAGAGAGAGAGAGAGAGAGAGACGAAAAGCAGCAAGACAACTCCTAACAACTTCTTATCCATGATAGTTTGCCTCACCACTAAGCAAGAACTACACTATTGTTTGTTAGTTTGTTTGATGTATGATTTCAAGGCAAACGCTACATTTCTTTCTGTAGGGGCCATTGTAAGGTAGATGCCAAAAGCCAGCTCTAATTAGTGTAACAAGTGTTACATTTGCATCCATTAAAGAGTGCACTAACTTGTTCCTCATCTTCAAATGATGAAATTAATTGTCACATTAGCAAAAAAAAAAAAAAAAAATGTACTACTTATGTTACACTTACTATAAGTCCATCCACATACTGCACACATAGTTCTCGCACACATTTATTAATGTGAATTAAAAATAACTTTATTTAATAAATATCGCGTTTTATGATTTGAATTTTATGAGAATATAAAACGTCAATATTTTGTCTCCTTGTCAGTTGCTCTTCCACAATCTAAAGTAAAAATTATCAAATATATATACATATTTGCAGCTCATTTTATCTTCTAAAGCAACTGACAATATTTCTTGATGCAAAAACTGAAGAGATCATGGCATCTAAGTCAAGAATATGCAAATCAAGAAGCCGTGAATTTGGAGGAATATGCTTTCGTGTTACTCCAAGAAATTGCAATATAGTTTGCATGCATGAAGGTTTTCAGTATGGCGTGTAGACAGCAGCGCTGCCTTTGCGCCTGGCCATGTGGTAGAGTTGGAGGCGGAGGAAGTGGCGGCAGCAGTGGCGGTGGTGGTGGAGGAAGTGGTGGAGAAGGAGAAGGCGGTGAAGGAGGTGGAGTGCCTCTCTTTGATAAACCATTATCCTCTCAAGTCCAAAAACATGGATAAACCCGTAAAATCAAATAAGACTTTATCTATGTAGTTATGTGTTTGTTGTTTTTATGGATGACTCACAAAATATAACAGTTTGTAACATTAATGTTTTATCAGATTTATATTGCACTAATGGTTCCTTTTGATTTTACTGTTTTTGGTTCAGTACGTATGTGTTTTATTCGTATTGTTTAATGATTTTTACTGTTGATGAACTTCCTCTAGATGCATTATCAATTACGGCTTTATTGCAATTTTGGGATAGTTAAAACACTACTTTTCAATTTGAGGACACTTTTTATTGGAGATGGCAAATGTAGGGCAAGAACTTTCTATTTTTTTGCAATGTTAGGACTCCGACCAATTTTCCGATCAAAATGACACGTGGCGCATACGTCATCATTGAAAAATTGACACGGCACACATGTGGCTAATGACATGGCACACACGTGGTGCAGAAATATACATTTTCGGTGATGACGTGTGCGCCACGTGTCATTTTCCGGCCAAAATGTCCGAAAAATTGGCTGGAATCCTAACATTGCAAAAAATAGAAAGTTCTTATTCTAGATTTGTCACCCCCAATAAAAAGTGTCCTCAAATCGAAAAGTGGCATCTTTACTGCCCTAAAAATGCAATAAAGCCTATCAATTACCATCAAATATATCCACAAATGTACAATATTTGTTGAAGGTCAACTAATAGATTTAATTCCACAAATATCTCATTTAACTTTGATAGTGCAATTTAATTTTAGCTCTAGTCTAGACGCCATATATATTTGCTATTGTCATTCATCAATATATATGCCTAAACATATCATATCTACTCGATCGAGTCGATTCAACAAAACTCCTTCTTGAAATGAGTTTCAAACACTATATTAGCTATTTTCACACATGATAATTTTGTGCAATTACACCAGTATCCCCTATTGATGATAACCTATCTTTAATTTATAATTTCCACTTTTATTAATCATTACATATAGTTCGACGATGATATTATCTTTCAAAGTTTAGTAATTTTTTCAAATAGCTCCCGCATATATGGATGAAGTTATTCAATTTTTTGATAAATTATATTAATTTAATTGTTTGCGTTTCGATGCTCGGAAGGTGATATCAATAAATTTGAACTCAAAAGCAAGGTTTGTGTAATTACACATAACTACATGAGAGGACGTGAAATGTAATTGAGCTTTTACATTAGAGCAAATGACGATCTTCCATTAATTTATTTATCTTTGAAATGATGAAGACCCCATCTATGAAAATAATTAAATAATTCTGATTACGCTAATTTCCATGTGGATTGGATTGACGTCTAAATTGATAATTTCTTATTTCTAATTAATAATTTCTTACTTATTTAAATTTGTATTACTGAAGTTTCTATTTATGTAATAAATTTCTTTTTTGAGCCAATTTTACTAGGTTGCTCCAAGTGTTGAATTTAGTATATATAATTAATATGAGATAAAATGACAGGATCGTGATTGTTCGTCGCCATAATTTAGTGTCGCTAGCTAGCGGGGATATTAAAAAGTAAACAGATCACAAAGTTTTAGATAACTAAAGTTTCCTCCATGAAGGTTATTTTTCCATACGTAAGTATACAAAAGATAAATATAACAATGACATACCAAAATATTTTTAGATTAATTGACTTCTAGTGAAAAATTTCTCAACTACACATTGGGCATGTTTGAATAGACTTTAAAAAAAAAGTAATTCTCTATGGTGTTTTTTATAGTAGAACTTTTTTTTTAAACCAAGTAATTTTGTGTTTGGATACAATAATTAAAAATACTTAAAAATGTGCTTTTATTTTAAGCTAATCTGGAATAGCCATTTTTCTAAAAAGGCTATCTAAACACAATTTTTTAGCTCTGAAGTGCCTTTTTTTCAAAAAAAAAAGGTACTTTTTTTTTAAGAAAAAAGCTCATCTAAACGAGCTATATATATATATATATATATTGAATATTACATGTAATTAAACTCGCCTAGATTTAAATATCACAAAATGGTACATTTGTTGGGAAAAAACTTATCAGCGCTTGCACCAATTAAACCAAGTAAGCCACTTTAGTTTATCGACTAATGGAAGTGTTGTCAATTAAATTTTGTCCAATTAAAAATCAACAATTGTAAATTAAAATATTAAATATTAACTAAATTTTCTATTTATATTTTGAAATTTCCTAAATTTAATTTCAATGTTTAATAGTTAATTTTAATTAATATTTCAATATTCATTCCAGCGGCAAATGAGGCGCGCCTAAGTGTCAAATGTGAAGTGTTTCGCCCAATCAAAACAAGTTATGCAGTCTAAATGTCCAAATCAAATCAAATGACGACAAGTGGCTAACTTGGGCATGTGGACCAATTAAATCATGACACATAAATAGTATTTTTCTCTTTAAAAATAAGTTATATTAAAGAGATAAATACCGTAATATTCGATAACAATCCAAAGACCCTACATAAAAGTCTATAAAATAGGGTCATTTGAGGCTCAAAGATCAAGAAGTCTTCTAGATTCAAAGATGTAGAAGGAAGTTCCAAAGATTTCTCAAGTTAAGCTCAAGAAGATACGCGAAGATCTAGGCGAAATTCTTGATGTTATTCGCAAAATCATCAAATCAAGGCATTCAATTCACGATCGAGGTGTTAGGCCTACGTAGTGGCGTTCCTACCGACTTAAGTTCATAGCTCTTCTTAGCAAAAGTCATCCAAATAAGATGTTTGATCTCCAATCAATGTGTCAAACCAACAAATCAACACTTTTCCACAAATTAAGTTTAAATCAAGTTCACAGTGTTCACAACTTTCTTCATGGCGTTTATCAAAATTCCCATGGTTTGATTTGTAATTAAGCTAAAAAGCCTACAAATTGCGCTATTCAATGTCAAAACCCATTCGAAGAAAAGAATCAGGGCATTAGTCTTCTAGAAGATTATTTTTCACTAAATTATATTCTTTTTCTTTAAATTCAAATATTTGTCTTACATTATTTCTTGTCTTGTAATTTGTATTTGCAGATTTGAAAATTGTGTGAACAAATTTTTGGCACGTCCAGTAGGACCTAAGCTACCCCTTATCTATTTTCTCCTAACAAGAATGTCAAATCATTCTTTCAACAAGTTTAATGGCTCCCAAGAAGAATAACCTCGTTTTGGTCAAGAAGAGCGCCTCCAACCAATCTGCTAAGAATGCCATCAATCAGTCCTCTACCGAGGCCAAGTTCTCTAAATCTGGCTCCCATGATAGTTCCAATCCTCCAACCCAACTGCCACCAAATCACTTTCGATGAGCAGCTTACCCAGATGGACCAGATGAATGCAGATCTTCAAGGGTTGTAGAAGACAAGGACTTCCAAATCGCTCAACTTATGGCCAAGCTGGAGCATTCAAACGTTGGAGAGTCAAGCTATAAGTATATGCCTTCTCAAGTTCAAGCAGGAAATGAAGGGCAAACTCATAAGGCATCTCGGAAGTACAAACACACGTAAGGGCATGAGCAATCCACCACTTCCATGACCACGTTGTCTGTGCAAGACTTGTAGGATATGATTGCTAATACTATAAAGGCTAGTATTGTGTCTTTGCACAAAACTATCTGGTATACTCAAAGCCCTACACCAAGCGTATTGATTCATTGATTATGCCAATGGGCGATCAACCTCTAAAGTTTTAGCAGTTTGATGGATATGCCAATCCAAAACAATATGTCGCTCATTTCGTAGAAACATGCAACAATGTAGGAACCAACAACGATCACCTGGTAAACCAATTTGTGCATTCAGTTCGACTGGTATGTCGACTTGGCACCTGAGTTCGTCGATAGTTGGGACTACATGGAAAGAGAATTTCTCAATTGTTTCTATAGCAACTGTCGGATTGTCAACTTGACTGGACTCAGTAGATGCAAAACAATGGAAAGATGAGTCTGTCGTGTACTACATCAACCGATGGGGTGCACTAAGCCTGAACTGCAAAGATAAACTCTCAGAGACTTCTGTAGTGTAAGATGTGCATCCAACAAATGCCCTGTGGTGTTCTATACAATCTCCAAAGAATTAAGCCTCGAAACTTCAAAAAGCAAACTACTCATGGCCATGACATGGAATTTATTATTGCCAACCATTGAATCAACTTAACCGCGAGAGACTTGAGAAAGGAAAAAAGAGATGTAATTGAGCCATCTGCTAAAGTGTCTATGCTCGTCAAGGCACTCACATCAAATTCTTTCCAACAACAAGAAAGGCGCTGAAAAGTCCAAGAGTCATCACAATCTCTGGGTGAAAGATATCGGCTAACATTGAAAGAGAAGCAAGAGAACAAGTACCCATTCCCAGACTTTGATGTCTCCCACATATTTGACGAGCTGTTGATAAGAAAGCTGATTCAGCTACTAGAACCAAAGCTCCCTAAAAGTGTGGGAGGGTGGATAACTTGAGGTACTGTAAGTATCACTAAGTCATTAGTCACCTTATAAAAAAGTACTTTGTAATCAAGGACAAAATCATGATGCTAGCGAAGGATGGGAGATAATCCTTGATAGTAAAAATGCTACAGACGCTAATACTACTAGTGTCACAACTATTGCAAGTACAAAAGATATCCCTAAAGTCAAGAAAAAATTTGTTTTGTCATCAACACTTATGGAGGTATCGACAATAATTCAATTTGAGAGTTTTTGACCATAGTTTGATTCAAAATATGTCTACTGATGCAAACATTGAGGTAATAATGAAGTTATCTCCTGAGCCTGATGGTGGTGAGTGGATTATGGTGACGAACTAAAAAAGACAAAAGCAATATGTCAAGTAAATTCATCTGACATGACCAAGAAAACCTGCTTCGATCAAGTGCAAACATCATAAGCCAATAAGAAGCTCCAAAGCTCGACGTGTTGAAGTAAATGAATCATTGAGCAAGTAAGTAAAATATTCTAACTTTAGCTAATGACATTATCCCTAAGAGATGTTTTCAACCAACGATTGAAACTGTGCATGATGCCTGTGATGAAGTATGAGGCCAACGTTTTGATTCTTGTTGTACCATTGATGCGCCTCATACCAACAAAGTAGAAGTCTTTGCCAGCTTTTATTATGTAAATGCTATAGAGTAGCTAAAGATGGGGCCTCAGCATCAAGTTATGAAAAAGCTCAAAAAGTTCAATGAAGATGGTAAATGGAATATTGATGGAGTCTTATTTGCATAGCTAACAAACTTCAATTAGAAGCCAATGCTTGTCCCAATTTTGAAAGTAAATGGAATATTGATGGAGTCTTATTTTCCAAAAGTAACTGAATTCGTGAGGATCATGGAATGGTTGTGCGACCCCATGAAGACACCAGGGGCCAGTAAGCTTCGTGGACAAACTGTAAAAGCTCTTGGATACTGGCATAAATTGTCTTATAAAAAAAATTCAAAGCCTATCAAGTGTACTCTTTAACATGAATATAAACTGTTAAAATCAAGCTCAAGTAAGCTCATTCATACGAGTATAAAATGTTTACAAATTCAAAAAAGATTGCTCCTAAATACGAGCATAAACTGTCTTATAAAAAATTCAAAGTCTGTCAAGTGTATTCCTTAACATGCATATAAACTGTTAAAATCAAGTTCAAGTAAACTCCTTGATATGAGTATAAAATAACTACAAATTCAAAAAAGATTGCTCATAGATACGAGCATAAACTGTCTTAAAAGAAAAAGAAAAAAATTTCAAGTATGTCAACATACTTCTTGACATCAGTATAAACTATTAAAGTCAAACTCAAGTGTGCTCCTTAACATAAGTATAAGCTGTTAAAATTAAATTCAAGTGTACTCCTTAACATGAGTATAAATTGTTAAAACCAAGTTCAAGTAAACTGTTTGATATGAGTATAAAATGTGTACAAATTCAAAAAAATATTTTACTTGATGGATGAGCCTAAACTACGTCTTACTCCTAGCCCGCATAAGTATAAACTGTGTACAACACTCAAAAAAAGAAACAAAAAAAAGAATAAAAAAAAAAGACAAGTTTTGTTGAACTACGTAATGACTTGATCCCTTTTGGGATTCATAGGTAGCTTGGGATTTTATCCAAGTCCAGTCATACCATTTAAACAAAGCTTGTTTGTCTTTGATGTTACCTCAGTTCTTAAGATCATGAAAAGATGAATTTGTTAAAGTTATATTACGAATGATTTTTTGTCAACTTGATAAAAATTTCATTAAGTATGGAAAATGGTGTGCGAAGGCATAACAATATTACGAGCAAAGTACGCGGATGAGAATGTGAAAAAAAAAACATTTTATTGCACATTCAGTATGGCTTTTACTTCAAAGAGGAAAAACAATGAGACTACGAAAAAGATGTAGACACCAAAGAAGAATGAGATACCGAGAAAGTAGGAGAAAAAGCCATTTGGAAAAGGCTCTCCCTAAATCCCACAAACTTGAAGAAGGAGAATCGTCAAGTATCTCCACAAGAGTTCTTCCAAATTCTACAAATCTCTAGCTGTGGGCAATAAACTTCTAAGTCGGCTACACCGTTAAATCCACAAATCTCTAAGATGCGGTCAGTAAGCCTTTGAGCCAACTGCACTATCAAATCCACAAATTTCTAAGATGCAGTCAACAAGCCTTTAAGCCAATTGCATTCTAGATCCCACAAATTTCTAGATGCAATCAACAAGTTTCTAAGCCGGTAGAACAGTTAAATCCACAAATCTTTAAGATGTGGCCAGTAAGCCTTTAAGCTGATTGTGACATCAAATCCACAAATTTCTAAGGTGCAATCAACAAGTCTTTAAATCGATTGCATTTCAGATTCTATAAATCTCCAAATGCGGTTAACAAGCTATTCAAGTTGACTGTGATCTTGAATCCACAAATCTCCAACATGCAGTCACCAAGCCCCTAAGTTGATTGCATTCCAAGTTCTATAAATCTTACTATCAAGTCTCAGCCAACAATCCGAATGTGAAATAAAAGGATAAGTGGGCCTGACTCTTTAAAAGTCCATTATTTTTTTAATTCAAATAAAATTTAAAAAATAAATAGGAAAAAAGTATTTCAAGTCCCGCATCTCTCACACAAATATTCAGTATGTTCCCCGCTGAGCCTCGAAGTAGGGGCCATTTGCTGACAATTAAATTTTGTCTAATTAAAAATTAATAAATGTAAATCAAAATATTAAATATTAACTAAATTTCTATTTAAATTCTGTAATTTCCTAAATTTAATTCTAAAATTTAACAGTTAATTTTAATTGATATTTTAATATTCATTACACTGGTTAGTGAGGCGCCATCAAATGTTAAATGTGAAGTGTTTTGGCTAATCAAATCAACTTATACAGCTGAAAGTCCAAATCAAATCAAATGACGACAATGGCTAACTTGGGCATATGGACTAATCAAATCATGGCATACAAATAGTATTTTTCTCTATAAAAATAATTTATAATAAAGAGATAAATGCTTAAATTGTTGGTAGCAATCCAAAGACCTTACATAAATGCCTATAAAAGGGGGTCGTTTGAGGCTAAAAGATTAAAATGTCTTCTAGATTTAGAGAAGTCGAAGGAAGTTTCGAAGTTCTCTCAGGTCAAGCTCAAAAAGATACACAAAGATATAGGCAAAATTTCCTATATTCTTAGTGAAAATCATCAAATCAAGGCATTCAATCGACAATCGAGGTTTTATGCCCGTGTATTGGCTTTCGTACCAAGTCAACTTCATAGCGACGTTCAAGGCGTTTTTCGTGAAAGTCATCCAAAAAGAGCGTTTGATTTGCAATCAAGATGTCAAATCAGCCAATCGACATTCTTTCCCAAATCAAGTTTACAATGTTCATAGCTTTCTTCGTGGCGTTCATCAAAATTCTTGACGATTGATTCGTAATCAAGCTAAGAAGCCTACAAGGCCCGTTATTCAATGTCAAAAACCACTTAGAGAAAAAGAATAATGCGATTAGTATTTTAGGATATTGTTTTTCACTAACTTATATCCTTTTTCTTTAACTTCAAATATTTGTCATATATTATTTCTTATCTTGTAATTTATATTTGTAGACCCGAAATTTATGTGAATAGTAAGTACATTCTGGACTCATTTGATTTGGGCTTGTAAGGGGGCTGGACTCATTGAGAACATGGTACCATATTTTTTGTTAATGGGGCTGAAAGCATGTGGATCTTAACGATTCAGTCTCTGACCCGACTTGAGATGCCATAAGTTGGTCTAGTACAGTCGACCTAGAGGGGGTAAGTATTGACTTTTTTGACAACTCGGTATTTAGTGAGGGCCTATAAATTAACAAAATGCCCTACAAACTAAGCATGCAATTACATAACTACCCACTATGAAAAATTATATTTCAATAAGACGATATTTTTTCCAATGAAGCCAGAAAAGTAATCGTACAAAAAATTACTCCACACAACAAACCCTAGCTTTCTACTTCGCAGCCGTAAAATATAGAACAAGAAACTGATTCCTCCAAGATGTATTCCGATAAAATCGTTGTCAACTTAAAGACGAACATTGACGATAATCAACATACTATTGTTTTCTCGCAGCCTGATTCTTTTTTTTTTCTTTTGTTTTTTATTTTGTCATATTCTCTCCACCCCCCCCCCCCCCTTTTTGTATTTGTTGCCCTTAGTACATTCTCACGTTTAAACTAGGAACCTGTAGATTTTTGTGTTTTTAAGATGAAGTTTTTGTCGAATTATCTGACTCATGCTTCTGAACTTGAGTAACTAAGCTGATGGTTCTTTTTATAGTGGTATAATTGCATAGTTTAATAAGGATATTGGCTTTGCCTCGTTTTATTTCAAGTCATTAAGAGACGGCCCAGTTGTTAATCGGAATGTATAGACTTAGAGTAAGCTGGCTAATCAGAACCCTAAAGTTAAGGTACTGAATTTCTTATTTACTGATATGAATGGTATTTTGTTTTGTGCTGACTAAATAATTACAAATATTTAAAAGGGGTAATGATTTTTTGCCATTTGAACTATGACGTTTTTGAGACTTTGCCACCTAAATTTTTTTTTTTGTCTTTGGTTGCCATCCAAACTACACGATTCTTGACTTTGCCACCTAAGGGCAAATTTCGGAATAGTACCACGTGAATGGCATGTGATCTTTTGGTAGGGGCATTTCCATCATTTTATTTTTAAAAAAATTGTTTGCAAAAGTGTGCCCCATAGATTCGAACTTGGGTTGAGAAGGAGTGCAACCACACCTAGTGCTACTTGATCAACTACCATTATTGTTAAATATGAGGCAAATTGATATATTTGTACTATATAGATTCAAATAAACAAATTTTAGTATCAATTTAAAATTCAAAAAAATAAAAAATAAAAAATATATTTATTTTGTCAATTAATAATTAATATTACTTTTATTTTAATATCAATTTTTAATCCAAAAAAAAAAGGAATATATTATTCTTTTGAAAGAAAATTTTATCTTGCTAATTAATTAATTTTAAAAACAAATTGATAAAAGTGAGTAGTTTAGGATTCGAGTGCCCAATTTTGAGGTAGAGCTGCAGTTGTTAGTCTCTTGTTTACATAATGACTTGATTGTTATAACCATATTTGCCATGTGTGTAAGTTGGTAAATTTGTGAGGTTTGAATACAATTTGGAAATCTAACTCAGTTTTCGAAATGGATCAAGTCACCCAAATTGTCATTCTAATCCTATTGCACTTACACTTCTACCATGGCATAGTTCTTCTCTACGTTATGTACAAGATTCATAAGAGAAATCGAAAAGACAAGGCTCGTAAAAGACGTAGAGAAGGCATCAGTTGGAGTGTTGTGTCAAAAATACCAAATTAATCAAATACAACAAATGCGAGTTCTAACTGAAATTACTGATATAACTTGTATTGAAAACCTATGAGTGGATACAAATTGATTTGCTTGTCATTGTGAGTTGCTTTCAACTATGGGTGGGATTTCAGAACGAGATATTTGTGAGTGTTGCTGAGAAAGTTGCAATTTTTATATTTGTGTTAGCCCACCATAAGAAGAATGTCACTGTTAAAGAAGAATGGCACTAGAAACTCTAATTTGTGTGAGCCCATTGCTACTGGTCGATCCTAAACCCGATGATGAAAACTATGACAACGAGCATGGAACTGTTTCAAGGTAAGCTTTTGTTTAGAAAAATTTTAAATATAATATCTTTCTAACCCTTTTCATATTTGTCGAATAGAATTGTGTTAAAAGAATGTAGATATACATAAATAACTTATGGAATGGTCCACAGGGTTGCATTGGGGCCCTTAACGGTACATTTGTTAAAGTACGTATCCCAGTGTCAAAGAAGGGACGTTACTTTATTAATCGTAAATTGAAGGCAACTGCAAATGTGTTAGCATGTTGTGATCATAAAATAAATTTCACGTACGTGTTAACTGGTTGGGATGAGTCTACAGCAGATAGTCGAATCTTACGGGACGCTGTAACTTGACCAAATGGCCTGGACTGTACTTTCAGGTAGTATATAAAATTATCATATAAGGACATGTTTACAAAGGTGGAAAAAGGATGTTATGCTTATTAAACCATTGTTAACCAATGTTTACATAACAAGTTGAATAAAACTCCATTAACCTACAGGGCCCTTGTTTTGTGATGGTTATTGGATGTTTAATGTAACTCACCAATATTGGTCAGTTAAAATTAACATGGGAATTCATGGTTTGTGCATTTACTATTATATATTATACCCCCATTTTGTTCAGTGAAATTACAACATATGCTCTTTAAATGTCACTTTCTTTTATAGCAAAAATTGTGTTCCCGGTTATGTTAGAGCTCTCAAAACAAATTCGAGAAGGTCTTTCCGGCTGTACTCTTCAATTTCTCTTCTCATCTTCTACTTTATTTTTAATATAATTTTTTTGAATTGAATTCTTCAATATATCGTCACCTAGAATTGTCGGAAATTACCAATGGTTACCAATGGCCACCACGTTTCGTTGTTGTTCCCGATTTACCTCGACAAACAACCCTTGATTTGCATTCCACCCAAGTTTCTGTCCATTGTCACACATGCCAACTAGATCTATACTCAATTTTGGGATTTGAACGAGTATGGATGGATAAATTTGCGTTTGTGTGTTTAAATGCGTGTTGGTAGGTGTGCTTGGGATGCTTAGGAAGACGAAGTCTATTTTCTTTTTTATGAATTTTTTTAGTTTCTTTATTATTCTAGCTTATTTGTAATTGAGAATTAATTGATCTCAAAAGTGTATTTTTATTTATTTATTTATTATAAAATATAAAATTATCAAAGAAAATATATTATCTAAATTTTTTGTTTTTGTCCTATTTCGTTTGCCTCTATAGCGCTTTTCGATTTATTTCAAATTTATTTTCTTATTTTTAATATTTCAATCAACCATCTTTTTAAAATTTGTTTGTTTGTATTTATTTTTATTATTTTTTACATTATTATTATTATTATTATTATTATTGTTATTATTATTATTATTATTATTATTATTATTATTATTATTTAGTAATTGTGAAACAAGAGTGACAGTTAGTGATTTACAGCCAAGGGACAAATGGCATTGAAGTGGGGTGTTGGTGCAAGAATCTTTTAAAGGGCATGTTAGTTATTTTGTGTTAGAACAACAATTAACCTGGAGGATGTCGTAAACAAAAGTGGTTTTTAGGACAAGAATAACCTACATTAAACCTAAGATGTAACCTTCATTTTCCACTTGTTTAAATTTGCAAGCACCATCATTAACCTATTGCTTAACTGAACCCACATTAAGTAAGACATGATTTGTAAACATGTCCTAATTAGGTTTATTGTAGCCTTCTATTGCACTAAAGTTGGTTAACACTGCCTATTTAGTATGAAGGAGACATTAACATCCCTTTTTTATTTGGTGCAGGAAATTACTACTTGTGTGGTGGCGAGTATCCAAATGTAGAAGGATTCTTGACACCGTATCGATATACACGTTACCGTTTAGATGATTGGGCAGTCGGGCGAGCTGCTCCACAATTAGCCCACAAATTTTTCAACATAACGCATAGTCGGGCCCGAAATGTAATTGAGAGAATGATTGCTCTACAAAAAAATCATTGCGTAATATTACGTAGCACTTCATTCTTTCCTCTGAAGACTCAGAGTATGGTGATACTTTCTTGTTGTCTAATTCTTAATTACATTTACACGCACATGGTCGTTGATCAAGCGCAGATCGAAGTGAATATGTTAAACGAAAATCAACAACAAGATAACAAAGATGTGTATGTTGATGGGATAGAAACATCTACAGCTTGGGATGCATTTCGTGACGGGCTAGCGTTTGAGATGTATAATGCCTAGCGTAGTAGGCACCGACGCTAAATGTTGATCTTTAAAATTTTTTATCCTCCTATATTTTATCTAAACCAATGTTGTATTTATCTGGATGATGAATCTGTAATACACATGTTGTGGCTTTCATGTATTTTGTTTTTTAAACAACTTGACGCGAATTATTGTTGGTATGTTGTTTCGTTAAAGGAGTATGCGTTGTGTAAGATGTGCATGCAATTATAGTGATATCTAATTGTACTTTGTGTTAACATATGATTCAATGTTTCGTTATTATTTGTGTAGGGCATGGCCTTTTCAGGTTCATCGTCTCAAGGCACGACTTGGCCCATATAAAAATTTTGTGGTTGCAATACAATTCCTTCAAGTTCATCATCGATTTACCTGACATATACTACTACGAGGAGCGCAACATCATCGTTGGTGATGATGTTACTTAGGAATTAGTCTGGGCGGTAAAATTTTTTTCCTTTAATTCCATACGTTTTCTAATCATAATAATTTAACATTGTATGTTTTGACCTGATTTCTAACTACAATGTCATGGCTGTAATGATCAGTTTTTTTTGTGTTCAAAACTGTGTCAACCATTTGGAATGGTTTACTACCACGGAGGGGAGCTCACATGGAATGATTTTAGAAAGATAGTTGAGAACCCACTGCTGTAGATATAACGGAGTAGCTGTTCGTGTGGTCATCTTTTCCTATTTCATTCTCCTAGAGCGTGCGTTGTCTTCGTCACCAATGTTATTTATCAATTTGTGTAGTGATTTGATAGTTGTTCAATTATTAAACTAACATTCGATGAAGATTTTTTAGTTTCAATGGACATGGCTTAGGTTCCGATGGTGGAGATGATGCAAAATAGTTGTATGTTATGCTCCTTTGAATAGCGTGAATCGTTAATTGTATGTTGTTCTTGTTGTCCAGGCAGTATGCATATATGTGTCTTTGCAACCTCAAGCTCAATTTTAGCTACCTCATTTATTTTGATATGTACTAATTAGATGTGCTTAGTAGAATTTGGTAGGGAAAACTACAAGATGACGGAGAATTAAATTTTAATACTAGTGGTAAAAATTAAGAAAAAATTAAGGACAGAGAATGTCAAACAAAAAAAAGAAACCTTACCAATTCGGTACTATCCACAATTTGGCAAATTATTAAGGAGAACACACCAAAAAAACATGATTCAAACATATCAAAGTCAAAATGGTAAATTTCATATCCAATTTCCCAACTACTTCCAAAAACAGACAATCAACCTAAGTCAATATTAAGGAAGCTAAAAGACAAGACTCCACAAACAAGCATGAATACAAATGCATGAGACTCCACTGTGTAGATGGTAAGCATATTGTGGCTACTCACCAAACTTCTTAATCAAATGAGTCCTCTATATTTACAACTAATCAATGAGGCTATTTGTAAGCTGCCTGGTAATAACAAAGATGGTGGATACTTTTTCAAATTCAAAGATTCTGCATATAATTATCCATTGATTTTGATATACATATGATTAAGTTGTACTAGAATTGGAGCGCATGTAAATGTATATATAAATTTGATATTCTATGAACAATATTCACAATTCCTAGAGGAGTAAGAATAAAACAATAAAAATTTCGGGGTGACCGTATTTATAATTACTTCCTTAATTAATTAGGAGATTTTTACAAATACCATCCTCTAAGGTTTGAGTTTTTGAGTTTTTACCCTTTATGTGTATGTTTTTCAACTTTAATCATTGATCTTTCAAAATTTTCAATTTTAGTTCGATTTTGAACTACTCTAATAAGATTAGCCAACATGGCATAATATTTGGGATTCTTTTTTGATTTTCCGTCATACATGCTGACGTGGTACTGATATTGACGGGGGCATGTATATTTCATCCCTTAATGAAGATGTGTTGGCATTTGTAGAAAAAAAAAACAAAATTAAACAAAACGTCATTTCATATTTTTACATTTATGTTTTTTACTATATATTTAGTTTACATAAATATTATAAGTTTAGAGTTTATATATGTGTGTATATATATTTATTTTTGTTTATGTAAACAAATAATATATAAATTCAATTAATTTAAGTAAATAAAAAATTTAATGAAATTACATATTATAAAATATAAAAATAAAAAAGTAAAATATGAAAAATCACTACCCTTCTTTATATAAAAATCCCTAAAAGAGTAAATCTAACCTATATATATATATGCATACCTAAAAAAATTAATTAAATAAATTAATACTTAATCAATTAAAAAGAAAAAAGAAAGAAACCCTTCGTCTTCTTTAAACAACCCCGCCCCTTTTATTTTGTCCAACAGCCTGCCCCAATCTGAGTTTGATTCGAATTTTAGCATATTCGACCAATTAAAATATCCAATAGGTTAGATCCGATTATGAATATCCGTAATCCAAAATAAATGGATAGGATACGAATCAAGTAGTCCGATCTGTTAGAAATCCGAATCCAAACTTTACTAATACTTTTTATTATATCAGCAACCTTACATATATAATGTTAGTGCATAAGTTTAAATAGAATGCAATATTCAAATCATTATATCTTATAATAATATACTTATTTATAATTTTCAAAGTAATTTCTTTTCAAAAATTAATTCATAGTTTTTATATATAGTATAAAATAATTTTCTACTTATTTAATTTTTACTTTTTACACATTAAATAATTTTTTTATTACTTATTTGATTTTAAAGTTTCAAAATTTTTAACAGTAACCGAGCTGAATTTTTCTATCAAATTTCGAATTTTTCCTCGGATTTGGACTCAATTGAAATGAATGTTAATCCTATAGGATTCAGGTCGGATTCGAATACTAAGGAGGCTTATCGGATTCGAATTTTCCAAATTTGGCCCAAATCCGACCCGTTAACAGGCCTACCCTAATCCAGCCATTTTCATCGCAATTTCCTCCATCCCCAACCTAGGGAAAGTGAAAATCGGAAAAATTCTTACCCAAATCAGGTTTAGTGAATTCAATAAATTATATATGTAGCATTTGGCATGCGACTAGTCACTTTCTATGAAATATACATCAATTATATGGCGAGTTCAAGACATTTGCCACGTGATTAATATTAATTCAATCTAGTTGATTTAGCCTATAATTTGCCGAGAAAACTATGAGGGTGCTGATTTCAGTTTTATAACTATGTGTGTGTGTGTGTGTATATATATATATATGCATGATAAACAAATTAATGACGGAACTCTTGAGAAGTAAAAAAAAAAAATCCAAAGAAATTAAATCAAATATTACCAATTGTATTGCTGAGTTGGAATCGATTTCTTGCGGCCCATTGGTTGAATTCTTCAGGAGAAGATGGCACTTTCCAATTTTTACTGCTTTTGTCACCAATTACCACAAATTCCCTAGCTTCAGAAAAGCTGATAATGTATAATAAAACAAGAAAAGCCAAACTTTAAATATTAAGGGTTTCCAAAAAAGCCATTTATGCACAAAGAAAAAACAAAGTTTTTCTTTTCAGATGGAGAACAAGTTTTTTTTTTTAGTAGAGAGAAATTGATAGGTTTTTATTTATCTTTTTTAGTATAGTATGGTTTATGTATTATACATATATATATATATATATATATATATATATATCAGTGGTTTGGTTTGATTTGGCTTGGATTCTCTAGGGCATGTGCGGAGATTATTGAGTTTTTATTTTGGAATGTTGAGCTTGAATTTATTTGGAGATTTAATTGTGATATTTTTAAAATAGAAAATTTGAGCCGTTTCATGTGTGATTAATTATTTTATTTTATATGACTGAAATTGAAAGGAGAATGAAAATTTTGTCATTGTTTTCAATGCAGAAAAGGAGAGAAATTTGACTAGGTGATGTTGGGTGTAAATGATAAGAGATACATGAATGACCATTATTATTCCCCCATTAATTGGCTAACACTAATAATAACTATGAGGTGCATCAATATAACGACAAATTTTTAGGAGAGATTTTATCCCTTATCTATCTATCTATATACATACACGTGTATCTATACTATTATATATTTGAGAAAGGTATTTGACCCAAAATCTTTCAATTTTGACCAAATTCTAATTTTCTAGAATTTTGAATTTTTTAATTAAAAAAATTGTCATTAGTTATCTAATGGAGTCTCTTGGTTTTCTAAATATTCAAAATTTGAATCTATTAGGTCTCTTAATATGTATTAATTATTAATTAATCTATAACTCTTCCCCAAAAAATGTCGTTTCTTTCCCCTTTCTCTCCCCCATTCAAAACAGCTTTAATAAGACTTCTTCCATTATAATTCGTTAACAATATACAAAAACCTACATTCCCTCACTTGCCATCCATTATTTTTCTCCTTTCGATTTTATAGGTATGTAATTTTTTTAATTTATCTTGAATTGTCATATTTTCCTACGATTTTACTATTTTTTTCTTATTGTTTTATTAAACTTTATGACTTAATTTATCTTTGTTATCCTATTACTATTTGTTTCTCATAGTGTTAGATTTTTTTTTTAATTTCGGTATCATTTTCCAACTTACAAGTACTTTAGCACCATTTTATGTTCACATTGTGAAATTATTCATATTAGATATCATTTCTTATTTATAGATTTGTGCTTTTGATTTTCACTTAATTTGCTTTCTTTTTAACTTTATCATTAGTTTATTTGAGGTTTATTGTATTTGGCTTTTTTACATTTTAAAAATTTATACGAATTTATTGGTTTGTATTCTTCTCCTTTCTTCTTTGTTTTTTTGTATAAAAATCTATTTGGTAAAGTTGACACATCTAATATTTTCACCTATTTTCATTTTTTAGGTTTGTATTGTTCTTCTTCTTTCTTTTTTTCTATAAAAATTTATTGGGTAAAAGTCGATACATCTAATATTTTCACTTATTTTCATTTTTTTTTTAATTTTACTACGATTGTTATTTTACACTATGTGGAAGTTTTTCCACACTGAGGGAAATCATCCCCTTTGAGGACACAAATGGAACGGCCCTTGAAAGCACTTAGTCGTTGGCACACCGTATAGGGTTCCCAAACCATCGAGTTAGATGGGACAACCATTGTCACCTAACGTACTGTGATAAGGTACGGGCCATCCCCTTAGTCCTAGGTGCTATTATTGCTCTTTCGTAAGTATAATAACAAGCATTAAATACTTAGGATATGCATTAATTGCAAAAGCCAAGCCTCATTAATAGAGTAGTGGCCTAGCCATCATTGGGGGTGCCAAGGAGGACAAAAGGCATACCCACTTGTACCACATCACATCAAGGTTCCATTCATATAAAAGGCTTTCCCAACCTCAAAAAAGGTAACCCAGCTATTCATAACAACTAAGAAAGACATACTATTCATCTTCTTCTTTCTTACCTCACTTTAAGCCAAGAACGCTAACTTGAGTGTTGAGAGTCTACTAGTGGCAAAATTAGCTAGTCTCCTATTTGCTCCTCCCTGTTGACAGGTGGGCCACTAACATTAATATCAGAGCCACAAAATTTCGCCACGTGGTTGATCCAAAGAAGACCTACAGCAATAGTATAAATAATAAAAGTAGTTAAAAAGATAAATATATTTGTATAGAAATTTTAACATCAAAAGTTAACTATTTAGTTATATTACATTTTATTTTTATTTTTATTTTGTATAGGTATCCAGTACACTCAATATATTAGTATATATTAATGGAGTTAGTGTTTGAACCCCATTGAATAGAGCATAGCTCTACCCATGGATTGTCTACGTATTTGGTTAATAATATTTGCTAATATGAACTATTCGGCCCATTTACTTTACAAAATAATGATAGTTTAGAGCCATTTAACACTCAAAAACTCATGTTTACTTTATATGTTGATTAATCCAAGTAAACCATCATTGTTTTTAGGTTGTATAGCTCAATCATATTTGACTCTCCGAATTGTAGAGTTTAAAGTAATCATCATCTTGACTAGATGTTGAAATGATGCTCTTGATCATAATTGTGTACATATAATTACAACATATGTCAGTTACAAGCTCTAGATTCTCCCTTATCCTTGATTTCTGTTGTCCCACTTTCTTTATCTTTGAAAACAGCGCAACCAAGCGGTCTGTTTCGTTGTTTGGGCCATCACCACCATCTCGTCAGACCATCAAGCAGCATAAACTTGAATTCGGTGTTCCCTCTGAGTAATAATGTGATCTCCATTACAAAATGAAGAGAAAGAATTACAAAGTTCATGTATCACATGTATTTATACAGATAAAAAAGGAGGAAAAATGTTGATTCCTACCTGTCAAGATTGTTATGTAAAATATCTACACCTAATTAACTAAAATAATTACATGTGTGAGTTAACTAATTTTTGTGTCCTCCATATGCTCTAATACCCTCCCTCAAGCTAGAGCATGTATCGTAAACAACCCCATCTTGGAAAGAATAGCATGAAAGGGGATGATTCCAAGTGGTTTAGTGCAGATATCAGCAAGTTGATGAGATGAAGTGTATGGTATGAGGCGGATAAAACCAGCAAGCACCTTCTCACGAACTATGTGGCAGTCAATTTCAATGTGCTTAGTTCACTCATGAAAAATAGGATTAGCAGCAATGCGAAGCATGATGTTGTTGTCACAGAATAGAAGGGCTGGAGAGGGATGATCAACATGGAGATCTTGAATAAGATATTTAAGCTACTGCAACTCACAAGTCGTTAAGGAAACTCACAAGCTTGATGTTTAATTTTATACACCAACTTACATCCAATTAGTGTTTTACTAGTAGACAAATTCACAAGAGACTAAGTGATATTCTACTCCGAAGCAAAAATTTCATCTTGCACTGCATGTTCCCAACATTCATGTTTAATAGCTTGGTTATAGGTACAGGGTTCGATGTTAGTAGAAAGAGCTAGAGTAAAATGCTCATAGAAAGGAGATAGTTTGGAGGTACCTGATAGTGGAGGAGGATTGTGATTAGTTAAAGTGGCAACGTAGCAGTGGTAATCCTTGAGATATATTGGTACCCCGCGGAGTTTATGTGAAGTTCGAGATAGAAGATGTCTTGCTGCTGGTGGAGGATCAAGAATCGGATTAGAAATGGGTAACATAGGTGGTGAGGCATCAAGGATGTCATAAGCAGTAAAGGAAAAATCATGAGGAACAAATAAAGGAGGAGCTTGTTAAGATGTGCAAAGAGGGAAATATGTTCATGAAACTTAACATGACAAGAAGCAAAAATTTCTCTAGATTAATGTCAATAAGTACAAAACCATTTGTCTCTAGTTTGAAACCAAGAAACACACATTTCTTGGCCCTCAGATCAAACTTGGACCTATTTGAGGTAAGTGTTGAAGCATAGCAAAGTGAACCCAAAACTCGTAATTCATTGAAATCTAGAGGCCTGTTGTAGAAAAGCTCAAAAGGAGAAGAGTTGGACAAAAGAGGTGAGGGTAATCTATTTATAATATAGACTGCATGTGAGACAGTATAATACCAAAAGGAATTCGGTAAACGAGATTGAAAAAGCAATGAACAAATGATGTTAAGTATGTGTTGGTGTTTGAGGATCGACAATACCATTTTGTTTTGGAGTTTCGACACAAGATGTTTGGTGAATACCTCCCTTTGAAGTATAATAAAACAGGCATAGCAAATTCTACCCCATTGTCACTTCAAACTATTTTTCTTTTTGTGGAAAATTAAGTCTAAATAAGAGAGAATGGAGTGTGTATCTAATTTATTTTGCAGTAAATATACCCAAGTATTACGAGAATAATCATCAATTATTGTTAAGAAATACTTATGCCCATGAATTGATGGTGTAGAAAAGGGGCCCCAAATATCAACATGAATCGTATCAAAACACTTGTGTTTAGCAAAAGAAAAAGAGGCAACTGAAAAAAAGGAATTGGAGGAACAAGACTTGGACAACATATAAAGGCCATCTCACATTTCAACTGTACCAATCGTCTTCCACGACCTCTGGTCTTGAATGAAACAACAAGAATGCTGGAAAACAAAACAACGAGGTAGTGAGGTAGTAAGTTTGGAAACAGAAAGCAAATTGAATGAAAACTCAGGTATGAAAAACTTATCATGAAGAATAAGAGTATATGTTATGTGAACAGTGCCTGAAACATGAGTGCAAACCTAAGATCCATTAGGCAAAGTGATAGATATAGGGTGTATTTCTCTATAAGTAATGTAAGAATCTAATGTGTATGTAAAATGATTGGTGGCTCCGATATCCACAATCCACATATCAGGTTTGGAAACAAAAAAAAGAGCAGAATGATTACCTTGTTGAGAAGTGAATGTAGGAATAAGAGTGGAATGAGAAGGTTGAAAGAGAACTTGATTGGCATTGTGGGGTATAGATTGTTGCTGGCCAAGGATGGAAGATTGCAGCAGAGACAAGACCTCTGAAATTGAGCCTGTGTCAAAGAAACACCAGTAGAATCATAAGTTGCCCTGGTATCATCAACACCACGAGTAAGAACCTCAACAGAGTCCTTTGGTTCCATAGAGACTACACTGTCAGCAGCTGGCTTTTAGAAAAGAGACTTATACCCAAGGGGAAAGCCGTGTAGTCTATAACATGTATCAACTATGTGATTTAGTTTACGATAATTAGAACAATTACATTTTCTCCAGAATTGGTGGTAGGTAACAAAAGAAGCATCACTAGATTTCTTATGAGAATGAGAAAATTGTAGATCATTTCTTGTGGACTTATTAACAAACGCCTTGCAAGATGTTGGAAATTAGTTTGTAATCTTTCTAGACTATGGTAATTATTGTATCCACCAACCACTTCATTAATTAAGAAGTTTCTAGGAGGCTTAGGTGCTCTTATAAATTGGGGAGTGCTCGGTAATCTGAGTGTGCAAGCAAAACAAGAAAAGTTAAAAGGAGCATTAAAACAGAATTGAAAAAAGCATTAGCTCCTTTAACTTCCCAAAAAATTTCTTATTTCAAAAATCTATTTTCTTGTTAGTTGTTTTATTAGAGAAGAAACTTAGCAACTAGAATAACAATCCTTTCATACTCTAATCTACTACACTTCCGTTGATCATAGCAACATTCGGTATCAGAGCCGTGTATATGGTTCTGGCTAAATTCGCGAAGAAAATGACAACAGTCCCTACAATGTTCAAATACTCTCCAATCGAAGTGCCAATATTTGAAGGCGAGCACTATGATTACTACAGTAGCGAGATGATGGATTTATTTATTTCTCAAAACTTGTGGGGTGTTGTTGAAAATGATTATGAAGAACCATCTGCAAATGAAGGGACAGGAAAATGGACAGCAGCACAACAAAGCCAATACAAAGAGAATCAGAGAAAAGACGCCACAACGCTTCGATATATCAAACAAGGGGTAAGTAAATCAATTTTATCCCAAAATGTTTAACAAGAGAAAAGCAAAAGAAGCATGGAAAACCTTGCAAAAAGAGTTTATAGGGAACGATAAAGTTGTTTCTGTCAAACCACAGTCCTTGTGGAGAGATTTTGACAATCTAATGATGAAAGAAAGTGAAAATATCAGAGATTTCTTTTCTAGAGTCTCTAAAATTGTAAATCAGATTCAAAGTCTTGGTGATTTCATCCAAGACAAGAGAGTGGTCAAGACGATTTTGAGAAGTTTACCTTAAAAGTTCAATCATTGTGTAGCCACAACCGAGGAATCGAAAGACCTATCCAAGCTATCAATGTACGAACTTATGAGTTCCCTTCAAGCTCATGAGCAAAGAATCAACATAACGACAAATTAACCCATGGAGCAAGCATTACAATCAAAGCCTAACATTTCAGAGAAGAAGTTCAGCAACTTTGAGTCTAAAAAAGATGGTTTTCACTAAAAATCAAAATGGCAGAGGAAGTTGGGAGAAAAGAACCTCTTTCGGCAAAGGAGGACAAAGGAAAGAAGAGCAGCAAAATGGTTCTTACTCTAGCACCTATTGCATTATATGCAAGAAAACTAACCATAACTTTCAAGATTGCCGATTTAGTTGAAAAAGATGTCGAATTCCCAACCATTCTCAAAGAGATTTCAAGTACCAAAACAAACAAGAGAAGGGCTTTGCAATTACAAAGGAAGATGAAGAAAATCATCTTTTCTACACGTGCATGGCTGCTGAAAGTGAGATGCAAAATGTTTGGTATATTGATAGCAGTTGTAGCAACTATATGACCGGAACAATGACATTTTTTTTGAACTTGATCATAATTTCTCCTCGGAGGTAAAACTTGGTGATGGAAAGGTGCAAAAAATTGAAGGGAAAAGTACTATTGCTATCCACACAAAAAGAGGTAAGAAGAAACTTATCAAGGATGTTCTTTATGTGCCAAATTTAGCTCAAAACCTTTTAAGTGTTAGACAACGTATGGAAAAGGGTTATGCAATACATTTTGATGATAAAACTTGCACAATAGTTGATAAAAAGGCTGATATAACAGTGGCAAAAATTGATATGGCAGTAAACAAAACCTTTCGCCTCATTATACCACTAAATGAGAACTATGCATTCAAAATAGAGAACACCAAAAGCTCATATCTTTGGCACTTAAGATATGGTCATTTGAACAATAAAGGGATGCATCTATTATATTAAAAGCAAATGGTGATAGGTCTCTCTCAAATTGCACAAGAGAGTAAAATCTGCGAAGGGTGTATTTACGGGAAAATGCATAGGTTTCCATTTCCAAGTACATCTTGGCAAGCCAAAGTCCCTTTGGAGTTGACACATGCTGACATATTTGGTCCCATGAGGACTCTTTCGCTTAGTGATAAAAGATACTTCATCTTATTCGTTGGCGATTATACTCGGATAATGTGGTTGTATTTCTTGAAAGAAAAATCTGAGGCCTTCTCAAAGTTGCTACAATTCAAAGCACTTGTAGAGAGTCAAAGTGGCTATTTGATAAAGACACTCTGAACTGATCGAGGAGGAGAATTTCTCTACAACGCTTTCATTGATCATTGCAAGAAAGAAGGAATTCAGAGACAACTAGGGATGGCAACGGGGCAGGTCTAGGGCGGGTTTAGCCAAACCCGGGACCTGCCCTGGCTGGAAATTTTTGTACTCGGGTTCGGGTCCGGGTTGGACCCGATAGACCCGGTTTAGATTTTTAAAATAATTAAAAATGTATTTTTTTAAAAAAAAAATCATATTATTACAACTTTCTAATCATGAAAAAAATAATAGTATTACCAAAATACTAATTATTATAAATTTTTATGAACATATTTTAATTTTAAAAAATTAAACATCATTATCACATATTTATTTGCACATATTTTGAAATCATATCTTTAATACTAATGTTATATAATTATTTATATATATATATATAAGTATCATATTTATTTATTTGATGTAACTATTTATATAATATATACTTTTATATATGAAGTATAGATATACATAATATAAATTTCTATAAAATAATAAATAAAAAATATATATTAAATATAAATGGGGCGGGTCTGGGGCAGGTCCGGTTTTCAAATCAAAACCCAGGACCAGCCCCGGATCCGGTTAAGAGTCTAAAAACCCGCCCCTAATCATTGCCAACCCTAGAGACAACTCACAGTACATTACGCTCCACAGCAAAATGGAGTGGCTGAGAGAAAAAATCGAACGATAGTGGAGATGGCTCGGAGTATGCTCAAGGAGAAGTCAATGGCAAAGAACTTATGGGCTGAAGCAGCGAACACATTTGCCTATATTCTTGACCGTTCACCAACAAAAGTTGTCCGGAATAGAACAACATATGAAGCTTGGAATGAGCGGAAGCCCAAGGTTGATCACATGAAAGTATTTGGGAGCATTGCATTTGCACTAAATCAGTCCCCAAATCGAGACAAATTTGACAAGAAAGGAGAAAAATGTGTGTTCATTGGCTATAGTGAAGAGTCAAAAGGTTATCGACTATTAAATCCAAAAACCAATCATGTCATTACTTCAAGAGATGTTGTATTTGATGAAATGGCAGGATGGAAGTGGGAAGATGATAACAAGAAAGAACCAACTCCATGTGAGCTCTTGGACCAATCAAGCAATTACAAAGGGGAAAAGCAAGTTCAAGTTCATCTCATAAAAGTTCAAGTACAGATTCTACTCCAAGTCTTATTGAAGTAGATGATGTGGATTCGGATTCTCCAATTCGAAAGGTACATTCGTTACAAGATGTTTATGATTCATGTGATGTTGCTTTCTTTTCTTGTGAACCTGCAAATTTTGAAGATGCTAGAAAAGAAAATGTGTGGGTTGAAGTAATGAAAGAGGAGATATTTGTTATTGAGAAAAATAATACATGGGAGTTGGTGGATTTTCCAAAAAAAATAAAGAGGTGATTGGACTTAAATGGGTATATAAGACAAAATATGGTGAAGATGGGTCAATCAAGAAGTTCAAAGCTCAACTCGTTGCCAAAGGATACTCACAACAGCCTAGAATTGATTTTAATGAAACGTTTGCTCTACTAGTTCGCATGGAAACCATAAGGACAGCACTTGCAGTAGCAGCACATTTGGAACTTGATGTCTTTTAGCTTGATGTAAAGTCAGCGTTCTTAAATGGGGAGCTACAAGAGGAATTTTATGTTGAGAAACTGCAAGGTTTTGTGGTAAATAGAGAGGAGAATAAGATCTATAGACTTTGCAAGGCGTTGTACGGATTGAAACAAGCACCACGAGCTTGAAACTGCAAGATCGATGGGTACTTTCTTCAAAATGGATTTCAAAGAAGCAAGAATGAACCAGCACTTTATGTCAAGAAAGATGGTACTAATTTTTTTGTCGTTTGCTTGTATGTTGATGATTTGATATATTATGGAACTAACTTGCAGCTAGTAAAGGAGTTTAAGCAAAAGATGATGGCAGACTATGAAATGACAGACCTTGGCCTAATGAAATACTCTCTAGGAATTCAAGTTAAGCAAAGCAAGGGAGAAATCTTTCTTTCACAAGAAAAATATATTGAGGACTTGCTCAAGAAATTTCAAATGGCAAATTGTAAACCAGTAAGCATACCAATGATGCCAAATGAAAAATTACATCTCGATGATGGCTCCAAGAAGGCTAAAGAGAAGACTTTTTGTAGTTTGGTGAGTTCGCTCATTTATCTCACTCACAAAAGACCTGATATAATGTATGTTGTGAGTGTAGTTTCAAGGTTCATGAATAATCCGAGTCAAGTTCATCCACTACAGGAAAAAAGGCAAATTTCGGAGGAAAAATCCAGCGGAATCGTGTCCGTCGGAAAAAATGGCCCCGGAACTGGCGTTTTCCGTCGGATTTCTGCCGGAAAGCAATCCGGCGGAACAGTCTGGCGGAAATTTCCGCTGGAGAGACCGTCCGGCGGAATTCCAAAGGAAATTTCCACCGAACCACCGCGAAATGACTGTCCTGTGGAATTCCGGCCAAAATTTTTGCGGCATTATCGCTGACCGTCGACGCCGGTGGCCGGTCGTTGCCGCTGGAATAGTGCCTCCCAAAATGTGAAAATATTTGTAATTGAGGAATTCGTACTCGTAACCTCAAGGTTGGATGACCAACCCTCCACTACCAAACTATTGCTGGAAGTTGTGTCCTATTTTGTTTTGTTTTATACTTATTATATATTTATTTGATTATTCTTAATTTATTGTAACATTCTTTCTTTCAATTTTAAAAAATAAAATAAATGTTTTATAAATAATTAAAAGATAGTATCAGTAACAATAGATAAAATATAGTATTGATACTATATAAATATATGTATTATATATACTATATAAACATATGTATACCAATAAATATATTATAAATAATTAAAAGATAGTATGAGTAACAATAGATAAAATATAGTATTGATACTATATAAACACATGATTATATATACTATATAAACATATGTATATAAATAAATATATTATAAATAATTAAACGATAGTATAAATAACAATAGATAAAATATAGTATTACTACTATATAAACACATGTATTATATATACTATATAAACATATGTATACCAATAAATATTCGTCTGATGCTTATAAATAGTTTTGTCAGCTAATAGTATTGATACTATATAAACTTATATATTATATATACTACATAAACATATATATATATACACACACACTATACAAACATATGTATTCCAATACATATATTATAACTAACTAAAAGATAATATAAATAATAATTGTTAAAAGATAGTATTGATACTATACAAACATATATATTATATATACTATATAAACATATGTATACAATATAAACATATGTATACCTATAAATATATTATACATACTTAAAAGATAGTACAAATAATAATAGTTAAAAGATAGTATTGATACTATATAAATATATATATTCTATATACTATATGAACATATACTATATAAACATATGTATATATTCTTTTAATTTGTTAAAAGAAAAAATATTGAATGAACAATCACAATTTTAAGGAAACAAAATAGTAGAAGTAATATTAACATCATTTATATTGAAATTATATATATTTCCCCAAAGAGCTTTTTTAAAAAAAAAATTGTAGTTAGTTGGTTTTGAACCTAGGACCTCTTGGAAGGATATGTCATGCTTTGCCACTCAGCTATCTCCACAATTCTCTAGCTATGTTTCTATTTTTAGTTTTATACATACATTATTATTATTTAAAAAAAAAATTGCTCCGGCGGAATTTTAAGGAAACAAAATAGTAGAAGTAATATTAACATCATTTATATTAAAATTATATATATTTCCCCAAAGAGTTCTTTTCAAAAAAAAATTGTAGTTAGTTGGATTTGAACTTAGGACCTCTTGGAAGGATATGTCATGCTTTGCTACTAAACTATCTCCACAATTGTCTAGTTATGTTTCTATTTTTAGTTTTATACATACATTATTATTATTTTAAAAAATTGCTCTAGCGGAATATTCCGCCGGAGATCCCCTGGTATTTTCCGGGGGAAAATTTTCTGTCGGAGTTCGGCCAGAATACTCCGGCGGAATTCCCGCGGCGGAATATTTCCGCCGGAATATTCCCCTAGAAAGCTTTCAAAAAATTCAAATAAATTTTGCTCTTACATTGACTCAAACTTGGAAGCTCTTGGATACATATCTAATACCTTGCCATTGAACTACTTCCAAGCTTGTTTATTATTTAGCCTAAATATATAATATTAAATTTTGAATTAAAAAAAATAAAAAAAAATAGGGAAAATTTCCCCCCTAATTTTCTCAATTTTTAATTAAAAAATTAAAAAAAATCGGGGGAAATTTTTCCTCGAATTTTTTCCGATTTTTAATTAAAAAAATTCAAAAAAAAATCAGGGGAAAATTTCCCCGGATTTCCCCCAATTTTTAATTAAAAAAATTCAAAAAAAAACCTGGGGAAATTCTGCCGGAATTCCCCTGGTTTGATTCCGGCGGAATATTCCCCCGAAATAATTCCGCCGGATTCTGACGTTTTGTCTGTAGTGATCTTGCTACAGTGAAAAGACTTTTATGGTATTTCCAAGCGAGGAAAAAATTTGGCCTTCGATATGTTAAAGAAAAAGAGACTGGGCAGATATGTTCATCTTGCTACAGCGAAAAGAATTTTACGATATCTCCAATTTGGTCGGGTTTATAGATAGTGATTGGGCAGGCTCACTTGATGATCGAAAGAGCACCTCGGGATACATTTTTTATCTTGGCTCAAGTGTCATTTCATGGAGTTCACAAAAGCAAAAAACAGTGGCTTTATCATCGGCAAAAGTCGAGTATATTGCAACAACAGAAGCAACATGTGAACCCATTTGGTTGCGTCTAATTCTCAATGATTTGCAACAAGTTCAAAAGGAGCCAATGAAGATATATTGTGACAACATGTTAGCTGTAGCAATGACGAAAAATCCTGTGTTTCATGTTCGCTCAAATTAAGCATATTGAGCTTCTTCATCACTTTATTCGTGAATTGGTAAGTAAGGAGGAGATTGTGATGGACTTCATAAATACGAATAATTAAGTTGCGGATTTCCTTACCATAGTAGTCACTATGGAGAAATTCGAGAAGTTCAAGATGGTGCTGAAAATTACAAATTAAGGAGGAGTGTTGGAAATTAATTTGTAATCTTTCTAGACTATGGTAATTATTGTATCCACCAACCACTTTATTAATTAAGAAGTTACTAGGAGGCTTAGGTACTCTTATAAATTGGGGAGTGCTTTGTAATCTGAGTGTGCAAGAAAAACAAGAAAAATTTCAAAGGAGCATTAAAACAAAATTGAAAAGAGCAACAACTTTTTAGCTTCCCAAAAATTTCTTGTATCAAAAATCTATTTTCTTGTTGGTTGTTTTATTAGTGAAGAAACTTAGCAACTTAAATATCAATCCTTTCATATTTTAATCTACTAGACTTCCGCTGATCATAGCAACACAAGCACATACAACAAGGTGATGTTCTTGTTGAATTACCATAGAAAACACCTTATTAATTGAAGGAAGTGGATCAATAAGCATAATTTAATTTGAGAGCGAACAGAGGCAAACTGATCCCCTAAACCTTTCAAAAATCGAATCACATAGTCAGTATTCTGATATAGTTTAAAAGTGTCCAAAGCACCACAGCAACAAGCAATAGGACAGGAACATGAAGAAGCAAGCCTGAAATTCAGACTCTCATCCCAAAATGTCTTTAATTTAGTAAAACAATCAGTTACACTGCGATCGCCTTGTTTAAAATTGTATATTTCCTCCTGTAGATCAAATATCCGAAATATGTCTCCTTGAGAAAACCGTTCACAAAGATCATTCCACACATCACTTGCTTTGTCAATCCAAAGGATACTGTGCGTAATTGAGAGAGAAATGGAATGACTTAGCCATGAAATTACCATAGTATTACACCTTTCCCAAGCTGGATAGAGTGGATCAGATTTAGGAGGAGAAGAGATAGTACCGTCAACAAATTACAATTCGTTCTTAGAAAGCAAGGCCATCCGCATAACACGAGACCATGTGTGATAATTGGAACTCGTGAGAACTGGAGAAATGAGAATAAGCCCCGGATTCTCAATCGGATGGATAAAATATGGACTAGATGGATTCTGTGATGGAACTGGGGAAGATAATGTTGGTGCCACTATGATCGAGCGAGAGCAAGCTTAATGAAGAAGCGAGCTGCTACTGGAAAGAGGCCATGGACGTGGCTGAGCAAATTCGCAAAAAATTATAGCTCTGGTACCATGCAAAATAATGTGATCTCCATTACAAAACGAAAAGAATGAATTACAAAGTTCAAGTATCACATGTATTTATACAGAAAGAAAAAATGAGGAAAAAGGTTGATTCCCGCTGTCGAAACTATCACGTAAAATTATCTACACCTAATTAACTAAAATAATTACACATCTAAGTTAACTAATTTTTCTGTCCTTTATATGCTCTAATAAAAGGGGCGTCTATTCTGTCATCTTGACCATCTGACAGAAACGAAGACTCGTCGCCGCAACACCCACCACCTTGTCGAACCGCCGCTGCCAGTGAGGAGAAGCTTGTCTTGCGGGTTCTTCAGAATTGGGTGCCCATTCCCCTTTTATCTTGTCCTAATTTTATTTTAATTATCTTTTTCCATTTCTACTCTTGGTTTCAATGGATGAGTAAATTTGGATGATTTTGCAACATATTCTTGTAGTATGGACCTATTTTTGGATGTGGAAAGAAATAAAAATACATGTTCATACATTACTTTATGCATTGAATTAATATACTGGAAAAATTATAAGCTTAGGATTGTATGTTGTACCTTCTACCAATTTTAGGATATTAAACTTTTTCATTTACAATTTCAAGATATGAATTTAAGATTTTGTAGCATATTTAGGACTTCTCACCTCGATATTTGCAAATTTGTCAGAAAATTGACAAAATTGGTTGGAATTTTATCCTAAATGTGCCACAAAATCTTAAATTAATGTCCTGAAATTGCAAATGAAAAAGTTAATGTCCTGAAATTGCAAATGAAAAAGTTATTTGTCTAAAATTATTAAAGGGTACAACATACAATCCTAAAATTGTAATTTTGCCTTAATATGCTTGAACGAACAAATATACTTATTTACTCCTATGGTTGTCTTCGATGGTCGGGGGGAACACTCCATGTGCACAAAAACTTGTTTCCGAGTTCGTGCGAAAATGGGTGACTATTTTGCCGTTTAGGTTGTCCAACAGAATCAGCAACACGCTGCTGCCTGCACATCACTGCCGAGGATTGGTATTGAAGGAGATGAAATAGAGTGAAATGGGTTTTGAAAATAGCTAAGGCAGAAGTCACTTCAAGAAAAAATAATATTAATGATAAGATATAAAAGTCATAACATAAAAATTATCACTAATAATTGTATTAAGTGACAATATCTTCTATTTTGTCACTAATTATGTTTCTTTAGCGACAACAACAGTTTGTCTTGTCATAATATGCATTCAATAGTAACAAGAATTAATGTTTTAGCTAGTGATAATCATTAAAAAATAGTAACACACCTATAGTGATAACTTGATGAAAAAAAAAACTGTCATTAGAATTTTGTATCAAGATTTCTTTGTCACTAAGTTGTCATCATAGGTGTATCACTAATTCTCAATTTTGCATTATGTTATTATATTTTCATACCATTTTGTCACTATTAATATTGTGCTAAAAATATTTTGTGACAACATTTTTGTTGTTACTAAATGTATATACTTAATGATAAATTTTTTATTATCACTTGTTATATTGTCACTAATTACTCATTTTCTTGCAGTGAGTGTAAACTCAAACATTTAAACCCTCCAAAAGCAACACATTTAAACAAGGTGGATATTTTTGACTAAATGCTACTAATATGAAAAATAAACAACATGGAGATCAAGTTAGACCACCATTTAAACTAACTTAAACCTATCTCAGCATTAATGAAAGTTAAAACCCACCATTCCAAGTAAATGAGTCGTACTACATCTCATTTGATCCATTAGACTACGTTGAACTGCAATGGTGAATTACAGAAGGCACCCTCGAGGCCCATAGAATATGCCCTCATTCAAACGAAATGGTAACGAAAAAAAGATGACATAATTGACTCGTTTAAAAGCAGTGCCACAACTGACACAAGTAACTTCCACTACATCATTTGGGTGAGGGCCTAAGGAAAATTGATGTAGGCCATATATTAAGTTTTCATGTATGAATCACACCAAGTTGGGTTTTGAGACTTTTTTCTTATTTAAGATAAATTAAATCAATGATATTTTATTGAAAATATTATGATTAAGGGATTAGAATATTTCAAAATTATTGAAGAGGAAATAATTTTACCTAATTAAGAAGATTGGATTGCTAAGTTTAAAACATATTCAAAAGGTGATTTTGATATAAATGGCATTAATTAATATAAATTGCACTAGTTTGTTTTCTTAAACATTTTGATTCTCCATTGAAGTTGTTTTCTTTTAACATTGATTTTTTTGAAAGAAATTATTGCCCAACTCAAATTTGTATTAACTAGAAAAGAAAAGAAAAATCATTGAATTCTCATGATCAGTCCAATCAAGACAATGACCTTATATACGTTTTCCGGCCGCCCTGTGTGGCCCTTCTGACTTGCACGACCCGCTAAAAAGAGCATTAATTTTAAAAGAATATTAATTGGGGACAAACATATATTGGTCCCAAAAATAAGCTTAGAAAATCTTTTATTTTTAATAATACTCGTAAAGAATGATAAATTTTTAGAGACAAACTTAATTGACATCCAACTCTTATAACTTGTATTTAAAATTTGTACATAGAGATACATTGAATAAAAACTAGTCTCCATTTTTTCTGTGACTGGATCATGGGGACTATTTTTTGAAGAGTTTTCATATATATTAATAAAGATATTTTAATAATTTTTAAAGACAAATCAAATAATCATCTAATATTACTGTTGTGTTGAAATTTCTTCTCTCTATATATATAACAATGGGGAAAAAAAAGGCAAAAGGAAACGAAAAAGTTAAAAATGAAGTTACAAATTGCATAAAAGTCTAATCCTAATACCGGCGCCTTCCCTCCTACATTTACATTGGACCACAGCTAGCTTATCTACAACTCCATCGAGATTAAGAAGTATTTATTGGCTCTCTACAACCAAGTTTTCATCTGCGCGTGTTCACACAGTACTGCGGCGTCATTTTATGGACCAATGCACCTCTCTCTCTCTCTCTCACGCACACACACACGCTAGTTATGGGAACGAATGAGGTCCACATTTCAGACAAGACTTCAAGAATGGAATTAATGTATAGCTAAGTGTAGAGGGTTGAATATAAGTCTATAACCCCAATATTATTAATGATGCATCATTATTTTTGGTCACAAATTCTACGTATTAGTATCACATTTTCGCAAAGTTTATAAATTGTGTCACATTTTGTACAGGGCAAAATTGTAAAATTGATCCTTTAATTTTACATGTTTAGGGTTTTAGTCCTCTAACTTTTGATTTTGCAAAAATACCTCGTATCTTTTGGTCGTCCGACAATTTTAGTTCTAGCTAGGCAACTTGGACTTCCCTCTTTCCAGTTAAAATGCCTACATAGCGACTGATGTGTATGTAAAATTTATAAAATTGGTCCTTTAACTTTAGCAATTTGGGATATTTAGTTCTTTAACTTTTGATTTTGCAAAAATATCCCGTATCTTTTGGTAGTCTGGCAATTTTAGTTCTAGGCAACCTGCATTTTCCTGTTTTCGATTAGATTTCACGATCCTTATTTAAAAGTTGGCTTGAATTAACCCTTAATTAAAGAAAGAAGTTTAGCGACACATGACCGTAGTAACAATAATTAAAATATAAAAGCTGACAATTAAAAACTAAAGCTAAAAACTAGAATCAAAGATCACTACAGAAAAAACGTTCGATTCCGGCGGAATTATTCCGGGGAAAATTTTCCCTCGGAATTTTCTTTTTTTTTTTTAAACCGGGGGAAATCCGGGGGAAAATTTCCCCCGGTTTTTTTTTTGAATTTTTTAAATTAAAAATCGGGGGAAATCAGGGGGAAATTTTCCCCCGATTTTTTTTAATTTTTTAAATTAAAAACCGGGGGAATATTTCCCCTGGTTTTTTTTTTAATTTTTTTTATTGAAAACCGGGGGAAATTTCCCTCGGTTTTTTTTTTGAATTTTTTTTTTAAAAAACCGGGGGAAATTTTGGGGGAAAATTTCCCCCGATTTTTTTTTGAATTTTTTTTATTGAAAACCGGGGGAAATTTCCCCCGGTTTTTTTTTTGAATTTTTTTTTAAAAATCGGGGGAAATTCCTGGGGAAAATTTCTAACCCTTGATTAAATTCTTAATAGGATTAGGATAATTCTTTGAAAAGTTCTAGGAATCGTAGGCAAGACAGGAATTTGTTCCAAGTTGAACTCTTGTCATATCAATAGAGTTGTCTTCTATTCCCTAGTCGAAACTTCCAACCCCAAGGCATGATCTCGCCTTTTCTGATGAATACAATTATTTTCATATTTATCCTTTCAGCTTCCTCGGGGAGGGGGAAATGTTGGATTGATTTTTACATAAAAGTTGATTGCATTGCTATCATATCCAAGCTGCAACAGATTAAAGATTGTTCTTTCATATGAAATATAATTGTTGATTTTAGGGTTGGTCATAGTTTGTGTGGCCTAGTGCATGTGCATCCAATAAGTTATACATGTGATGTAGTGCATGTTATATCTTAAACTGGAAACAGGAAAATCCAATTCGCTTAGGATTAAAATTGTCAAACTACCAAAAGATACGGGTTATTGTTGCAAAATCAAGCGTTGGAGGACTAAAAATCCCAAATGGATAAAGTTAAAGGACTAATTTTGCAAATTTTCCATACACATCACTTGCCATGTAGACATTTTAACCAAGAATAGGAAAATTCAGGTTGCCTAGGACTAAAATTGTCAGACAACCTAAAGATACCGGATACTTTTGCAAAATAAAAAGTTAGAGGACTAAAAATCCAAACGTGTAAAGTTAAACGACCAATTTTGTAATTTTGCCTTTTGTAGGGAATAAAAGAGAAGGGGGGGGGGGGGGGGGGGGAGAGAGAGAGAGAGAGAGAGAGAGAGAGAGAGAGGCCTAGCTGGAATGGCATTACAGGGAGTCATTTTTTTGTGCTTCATCATCTCTTCATTCACCAATATTTTTGCACTACCGAATGACCAAGAGTTAGATAGGATATCGACCCTTCCGGGGCAGCCGCCGGTGAAATTCTCACAGTTTTCGGGGTATGTTACTGTGAATGAAGAACAAGGGCGTGCCCTATTTTATTGGCTCACTGAGGCCGAAAATAATCCACAACAAAGGCCTCTTGTTCTTTGGCTCAATGGAGGTAAGTAGTTTTAATTTTCTTTCTCTAGTTTTATGTCTTTATTTAATTTTGTTTTAACTAATTAAATTGACGAGACTGCATATACATTGGCGCCTATTGTAAAAATTAGAAGGTAATTTAGTTGGCATTTAAGAAGATACTCCGGTATATACATATATATACACACACACATATAGATTCATAATTGTGATTTCATTTATTGTTATGAGCTTAATTTGGCTAGTTTCTGAACCAAATTTAGTAATATATAGATATATTAATTAGCTATATATATATATGGGTGTTTATGCATGTGTTTATATATTTGTTTACATCGTGGTAGAAAGTGTCCCATTAGCTAATAAGGCCTAGTTCAATTGGCGAATTTGAGGTCCCAAGACTCTATAAGGTCTTGGGTTTCGATTCCCACCGATAAATGTGTGGACTTTATTTCTACTTTTATGGTAGTTTATTATCCTACTTTAATAATAGTTGATTGTACTAGTTTATCTATGTTTGTGAATGATTTAGTTTAAAATATGATGTAATAGTTTGATTTGTACTCGAAGAGTTATTGATATAATCCGATGATATGTATCTGAAAAAAACAAGAAAGAAAGAAAAAAAGTGTCGCTTTAACTTAGTTGACGCCAATTTATTGGTGAGCTAGAAGAGCAACTAAGAACAATATCAACAAGTGAATTTATCATGTTAATCCTATTTTCAAAAGAATAGATCGCCAATGAAGCCTTGACATAGCAGATAAGGCTAAGGCGTCAGGACTCTGCAATTACGTATAAGGGACTAGATTCAAGTTTCGTTTGATTTGTCTCACCGAGTTTGTTATTTGATTTTTCTTTTTTTCACAATTTTTTGATTTTTAATTAGTGATTACTGATGAATAATATTAATTTATCAATTGAAACTTTCTATTAAAAAAAATTGTCAAAAGTACGAATATAAATAGCATTTCCAGGAGGTAGTGATTGGCATAAAAATGGTTCTTCAATAATCTAGTGATAATTCGGTGTTCGGTCTTTCATGCATTCATTTTGAAATGACAAGCAAGCATTACTTGAAGGGCACTGTAGTACACATATTCACTCAACGAAAAGAACTCTTAAATTTTTCCATTTCTTTTTGTCCTACTCCATATTTTGGCCACCATTTGCTTGGCGGGCTCAATGACTCCACTCAAAGAATTCTTTAATCATGTATTAAATATATAAAAAATTTCTAAATTTTAATTTTATTTGGTATTTGTCCTTAACGAAAAAACAACAAATATTGGGCTTCAAATAATTAGGTCAATATATATATATATATATATATATATATCATCTTCACTAGGCCAAAAATAAAGGCATGCTGAAAGCAGCAGAAACCCCATTTCAGCCACTCGTGACTAGTGTGTGTTGTGTGTGTATTTTTGTGCTGTGTATATTCTGCCTCTAATACCTTATATTCTTTTTGCCCGTTTAACTAAACAAAAAGTTAGAAAACGAAACAAGAGACTGGCAACTGGCCTGTGGGTTTTTCGTCGCCATTTGTTTGTTCAAACAATGATACGGAGGGGAAAAAAAAAAAAAAAAAGGCGAATAACATTTTCCGTATTTATCTTCACCAAGGTAAAGTCAAGTAACTTTCAGAATGTTCAAATACTGTCCTTTCACCTTTCCGTTTTATGGTCGTAATATATCCACGTCCCCAATATGCCCATCACCCCACAACGAAAATGATACAAAATTGTCTCTATCTTGTGGAAATTTGGTCATTCACATAAGTTTTTGGTAATTCTTTTATTTATTTATTCATTTATTGTTTATGAGTTATAAGTTCTTGATAATACTTTATCAAAAAAAAATGTTTTTGATAATTATGTTTAACACACAATCGAATGACCTATATATGTATTTGTCTACGTCTAGTAGTACCAACATACATTTTTTTTTTTTTTTTTTGCGATACAAGAATTTATAATAGATAAGGTAAAAAATTGAGTGACAATCACCATTATGATATATATGTGTGTGTATATATATGTGTGGGTTTATATATATATATATATATATATATATATATATATTAAAAGGCAATAGTTTTTATTTTGTCACAGTGTATTTTAATAATAAAACCTAGAATTAAATTCACAATGGCAATTAAATTTTGTGTAACAATTCGTAAACTAGAATTTCTTTAAACTAAACCAAGGGTTGTCATTATTAAGGTCATAAGACTTATCGTGGCAAGATATATAAATGTATCGCTCAACATATATTATTAGTGACAAAACGTTGCATTATCACCTAATATATTAGCAGTAATTTGCTTTCTTCTTGTAATGACATGAGGTAATCGTTTGTTTATATGTTTATATTGGGGCGAATTAAACTGACCACCCCTGAAGTTTTGTTAATTTATGAAAAATTCCCTACTTTTTAAAAAATTACCAAAAATCCTCTAAGGTTATATCAATATTACAAACTTATTTTAATTTTTAAAAATATCCCTTCTCTCTTTTTGAGTGATTTACACGAACCGCCTCGAGATTAGGTTAACTTACGAGAAACCCCTTGCGGTTTCAAAAATTACCAAAAATCCCCTAAGGTTGTACAAATATTACAACTAGCACATACTTAGGTTGACTTATCAACAAAATTAATTCTTTTTTTTTCCCTCTGTAATATTGTTATCATAAAATTTTCATGTAATAGATTTGAAAAAAAATGTGATTATTTATTCAAATAAATATTCTGAATTTAATATATTAAAATTATCTACCAACACATCAAGTATGTCATATTATCGTTAATACGGAATAAATTTTAAGAGAAATGAGTTAGAGTCCTTAAGCTAAATAAAGTTTTCAAGTGCATTATTTAATTTCAATTTTTTATTTCAATCAATGTTTATATTTCTTATTTCACATTATGGATATATACGATGCATATAATTATATTTTTCTCAAATATAAATTTAGCACATATTACGTATATTTAGTGTAAATTCATAACATTGAATTTAGAATATTTATTTGAATACATAATCATATTTTTTTTCCAAATCTATTACATGAAAATTTTATGATAGTAATATTATAGAGGGAAAAAATTAATATTGTTGATAGTCAACCTAAGTAGGTGCTAGTTGTAATATTGGTATAACCTCATGAGGGGTTTTGGTAATTTTTGAAACTATAGGGAATTTTTCGTAAATTAACCTAATCTTAGGGTGATCAGTGTAAATCACCCAAAAAAATGGAAGGGGTATTTTCGAAAATTGAAATAAGTTTGTAATATGGATAGAACCTTAGGGGGTTTTTGATAATTTTTAAAAAAGTAGGAGGTTTTCATAAATTGATCAAACCTCAGGGATAGTCAGTGTAATTTTCCCTTATGTTGTGCCACATTGTGGAGTGCACTATGTACAAGATTAGAAATATAAATTACGTACTACTTGAATTTATTTTTACAAATTAGGTTTTGAATATCACATATGTACCTGATAACTGTAATTTAGCCATATTATATTTTAAGTAGTTTAATCCAATAAAATAAATATTTAGAGAATAAATCATAACCAAGTGGTGTGTATATATAGAGTCCCACACAACGCGAAATCCTATATTTTAAATCGTATTTCATTTGCTATTTCAATGCACAGGTTACGGATATATGTAGTGTAAAGATCACAAATAAAATGTATAATTAATTAAGTAATTTTATATACATAATATGAATATGAATTATGAAATAAATGATAAAACACCATTTTAAAATAAAAGATCCTATCTCAAACATGAAAAAATTTCCGAAACACCATCCTGTGTATAGATTTAATAGTTCGTGCATACGTGCATTGATTAACCTCCCATGAAACTAGTGATCAAGTTCCATTAATCCATTCCATGCATATATAATTCTCAATGATGTGGATATTAGATATCTAATTCTCACCCCAAAAAAAATTACGTTAGTTTGGATTCGAACTTAGATTGTGTTAAATGGCCAAATTTTAAGTCACTTTCTTCAACCACTTAGATATACTTATCTATTATTGTGAATTGTGCCATAAATGTAACTGTAATAATTTAAAATATCGAGGTTCAATTTTTAACATTTATTAATCTAATTCTAATATTTTATCTTCAATTTTTTTTTCTAAAAGAAATTATGAAAAGAATTTTACACAAACACACAAATATATATATATATATAAAGAATTTATGAAAAAACTATATTTATAAAACGAATTTATATAACTTCTTTTTATAAGTTTTTATATGTATTAAAAGGATTTATAAAAAAATTGAATATATTATTTTTGAGAAAAAAAATTGAAGGTAATATATTAAAACTAGATTCATAAATTTTAAAAATTGAAGTTTGAAAGTTTGAACAGTTAAAAGAAAAGGTATAACACAACTTCCAATAATAGTTAAGTGTGTCCAAGTGGCTGTAGAAGAGTGCTCAAGTTTGTGTTATGAACAATTTGGGTTGGAATCAAGCCGGAGTGAAATTTTTTGGGGTGGGAATTTAGCCAACGAAAAGACATTTTTACCCTCCCATTTAGCCCACTTAGATGTCAAGATATTTAATAAATTCACATTACTGACCTACTCATCTGCCACGTAAGCAAAATAAGCCAATTAGAATTTTCCCGATTATGACATGGTATTTTCAGGTCGGATTCCGGTCATTGGCCTAATATTGCAAGTTTTCTAAAACACTATGTATTATTTTTGCCCGATGAACATAAAAAGTGTCATTAACGTGAGGTGAGGTCAATGTAATTGACCAAAAATGCAATTGTGCCTAGCAAACATCGTAGAGTGTGCTAGAATTAACCTAGAAGGCAACAAATTAACAGTAAAACTGTAAAAGTTGTCATTTTACAACAATATATTTCTTCGAGCACGCATGTTTCAGAAACTAAGAGGGTATCATAATAGTTGTAGTAGCATGCATGGCTCATCTATATTTGGAATTGAAGACAATAATTACGGTATAGTTTTCAAGAAAATTTTGGAAAATAAGCAATTTTGGAGTGTCTAGACTCCAGTGTTTAATAAGAGAAAATTGCCAAAAACCCACCTGTGGTTTTTTGAAAAATGGACGCCACTACCCTATGATCCAAAAATATAAAAAAAGCTCCCTCTATTTTTTAAATTCATGCAAAAAAATCTCTTTTTCCGTCCAAATTAACGGCACATGAGTACACACGCAACTAATGCGAGTATTTATATAATTAAGTCATCTTTTAATTTTAAAAAATATTGAATTCACCAAAATACCTTAGGGTTTCAATTTATTTATTTATTTTATTTATTCTTCATTTTTTATTATTTTATCTTTTATTTTTTGTTCTTCCTCCCTCTTTCTTCTTCCTCACACTCCACCACCACCTCCACGACGCCGCTGGCGAGACCGCCACCGCCACCCACATCTTCTTCGTCTCCCGCCGCCGCGGCCGTCTCCAAAGCCACTACCATTAGAGCCATCGAAAACATCTTCTTCTTTCTCCCCTCGACCCCATCTTCCTCCTCCTTCCATTGCCGACACCGCCACCGGCAGTCTGCTTTCTCCTGCTACCACCACCCCAATTTTCTTTTTAAACCACCTCTTTTTTCAGATTTAGATCTCCGAATCTTTTTTTCTTTTATTTTTGTTCTAGATCTAGGTCTCTAATTTTTCCTTTTTTTTTAAGATCTAGTTTTATTTTCTTTACTTTTTCTCCCAAATTTAGGTTCTCTATTCTCTCTTTTTTTTTCCCCAGATCTAGGGTTTTATCTTGATCTTGATCTTTATGTTTGAGTGTGTGCGTGTGTTTATTGTGTTTGCAGGTGTGTGTAAATGTCTGTGCAATTGTGTTTTGTGTGTGTGTTCTAGGCGTGTGAGTTTGTGTGTGTGTGTGTGTGTGCAGGTGTGTGTTTCTGTGTGTGTGTGTGTGTGTACGTGTGTTCTTCTGTGTGTTTTGTGTGTGTGTGTGCAGCTGTGTGTTCTTTTGTGTGTGCGCGCGCGCGCGCGTGTGCGTGTGTTCTTCTGTGTTGTGTGTGTGTGTGTAGGTGTGTGTTCTTGTGTGTGTAATTGTGTGTGCAAGTGTGTGTTTGTGTGTGTGCATGTGTGCCGGTGTGTGTTTTTGTGTATGTGTGCATGTGTTCTTGTGTGCTCTTGTGTGTGTGTGTGCGCGCGCGTGTGCTCTTGTGCGTGTGTGTTTTGTTTGATTTTGTGTGTACTTGTGTGTTTGTATTTTTATTTATAATTTTTATTCAAGTATTATTTTTTTTATTAAGCAATCAATCTGAACCATTTATTTTTTTTAATTTCTATCTAATGGCTCATAATACAAGGGCATAACAGTCAATTCAATAAAAAAATAACACTATTAACGCTGAACTAACAGTAAGGGAATGTGAGCATGAATTAAAAAAACTTGGGTATTTTAATTTTTTCATATTTTTAAATTATAGAGTATTAGTGTCCAATTTCCCGAAATCACACGTAGGTTTTTTGCAATTTTCCGTAATAGTGACTATTGAATATGAATTATCAGAAAAAATAGTAAACTTTTACTGAAAAAGACGATGCATGATTAGTACTATTCCTTACTGTTAGTAATGAATGGGTAGGTGCATGTGAGCCATTTCAAGATTCTTAATAATTAGGGGACCTCAGTAAATGTGATCGATTCCTTAAAAGAATGTGCTTAGTTACTAAACTAATTATGTTAATGCCTTCATATATATCCTGCATGAAATTTGTTCACTCTATATGTAACTTAGGATTATTTTTGGATAATCATATCACTCATTTGATGGGATATATGTATTCATATGTATTCATATGTACAATAATAATTATCCTAGCACTTCGAGTCCGAACATTTTTAAGAAATACACAGGTAGGGAATTCTTTTCTAGAATTAGGCTTAACATACTTGCTATATAATTAATCATTAATCTTCTTGAATTATACACGAATTATAAAATAAGCATAAAATACTTGCTATGTACTTAGTTTCTTGCAACTTAATGAGTATGTTTCACATGATTAGGACTTGCAAGGAAACCATTTTGGATCTTTTACTACACAACGTGTTACATCTCTTCCTACACTCATCAATATACGATACGTGTATTGGTGAGCAAGTGAGATAAGGAAAAAGAAAGACTTATGATATGAACAAAAGATCTAAAGATTTTTTTTTCCCTTGTTTTAATCAGCGTGTATTGACATGTGTAGGAGAAAATATAGTACAGTTATATAGCAGAAGATTTGAATTGTGTGTGTAAAATTTCTTTTGAGCTACTAACATTACCCCTATACTATAGTAGCAAAATAGACCTCGTATTACTTATATTTATCTGAAATAGCTCGCAAAAAAAGTAAAATACTTTACCATCCCCAATTCATAGGTTTGTACATTGAATAGACTAATTTACCCCTATCTAATTTATTCACCAAGGTCCATGTACGAAAAAACTATTGGCACGAGCATTACAAGAATGCATACTCTTCTTCAATACAAATTTAGTTTTTGCGATAAATTTTATTTATAACAAATCAATTAGTAAATACTTTTTCACTTATTGTTTATTTAGTTTGGTTTACATTAAATTATATAAGTTACGCACAGGTATCTTAAATTTGTAACAAAATATCTCTATCACAAAGTTTCCTTGGTGAAAGGAGATGCTTTCTTTTAGTTATGAACTCTACAATTAAAAAATCAAATATATATATATATATATATGTACATGTATATATGTATGGAAAATGATTACATAATTTTTATATAAAAAAGTCATGTATAACAAATATATAGTTTGTATAAACATATATGTACATTTATGAAAAATAAATACATAAGTTATACATATAAGATATATATGTGTGTGTGTATACATGGCCGATGGATATGTATATATATAATTTATATAAACATATATATTTACACAATTAACACAGCCTAAGAGAGTTCACAATAATGAGAAAATGAAAAATAGAAAGAAACGAAAAATAAGATAAATGATTTTTTTTGGAAAAGCATGAAATGGATAAAGGATATGTTCCCCCCCCCCCCCCCCCCCACCTTTTATCGCAGGGTTCTTGTGCTAATTAAAATTTCAATATATTTAGGATAAATGACAGAAAAATGTCATTCACCCTACAAACACAAACTCATACTTACAATAGACATATACAAGTATCACTGGGGTTGTAGCTCAATGGTACGGGGTTCGAACTTGACATTATTGAGGTCTCGAATTAGAACTTCTCTTGTCCTCTCTCCTTCTCCTTTGGGTAAGTGTGTTTGTGTGAGGCATTTCGATTCGACAAGTGCCCCAAGTTAATTGTATCAAAAAAAAAAAAAAAAAAAAGACATACATAAGTGTAACTCATTAAATGAAAAAAAAATTATGTCATTTTATAATTTCACAATGTTGACTGTTAATAAAAATGGAAAAAACTTCTTTGCCAATTTGACATATCTTGTGGGTTAGCTGTTATCCTACTAAACAGTACGTACTGAATAGCTCATAAATATACACTTTCACATCTCTGATATATTAATGACATAACCAACTTGCACTATGCATGCATTAGACCTTCTAAATTTATTTCACCATCTGTGCATTAAAGTTATTTACAACTAGCGTGAGAGGACTGTACACAAATATATGACATATATATACGGATATAAACATTGAATAAATATTGCACAACAATATAATTAATGGGGTACGTACACAGAGGTTGATGCAACAATTATATTTTGGTTTTCTACTTTGTTATAACATGGCCGGTCCTATAGTTGTGTGCGTAGGCAACTCCACGTACAGACGAGTGGATTCACCCGACCCCACACAAATAAATGTATAATCATGTATATATATATATATATATTGCGTCCATTTTATATCATTTCATGCACTAAAATTACGTATTTTGATTAATTAAGAATATAATTCTTTTATTTATTGATATTGGTATTTCTAACCTCAGTAATTTGTATTTTTGGAGTCGCCATTGGACTTGTGTGTCATAACTAAATTTCGTAGTCATGTTAAATCAAAAGTTTTGTATTAATAATGTGCAGGACCAGGATGCTCATCAGTTGGCTATGGAGCTTCTGAAGAAATAGGGCCATTTCGTATTAACAAAACTGGCTCATCTCTCTATTTGAACAAATACGCATGGAACAAAGGTAAACACGAAGAAAATACTACGAAAAAAAATAAATTAATAAGTAATTTTTGCATTATTCGTGGCGTAGATACATCACTTGAGCAAGTATACAACGTTTGAAACATGTAATTAATGAACCCAATCAAATCGAAAATAATCCAGCAAAGAAACATTTTTCCATCTGAACTATAAATCTGTTTACGTATTGCTACTTAAATTATTTTTTTATGATACTTTATCATTGATCAATCTAAACATGTTTTTATGTGTTAAAATGTATTACATTTTCGGCAAAATATTTCATTCAGATTCCATTACATGATATAGCAACATGTAAAACATGTATAGTTTTGATGGTAAAATATAATTTGGACAGTAAAAGTCGTGATGAAATCCCCTACCCGTCACATGATGGAATTTTTCCAAAATATTATTGCCAAAAAGTTAATAAACAGCACCAATTAAAATGTGTATGCATGAATGGTAAAATATCACGAAAAAAAAAAAATTGTTGATAAAGTGTAAAAACGCATATAATTCGAATAGATATATATAAAGTCTTAGGGAATGAAAACATTTTAACTCATGTGATGGTAACTAAAACTTTAAATGTGGCAAAAGAATTCCATCCAATTTACATATAAAACTCCAAATTATAATCAAGTATACGATAAAATGAAGGCTATATCCAACCACCCATTCGGAAAAATTTTCTATGGATCGAGCCTTGAACGTATGTATGCACTTGATGGTGAAGTCTATAGTAGCTAGTCAGAGTCTGCTGCACTTCATTTCACCACATTATATGATGTTTATGAATATCATTAATTTCCGTGCTTGCAGTGGCAAATATTCTTTTTCTTGAATCACCGGCCGGCGTCGGTTTCTCTTACACAAATACAAGCTCTAATCTCAAGGACTCCGGTGACAAAAGGACAGGTATATATATGCAAAAACACCAAAGAATTATCAATTCTTTTCAATAATACTTCAAGAGGCCTGTCTGTAACACCTCACATCGATTGCGTGAGGAAAAAAAATAAAATGAAAATTGAATGGTATACAAGTTGGTATAGTGCATTTTTCTAGCAACACAAATTAATTATTTCGCAAAATGAAAACAAATAAAAAATTATATGAAATAATTGTTGGTGGAGCCCATTTTGCTGGAATTTCTCTTACAGAGTTTCAGCTTGTGAGCCCAGGACGTGACAACGTCATATATGAGTAAAGAGAGTTATTTTTTATGCATGATTTTTGCAGAACTCATCAAAGTTTGTTTTTTTAATTGACACAGCTCAGGATGCTTTGGTTTTCCTAGTAAGATGGATGTCTAGATTTCCACAGTACAAATACAGAGACTTTTACATTGCTGGAGAGAGCTATGCAGGTTCCCAAACTTATACCTTAGAAACAACATTAATTTTTAATTCCCTATCATTCTCTAAGTTGTTTAATTACATTGATATATATATATACACATATATATATATATGTATGTATATATATATCCTGCTTCCACAGGGCACTATGTTCCACAGTTAGCAGAGCAAGTATATGATTATAACAAGAAATCTTCCCACCCAGTCATCAATCTCAAAGGATATATCGTAAGCCCACTTGAGAAATTATATTTGGAAAAGAATATTACTTTTTGAATCTTCTATTACAGTTTCTATTTCATCATTTTTTACACTTACCCTCCGTTTGGTTATAGGATTTTGGTAAGGAAAATAGAATGAAAATTTTGTTCTTTGCTTCAAATAATAGTACTTTATGCTTTTATTTTTGATCATTTCCATTTTCCTGTCACTTTTTCCCCACCAAAATTCTTATTCCAAACATAGCCTTAATTCTCGGGCAGATTGCAAGTTTGTCCTATACGTACAAATAGGGTTTTGGTATTTTCAGTATCCGAATTTGCAATTAAGTCCTACAAATTTTTAAAATTCGTAGATCAAATAGTACGTTTTCACCAAAAATTAAAAAATTCACCAAAACAATCACGTAATGCGCACGCAACTTTTAAATCGCTTCGCCTAACATCTGCCGTTAGGTGGATGGTCAAAATTGGCATTTTGAACTTTCACCTAGATCTCGATGTATGAAAATATGCCTAGAAAATCAATTAAAATAACGAATGTGCAACTGGCATGATTTTTTTTTTTTTAAGTGAGTTTATTGGTGATTCTGAAATTTATCCTTAATATTTGAAGTTTTAAAAATTTGTATGCCTTGATTCCTATCCTTGTGTACCAAAGATACCAAATTCTTATCCATATAGAACCAAAATTGCAATTTTCCTTTTAGGTTCACTTATCTATGTTAATGCAAGTAATCCATGATCAAATATATATTTGAAAAAAGATATATTGAATACACTAAAATAGCAGATCGTATCCTCTCCTACAAAATGGTGTTACATCTTCCCCCCACTCACTAATATACGTCATGTGTAGTGGTGAGTGGTTAAAATAGGGATACAAAATTTTCAAAAATTTTCCCATAGAATAAGTTTTTCTCTTTACTTATCTTAACCTTCACCAATACACGTGGCGTGTATTGATGAGTGGAGGAGAAGATGTAGCACCGTTTTGTAGCAGATGATCCAGACTGCTAAAATAGAGGATTTGAACTGAAAATTTTGCATAAGCAGGTAGGAAATGCGGCTACGGATAAATACTATGATGACATAGGAACTGTGACCTACTGGTGGAGCCACGCGATAATATCAGATAAATCCTACAGATCAATTCTCAAATTTTGCAATTTCAAATCAGATAAAACATCGAAGAAATGTGACGATGTTGTGAATTATGCAACGAACCACGAATTTGGTGACATTGATCCGTATAACATTTACGCGCCAACGTGCGAGGCATCGCAGAACAAAACGAAGCTTTCTCTAAGGCTCAAGAACACTCTTATACGGCCAAGATACGTCGGATACGATCCGTGTACTGAGAGCTATGCTGAGAAGTATTACAATAGGATGGATGTACAGAAGGCCTTGCATGCAAATACTACTGGGATCCCATACAAATGGACACCTTGCAGGTACTACAAGGGACAATCAAATTGATTTTTTACAAAAGATGAGAATTTTAATATTTTTGGGCATTTGAATTTATGAAATTTCGTATAAAATATAGTTTTATATACGTCTAAGTTGAAAATGCGTCAGGATACAAATTTTATAAAATAAGAAAGGAAGTTTTATTATTTCGTAGTGCAAAATTTTGAATTTTAATTAAAATAGATATAGAATAAATTCTATGCAAAATTGAGGACGGAGTAGTCTATGTTAAGAAGTGAAGGGTTAATTTTGATTCTGAAAGGTCGAGAATCACCCAAGTTATTACATGTAATTAAGTTGATAACTGCTAGAACAAGTAGTCCAAGAGTCTATTCAAAGAACCTAGACAAAAAGAATTAATTTGAAGAGTCTTAGCATTTAATAGGAGACTTTGTATATATAGGAGCTATGTGCTAAGCATCTGGTGTAAGTGTGTGCGTGACTAAGAAGAGAAAAAGAAGAAATGAGGTATAAAGAGTATTGCAGAGTAAAGTTTTGTAATAAATATAAGTATTGATTGCATAGAGAAAATTTGAACGGCCTCCTTTCCACTTCCTCCTCCTTCTAAATTTAAGTATTCCTTTTCACCCTCCACCACGTTTCCGCAACAATCTCCCTACTAGGGTCCCCCCGCCACCCCCCCCCCCCCCCCGCCGGCCCCTCCTTTTCTTGTAGCGCATCATTACCAGAAAAAAAAAATCTAATCAAACATATTTAATGATATATCTTCTCACGAATCCTTCACCAAGATAGTTATTGGGACACTTCCGCAAAAATTGTCGCTCTAAATAATTTTTATTTAAGATTTTCATATACTAAAATGTTTTGTAGATGTCATATAATGTCATAAGAGAAGTTTAAGGCACCTAAACAATATAATGTCACAAGAGAAGTTTGAGGCAGCTAAACACAACACTTTAGTTAATATCACTAGTATGTAGAGTCACAGGATCAAGAGTGACACAATATTCACTTGTTGTGACAATCTTGATAGACCATTTCTTTAGATATGCAAGTATTTATTTATTTATTTATTTTCTCTTTTGTTGATTTGAAGATGAAGAAGCTTAGAAAGAAGATAATGACGTGGATTATGATTGATTTACCTTGTGACAGTGATGTACTTATAAGGTACTGGAAGGATTCTGAGGCTTCAATGCTGCCAACCTACAAAAAGCTGATTGCTGCTGGACTTAGAATATGGGTGTTCAGGTACAACCATCAAAATTTCCAATAATTTTCTCACAAAAGTTCATACGTAGAAGAGGAAAATTAGATGAAGTTGAAATACTCTCAAGCCCAAAGGACCAGGTGATATAAAGTTCCACTCCGTATATATGTTTCATATATTAAAAATAATAATAATAAAAAACCAGTCCATATCTTCTTTTCTAATGGCCTTATGCCCTCTATCTTTACGTATAGAGACGAAATTCAAATCTATAAATGATAAATCATTCACGATCGCATACACTTATACTATGTTTGAAATATGAATTTTGGCGAGAAAAAATATGAGAAAAATGAAAAGAATAAAAAATGCAAGTAAAGAATTATATCATTTAAAGCAAAGAAAAAAATTTCTTCCTATTTTTTTTATCAAAATTGAAGAACCAAACGGAGGGTTAGTGTGTTATAACACCCACCCACGTTTGCCCTTTAAAAGAAATAAGAAAAAATAAAGACTTAGCATATATTTTAAATATAACACCGTTTAGAATTGAAGATTCATGACATAGGTATGATTTATTGTGGCTAATGCAGTGGGGATACGGACTCAGTCGTGCCGGTTACCGCAACAAGGTTTTCTTTAGGTCATCTCAATCTAAAAATCAAAACTCCGTGGTATCCTTGGTACTCTGGCAATCAGGTACGAATCTTACAATTCCAATTTATTTGTAAAAAAAAACAAATATATATATATATATATATATATATATATATTTTACATTTAGACGTTATAAGGAAAGACATTGGTCACTTTACAGAATAACAATAAAATTCACTTGTCAACAATTATATATTAGCTGACAATTTTTATTTAACAGTGACAATTTGTGTTTAGATTATCACTATTATAGTGACACTCCGATATAACAAATTGTGGCGATTTGTTCTTTGTTTTTTTTTTTGGTTTTTCTCTTTGAATTTTACTAATTTTATCACAATAGATGTATCATGTAGTGTCACTAATTATAAAAATTGAAAACTTAAAATATTAAATTCTATCAATTTTTAAAAACATTCAGTAAAAAATGTCACCTAATAGTTTCTATCAATAATTGGCAGAATAAAATATATAATCACTTCATACATGTTATTAATGACAATTTTTGCAATACTAGAAAAATGGTCTATTGAGACACCACAAATTGTCACCGTGGGCATATTTTGTTACACTTACTAAAGTATCATACCCTAATGGTCTCAAGTGACATTTCATGTCACTAGAATATGTTTTACTACACAAAAGATTTCAATAAAAATTAATTACGGTGTCACATTTTATGCAAGTGCCTTCATTCTTATATTGTTGAGATATTTTTAAAAAAGTGTCACGTTAATGTGTCTTATTAGAGATTTTTTTTGGGGGTACTGTTCACATTATCCCCTAATTTGTTATCATTAATGCTATATATATATATATATATATATATAATTATTAGTGATGCAAGACAGATTAAAAAAAATGTCATTATGACATGAAGAGACATAAAAGATTGTGGCATAAAGAAAATTTGAAGAACTCGCTTTCTGTATCACGATCTACACAGCCAATTCTATGGGAAATTCTTTCATGGATTGGGATATATACATCATGCACTCCAAATTCAACCACATACTATGTATTAAATTTTTTATAAAATACATATAATACGTAGTTAAATTTGGACTGTCGGGTGCATGAATGGGAACCCATACACCCGGTCCATATAAGAATTTTCCCAATTTTACATATAAAATTTCTTTTTCATATTTATGAAAAATATATTAACCTCATTCTTGAATTTATAGGTAGGGGGTTGGAGTGAGGTGTATGATGGATTAACATTTGCCACCGTTAGAGGAGCTGGGCATGAGGTTCCTCTGTTTCAGCCAAGGAGAGCTTTCACCCTTTTCCAGACTTTCTTGTCTGGAAAACACTTGCCAAAATATTGAACACTTTTTTCTTCTAATAATAAAAAGTAAAAATAAAATAAATATATGTAATTCGTCAGAAATTGAATTCCAAGTCAATGGGTTGTGATTTTGGGTTAAAAATTACGGAAATAGTGGGAGGCCGGAAGCCATTATTAGATTATACTATCATTTGATCCCAATTGTATTTAAGCTAATAATTATATTGATTGTGTCAAGCAAAATTGTAATTTATTTTTATGAATTAATTCCTTGGTATTGCTTTTTTTTCATTTTTCTTTTTACCGAGACAAATCACAATGCATAAACAGCGTTCTTAATATCATTTTTAAGATCAATAGTAATTAAGATTCCGTTTGAATGTTTTTTTTTTTCAAGCACGTATTTTATATCTAAAAGAACTTTAGTAAGATAAAAAAAAAAAAAAAAAGTGGTGTTTTGTTGGGCTTTTTGTAAAAGGAGAAGCCAAAGAATAAGCTTAAAAGTGATTTTTACTTTTATTTATTTTTGAAAACTATACAAAGTAGCTTTCAAAGAAAAATACATTTTAGAATATTTTTAAATTATTATATGCAAATATAAAATTGATTAACTTTTTTTTAAAAACAAAGTACTATTAAATTATGGTTTAACAGATAGTTTTTATAACTCTATCCAAACAGACTCTAAATCTTTGGTACCAAAAGATTTGGGCAAACTCTCTACGTTTTTTTCTTTTAATAATAAACTTGAAGACAGAAGATTGTCCGAATAAATTCTCTCTTACCTCCATCCTTAATTATAGACAAGCTGCGGTTGTCTCTTTGTTGTTTTTTAAATCCTCTTAGCTCCATCCTTAATTGTAGACAAATCATGAGTGTTTTTTTTTTAAATACAATCCACTCGAGATACTTTATAGATATCAATTGGGATATCAGGCATATACACACACACACCCCCAATAGGGAATGTGAGAGGAAAAAAGAATTCAAACTCAAGACTTCAACGATACCAAATTCGAATACCCGCTATTGAACTACAACTCCATTGGCTCTCTAGATTCTCCTCTAAGTTAATTTTTTTTGGGTTTATTTCATGTTTCGTCACTGAGTACGTTTGACTCTAATTCAATTTTGGTCCTTCATGTATAGACACTATCAATTTTGACCCTTCACAGTATAATCTGTTATTCAATGTCGTCCTTCTGTTAAGTTTTCCGTTAAGTTTGCCCCTTTACAAAATAGAAAAATATTAGGTTTTTTAATGGAAAACTTAATGGAATAATGATATTGAATAACAAATTGTAACTTAAGGGACCAAAATTGATAGCGACTATACATGATGGACCAAACTCGAATTGGAATCAAATTTTAGGGACGAAAAATGAAATAAACTTTTTTTCCCTCACAACATATATATGGCAAATAATGTTAAATTTTGTAGACAGCTCTCTATTAGATCAACTCGAAATATCCATTTTTCTTTTCTTTTCTTTTTTTGAAATTGATCTTTTACAATCAACCAATTACATCAACAATGTATTACCACATTGTGACATCAATATTTTAAATGAAGAGCAATATTACAATGAAACATCAATCATCATCAAATAATAAACGAAATATAAGCTACTATACAATAGGAATAAACTAATATTAAACTATAATAAAATTTGCATTCACAAGAAATGAAACTTACAACCTTATAGGGCCTTCACCTTACCACTAAGGCAAGGTCTCATCAACAAATATCCATTTTTCTAAATATAGTAGCATACATTAGTTTGGTGTGCATCATATCAATTTCGATGATTGTATGAGATTTGATCAATGCTATATTTTGAAAATTAAATGATAAATTATTGGAGATAACTTGAATGATGCCTAAACATGTAAATAGTCATCTATACTTTTTTATAAAGTACTAACATCTTCTAATAACAGCTGGTGTCTTTGTTGGTCTGACTTTTAACTTTCTCTCTCCTCTTTTCTTTTCACAATTTAATCTCTCCTCTCTCTTTTCAACTATTCAATTTTTTTTTAACTTCTTTTCTCTTTATATCCAACCTAATCCTATATTTTATATTATTTATTTTTAATTATATAATTACACCTTATTTGAATTTTTTTTATAATTGTAGTGATAAAAAATTGATATTATATATATTAAATTTAAATATATAATTAAATTATATTTTATTTTTATTTTGTACATACATCGAGTATGCACTTATCACTAATTTCTATAAAAGGAATAAGAAGACTTACGGGAAAAACGATCGACAATCATAAAACAAATCAATCTAACAAATGCGTCAATCTTTTTTGTCTCCAACTCAAGCATTAGACATCTTTACTTTGGCATCTAACCCACCAGTCTTTGGCCTCACAAGCTTCTAGCACTTGTTGCCATATTATCATAGATCATTTCGTCATGCATTTTTTTTTAAAAGTTATTTAAGGATTTTTCTTTTTAGTAACATTGAATATTAATTGACAAAGCCCTATGGTTCTTATAGGCATTTGAACCTTGGATATATTGTTTGTAGTACTTGTTTGAAATGATATATTTATCAGTTCGGATCTTTTGTTACATAATCATGTTACATCTTCTATTACATTCATCAATACACGCCACGTGTATTGGTGAGCGGTCGAGATAAGGAAAGAGAATCTTTATATTTTTTTCCATATCATCAATTTTTGTCTTTCCTTATCTCGACTGCTCACCTAATACACATAGCGTATATTGATAAGTTTAACAGAAGATGTAACACGATTATGTAATAAAAGATTTAACACGATTATGTAACAGAAGATCCGAATTGGTATATTTATGGGTGTTCTTATTCGAGGATGGAAGGATGTTATATAGTTGAATCCATAAAATAAAGTCCATATACAAATATTATCACACCCGAGGAGCCCATATTATCACACACAAGGAGTCCACTTCACGTGATTATTTGGAGAGTTATTGTAATTATCTTGCACAACTTTAACCATATCCTAGCTCATAGAGCGCTTGCATCAAACACGAGCACAACCTTTCATGCTAGCCACACCCATGCTAGCCTCATTGATAGCGCTACTCTACGTTACATACCTAGATTCCTTGCATTTTCATTCTTCACCCGATTGTGCACCTCTAATGTTCTCATTGAGGCTAAATTGTTTCTTTTGTCATGTATGGTGCATAAGCAACGTGTCAACTTACCGCCCAGCTCGACACTGTGAGGACTTCCTCACGCTCTTTGCTTATGGGCTCATTTATCACCCATCTTCCTCATAAAGTGAACGTCTTGGCTTCCACCATGCACTTTACACATAGATTTTAATATGTCGCCTTTAGATTTATTTTGTCCTGATTCTATGGGCTTGCTAACCCGAGATGTGGCATGAGAGATTTAGCTTATCCCTGCAGGTGAGATCACGCCCCGTTCTTGGATTTACTTTGTCTTCATTCTATGGGCTTCCAACATCTGTCCTCTCCGCTTTCACTAGTTGCCTGGCTCCTCTGGAGGCTACGGTCCTAAGTAGCCCTTGGTCAGGGAAGTACTATTGTCATCTTCTCTTTAATTTTTCTCTTATTATACATTGAAAACAATGCTTGGTTTAAGTGTAAGGGAGGAGAATTTGAATTGTGATGGTGTTGGATTCATGGATTGTTGGTTTTGAGAAGCATTCATTTATATTTTGTTTTTATTCTTTGGACTTGTATATAGAAGGTATATCATGTTAGCTTTCCGGTCTTTTACTTGTTTCATTGCATTTTTACTTGCCTCTAGTGTCATCCCGACTTAGACATATTTTACTCAACCAAGTTCGAATCATGACTTGTCAATTTTTCTTGAATAATATGTGGTTTTGATTTGAAATAATGTCGAGTAGGAAGTTGATGATTTGATGGGGTTACACTTGGAAAGTGATCATTCATAGGAAAGTCCATGTATTTCTACCTTAACGCATTTGTTTGAAACATTGGCCTTGGGTACGAAATATGGGGGAAAAATACATCATACTACGTGAATTAGTGAATAGGTTTGGCTAGTAGTCATTTTTTGTAGGAAACTATCGTATTATGCTTGATGCTTATGTTGAATTCAAAAGATACAAAATAATTGTGGGGGGTATTATGAAAAAAAAAAGAAATTAAAAAAGCCAACTTACTCTGCTAATCACGCAAAAAGTGATTACAAGTAGAGCTATAAGTCAACTAAAAGTTGTTATCAAATGAGTAACCGGGTACATTCATCACCAATATTTTTGTTTGAGTCAAAAGGTTGGTTGTGGTTAAGTTGACTGAAATAAAGAAATTAAAAAAAAAGGAGGAGAAAAATGCAAAAATCAATAATAAAAAAAAAAAAGAACTCCCCAGTTGATTCCTTTTCTGATGAAGGATATATAATATCTTGTGTGACTACATCTATTTCCTCTTTGAGTTGATTTGCAAACCGTATTTGTTTGTTAAAGATCGAAGTAAAGAGTATTGATCACGTCATGTTATGTACCTAGTGGCCATTGTTCGAACCATGTGGATGTGTTTGTAGATTGCTTTCTTTCTAGGTGCGTCTACATTTGCTATTTGACTTCATTAATTTGACATTGCCTAAAGGAATTATTTTTCTTAAGAAAAATTTTCTGACTTGAGGACAAGCATAGACTAAGTGTGGGAGAATTTGATAATATGTTACTTTTACCAAGTTTTAGGCCTTATTTGCATTTGATTTTGGTTAATTTTGGGTTATAAATTGGTTAGAATATTACTAAATTGATTTCTTACTTGTTTTAGGTGGAAATTGATAGAAAGTAGCACAAAAAGTCCCTAAAGATAGTAAAAAGTGCATGGGGATGTCATATAAGGAAGCTGGAAGGCTAAACATGGAAACAATTATGCTCACTGTATAAGGTGTGATCACGCCTTATGACTAGAATTTTCTGGAAGAGAACTGAAGACAGTTCTCAAGTTATAGTTAGAGTTCTACTTGTAAACAAACTCTCTTCTTACCTATGATTTTTGGGCTTTTCAAAGAATTTTCCTAGTCCTATGAAGAAGTAGATTGTGGGTTACAAGACTGTCTATACATGTTTTAAGACCTTGTCTTGACACTTTGTTTATTCTAGTCAATAGTTTTACTTAGAAATTTCCAACTTTTATATTTTTATTTGAAGTCGTATCATGGTCGTGCGTGGCTAAACTACTTTCTTCAGTTAAGGAGTAACTCAAGCCTACGTTATGTTAAAGGATTGTGAGATCTAATCGGTTTGCTTGTTTTTTTAATTTTATGCATCATTTGTGGAATTTTCTATGCCTTTTCGGGAAAACTCCATTTCTTAATGTCGTTTTGTTAGTTGTACAATTACGGTGAATTGTTCAATTAATTAAACTTGATAATTTCAATTGGTGAAATCAAATTTGTCATTGTTTGATTGAATCAACACAAGTGGAACATAGTTAATTTTATTGAGTCGAAGCTTTTGAATTATACTATGAAAAATACACAATCTAGTTTTGAAGAACTACATTTATAGGTTTATTGGCTAGGATTGGGTTTTCTAGTTTGTAATGTTGTTAACAAGTTAAATCCTATCATTTGATTAGGTTATTTGTTAACTAGGTATTGCTCAATGCGTTTGCATGTTTAATCTATTATTAAGGAAAGATTAGGTTTGATGGGTTCTCTAAAGACTATAATTAATCTACTGCATGAATTTAAAGGTTATCTTTGAATTGATGATCAATTCATGAAAATGTTGTGTAAAGAATTACCTTTAAGTGAGTTTTTATTCATATAGATTTGTTTTATTATTAATTCCTTGCTTTTATTTTATTTTGCTATTTTTTTCTTATTCAAAACCCCCAATTTTCTTTATTTTGAACACTTAGTTATCTTAGGAATTCGTCAATAAGTTATTCCATGTGGGATCAACCATTCTCACCTTATTTACAATTTTATTTGTGTTTAAAGTAGTAGAATACATTTTTGGTGGATTCGACACTTGTCAAATTTTGACATCGTATTTCTTTAAGGCAAGTCAACAAAAATCGATGATTCAATCATAGAAACCAGTTACCAAAACGACATTCACCAATGCTTGGAATGATATTTTTCAATACCAGATGTTAAAAGAGATAAGTTTTCAAATTGGTTCTTTATTATCTTAATTTTGGTATTAGTTGTATTTGAACTTTACTTATCTCAAATATATATATGTTGTATGATATAAATCATACATACTTTTAGTATCACATCCAAGTTATGCATAGAGACATGGTGCAGATCTGGAAACATATTTGGACTAACAGATTTGGTAATATATTGACTATTTTCCATTTGTCTAATTAGTATCAAGATTAAAATTTATATTTGATATTATACGTTATATATATCGCGCCCTAATATTACTCTAATAATCTGAAATTCCAACAGTACTTCATTTCAATCACTTTAAAGAAGTCCACGGTGCAATTTCATTATTTCTTTACTTTTTTTCTTTTGATGGGTTCGTATATATATATGAAAGCACAAACACTGACTCGCAACAACACATATACTTGTACTCAGTCAAGCATATTTATTGGTACCCTCATTTGATTCCACCTCGTCGATGTGGTGAAATTTTGAACGAACATATTAATTGACACCTTATTGGAATATTAATGTCGATAAGTTGTTTGACAATCTTCGAACAGACAAGAATATTATACTTTTTTTTTGGGATAAAAATACTTAATCCCTTAAATTATGATGTGTTGTAATATTATCATATGAACTTTTATGAGTTGTACTTCATCATATGAGCTTTACACTTTTTACACTTAATCCCCTTCGGTCATTTTCCGACACTAAGTTAGCTCTCGAATAAGGACATGCATCCTATTTCCGCTAACTTTTATTGTTGAAAAATGATTGATTGTAAAAAAAATAAAGTCAAGTTCATATAATAAAGTGTAATTCATAAAAATTCGTATAATAATGTGGAAAAAAAAGAACACCATACTTTGGAAGTTAAGTTCTTTTTCCCGAGGATTTTTTAATTTGGAGGGGGTCAAATTGATCACCTAACTTGACTAGCAATCAACCGCAGGCCGTGACTTGAATTATAATTATAATTAATGAATTTGACTTGATTAACAACTGACACGATATCATTTTGACACCACAATTTGAATGATAACCAAAATATGGGTAACATGGCAACCAATGTGATCATTGCGCTTTCGATCCAAGCTATGTTCCATGGAATATGGGGGAATCTACAATCATGGCTAAATTCATTGGCATCAATCTAGGAAAGCTTTCATTTACTTGATTTACCTTATTGCAACTTTAAAAAATTCACTTTAATTAATTAATAAAAAAAAACTAATGAAAATTATTGCCAACTAATGGATTTTGTGATGGTGTCATCTTGGACCGAATCTTTCTTCTAGTTAATGAAAATTCATTTTTAGATAATGGGTTATAACTTGAATATGTTAGATATCTGTATTATGAGCACATATATACTCATTGTATACATATAATGGAAATGGCATTAATAATTCATTGGACCACTAATGCCAAAACATCTAGTTTATTAGTCGTTTCTAATTAGACAAAAAATTACTTATTTACAAATACAATTACGTTATAAGTTCTCAAATATAGTAAAAGAAAGCATTTGTGCACTAAATACTATTAGTCGTATATATAGATATATCAAATATATGTAATAAAACTTCAAAATGCTGTAAGGCCAATAACGAGAGTAAACCACAAAATACTACATTAAACTGGCTCCATTTTGACCCAGCAATCTTATTTTTAACTTTGAGTGTTTAGGAGCTAAGGAATTCACAAGCCACAGGACACAACGCTAAGAAATGTAAGCACACTGCACAAGCTTTACGGGATAATTCCCAATCTTTGTATTATTTCATTGAATGTACAATACACTACAATACATTGGCTTGCACCCCAACTCTTTAATGAAACCATGCGACACTAACGCTATAAATAAATATATGTCATGTAATGGACATCTCCCAACTATTGGGTAAAATCGTATACTAAGGAGCTGACATGTAGCTGGGTGGTTTCCCAGCTAACCATCCCTTGTGTTTGGTAATTGCAACAATATCTCAATACAAGATTAGGATAACTGCTCCAAGGGATAAAGAGAACCGCCAACCTTTATTCAAAGTCAGCCAACTGATAAATTCATAAAGTTTATATATTTATGTATTTAATTAAATGAATTTATTATACTTTTTGTTATATTTTAAATTATTTAAAAATGTTTAATGTTGGTTTTTCTTGTTTTAGGAAAAAGGAGTTTAGAAGGACAAAAAGGCAGCAAAGAGGTGAGATTCTGCGCAAGAAACTACAAATCTGCACAAAAACAGGGTAATTGAATAGAATTGATTGTGGTCCTGCGCACCAAATCTTTGAATGTACACGAGCTGCGAATTTGGCAGCTTTTTACTTCTACCCTAATTAGAATTTTAGGTCAAATTAGGGGTTTTAGGAGTCTTTAAATAGGAGAAAAATGCACTAGCGGAATATCATCATACTTTTACATTCTCTTTTTGAGTTTTTTTTGTTTAGATTAAATTTATGTTCCAAGACTCCATCGAGCAACAGAAGATTAAAGGCTAAGGAAGCGATGATTCGGCGTTTAATTAGAGTTTTATCTTCTCTTTGTCTTTAAATTTTAGTTTATTGATGGATAATTTTTATTTTCCTTTTGATTTTTATCAACATGAGTAGCTAGCTATTTTATTTTATATTATGACTGAACCCAACATATATGCAATTGTTTTGAGTTTTTCCATGTTCTTATAATTTTTGAGTATTTAGTGTGACTGTTTAGTTTGGATAGCTTGTTTGCAATTATTTGGCCACCAATTGTATGTTAGGAATCCTATCTAAGCCTTGATGAAGAAAATTTAGGAACCGGATGACAAACTAAGCAACGCACATTTGATTTTATGCTTGTCAAAAGTTGATTAGTTTGTAAGATGGACATATACTTGCAAACCACGTGTAACCCAATAAGTGAATTTAATGCATTATTAATTAATTGCTAGCCATAGACATATATGATAATATTATTTGATAACAGGTTTGGGAAATTTCGATAGAAACCCACAAATAATTTGTTGTCTAGGTTATCAGAATAATTTACATGATTATAAGAATTTTGGTAATTCGAGTTAGAAAAGCATAGTGGGGATGTTGTAATCCTAGACTTGAGTTAATTTGGTTAATTAATTTGCTATTTATTATTTGGCTTGTGTAATTTGCTTTTAATTTTTATTCACTCTAATTTAATTTCTATCCCTTATAATTGAGTTTAGAACATGTTTAGGAAGTCTAATTTCATTCCTTAGTTAGTAATAATTTACAAGTATATTTGGAATTCGACACTTTATTCACTCTATATTACTTGTTAGCACATGTGTACTTGCATGTTAGGAAATTCCACAACATCAACTGCTCGCCAATTGCCGTCCTGCCACCATGCATGAGCAATGCCCGGCGTGTGCATTGGCTTGTGCACACATCTCGCTAGCCCTGCGCGCCGCCTACACTCAGCATGCGGGCTTGCCTTCATGTGCATGAAAGTTTCGAGCCTTGCGCGCATGGCCAACCATCCTCATGAGCATCCCCACACATGCTCACTAAGTCTACATCATTAGCCTACATAAACCCACAATCATGCGCTTCTTGGCTGCGCTGTGAGCCCGGTGATGGACTGTGTGCGCACCATTCTACACAAGGATCGTACAATGCACACAATAGTCTGAAGCATGTTTGCACACGGCACATCAAGTTTCACAAATTCGATCAAGGGACTTGGGACGCTACACCAAGCCAATGCCCTTTGACATACCAAAATGCAACGCATGTCGTGTTGGTGCGTATCACACTTAAAGAAGCTAACTTTTCCCAGTGCTGATTATTTTCAATACATCAAAATAAAATAAATATATTGTTAGAAATTATTTTATTTTCTAAATATTTTAAAAATAATAATAATTTATAAATATCATATAATAAAAATTATAATATATATATACACATGTACCATCATTATTTTTAATATGTTTTGTGTAATTATTTTTAGGGATAATTGCAATTTTCGTCCCCTACATTTAATTTATCTTCTATTTTTTTCCTATTCGTTTCAATTTTATTCATTTAGTTCTCCCCGTTTATAATTTTTTTAATTTCAGTCCTAGTTTGGATCAAATTATTCACTGACACCAATGTGACATAGAATTTGGTCGGAATTCCGTGACCAATGCTTACGTACAAATATTGAGAATTTTGTAATTTTTCCTACAATTTTGAACAATTGGATCATTAGTTCGCAATTCTTTAGAAAAATAAAAATAAAATCTATTTAATTAATTATATTATTTAGAAATTAAAAATAACAAAAATTAAATTTATATTCAAATTTATCTAATTAATTATATACACACACACAAACCTTACATATATACATATAAATCCACCGCCCACTACATAAAGAGAGATCGAGATCAAGAGAGAGAGAGAGAGAGAGAGAGAGAGAGAGAGAAAGACAGAGGGGGGGGGGGAGAGGACCTTGATGACCGCCGCAGAGAGAGACAAAGAGACGGACAAATCAAAAGAAAGATCAAGAGAGATACATATAGAGATCGAGAGTGAGAGTGAGAGTGTGGGGGGGGGGGGGGACAAAGAGATCAACAAAGGGGTTGCGGCATGAGGCGGTGGGGGTGGGTGGGGGTTAGGGTTTTCTATTGAAAGATGGAGATGATTTTTTGAGAGGAAGAAGAAGCACCTTTTTGATTATTTTTTATTTTTAATTAAAATCTTTAAATTATATATATGTATAGTTTAAATATTAGTTTTTCTTATAATTATCAAAAAAATTAGTTTATCATATAAAATTTTATTTTTTATTTTTAATTAAAATTTGTATTTGTTTATATATATTTAAATTTTAAAACTATAATGATTATATACATTAATATTTAAATAGGGTTAATTGCAATTTTCATAAATTAAAGCCTGGTTAAAATAAATAATTTTATTTTCCCCTCTATTTTAGTCTTATGCGACAAGGCAACATTGACATGAGCAATGTTAGGTTAAAAAGAATGCCAACTGGATGTCCACCTAACCAAAAATGGCGGGAAAATCGCTATGTTAGCGTTGACGAATAGTTTGATCCAAAATAGGATTAAAATCGAAAAATTCATTAATGAAGAGTACTAAATCAATAAAATTGAAACGAAGAGGGAAGAATCGAACATAAATTAAACTTAGATGACAAAAATTGCAATTATCCCTTATCTTTAATTAGAAAAAATACAAAAAGAGGATATCAACTGTATGTACAATTTATATAGGTAAAAGGTTGAAGAAGAAGTTGATTGCTCTTAATTTCTTTAAAAGATTAACTTTCCCATTTTTTTCTTTTTCCATTTTTTTTTGTGTCTTTCCAAATATACGAAATTTCAAAAAAAAAAAAAATCGAGTCAAGCCTTAAGTATTAGACCCACTCCACAGACCTGATAGGCTTGGGTCTAAATTGGGTCTGGGTCTCATATAAGCCTCAAGTATGGGTATTGGAAGAGTCTGGGCCTTGGTGGGTATAACCCCACCCAATGGCAGTCTTTGTTCAACTTGATTCAATTAGCTTTGTATTGGGTGGAGTTTTAACATTTTATAAATGAGTTGAAGTATGTTAGGTTTTAGTGATTTAATAAGTCATGAGTTTTCAAATGAATTCAAAAGGGGTTCTAGATGGATCCATACACATCTGAAATAGTTCTAACCAAAAAGACATTGTAATCTATACTATTATATAAAAACTAGTATCATTTAATAATTACTTTTGAGCTACTCATTTTTTTTGTCTGTTAATTTATTCTTTCTTTTCCTATTCTTTTACTTTCTCCACCCCCCTCTCCCCCTACACACATTCTTTTTATTTTTTTTCTCCATTTTATTTCTCCCACTCCCTCTCTCACCTCTTAATCCTCTTTTATCTTCCAATATTCTTCAGCATCATTTTTAATTTTTTTAATTGTTGTCTTAGTTTATCTTATATTAAATTATTTTATTTGTACTTGTTACTAAATTTATAAATCTGCTACAAATAATTAGAAATTTTTTGATAGTATAAATACTACCAAAAAATTAGTATGCTATTAAATTAAATTATTTTTTTATTATGCATATGCATCGAGTATACCAATATTACTAGTAATTTGATAATATTCCACCTATTTGAAAAACGAGAAACAAGGTTTTCATGCAATTTTGAAAATATATTAGACAGTAAGGGAAATTGAAAAATGTACAAAATTATGTTAGATAAAAGGGAGAATTGCAATTTAAGGGGGCAAAGTACATGCAATTTAAGGGGGCAAAGTGTATCAATATTGTAAGAAAGTTCCCATAAAATTGATTGAGAAGTGAAATGCCCTAGTTAAAGTAATTAAAAGGGCAAAGTAATATTTTCTTAATTTTTAGGGAGTTTAGTACCATTTGCCACCACTACAACACGCAACCAAATGTAGACCACTATAAATCTATTCAGTATTCACTTAACCCCCATCCCCCTTCCTCCCACGCCATCACCCCACCAAAAAAATGAAAAAAATAAATTCCTAGATATTGAATATGGGTAAAATGCATCCAACTCTTGTGTGATTTGCCTGACTAGTACGCTAAATCCTATGTTCTTTTAATTAATATTAAAATTCTTATAATTTTAAAAATCAAGTTTAGCAAATCTACCTTATCATTAGTGCAATACAAACAATGTTGTACGAATTGGTCTTCGTTTATTTATTCACCATAAAGTTGACTGAGATGAAAAATGCTTTGATTAAAGTAATTAAGGGAGTAAAGTGTTTTCCTTAAATTTTAGGGGGTTTAATGGCAAAATTAAAAATTGTAGAGGGTCATGAAGTACAATTTATCCCCAAATAAAATATACATTTTTTTGGTATTGTATCCATTAGAACTCATATAAACCTATTTATAACGCTAGTCAAAATTTTTTCCACTTAACCCATTTACAATTCATTCATAATTATTTTGAAACCGTCTTGAAATCCAATTCATTTAAACCCAATCTAAATCTATTCACTTCACCCCCACCCCCCAAAAAATGACAAAAAAAAAAAAAGGAAATTCCTAAGTAGGGAATAATGTAAATGGCAAGATATAGAACCCCTCAAAATTCTTACATGAAAAAACTCACAAAATGGAATAAATCCAGAGCTTCTCTTTTTATGGAGTTCTTTTTCTTACCCAATTTATTTTCCTACTTCTGTAGATGTTTGTGGCCCTTTATGACGTGAATAGTGAAAGTTTGTGAGCAGATTTGTGTAGATTTCAAAGTTTTCTTGATTTCTACTTATGTATTGGTTGGGGGTGGTTGAAATTTTTCATGGTTTGCAATTGTTAGGGTGGTTGTGGATTTCATGGATTTTAACACAGACATCTTGCTAAGAGTTGAAGCCTCCGTAAATTTTTACAACCTCTGTGGAGTTTGGGAATAAATTCATTTAGAGGAAAAAGGGCATATACATGCACGCAGTCTGTGTGCTTATGTGTGTGTTTAAATTACCATAATGCCCATCACGGATAAGTAATAATTGTATGTGCCCCTAATAAATTGTACCCACCTTGCATGTTAAATTACCTAGATGCCATCAACCGGGTTTGGGGCTAGAGAATGTAATGCTTGGAAAATAGACATAGAGTTTGGCGTTTTAATTGGGGGTTGACATAGGACATTTTTCTGATGTGCTTCCATAGTATATTGCACTCATCTACACTGTAAATTACCAAAATACCACCAACCATAGAGTTAATAATTTAATTGTGGCAGGGCCAACGAGGATTTTCTAATGCAAGATGAAGTTTGCACTCCAAATTTTTATACTAGCACTTTATTTCATTTTTTAGTTTTAGACATTTAACCAAAATATCTTCTTATCTTTTAAGTATTATTTAATTTGATTTATTACATAAAATTACCCTAAATTACCATCTATTTACCTTATTTTTAAACAACCAAATTCTCTTTTCAAATTCTCGATAGCCATAAACAAGAGCAGAAAAAATCAAACATCCGAAAAATAAATTGGCGTACTTTATTTCTTTACATAAGGATTGCTTATTCTTGTTATTATTTCTTTTGTGTGTGTGTGTGTGTGTGTGTGTTTTTTCCCCTTTGTGTAAGATTAGATGTATGAATTAGATAGCTTGGTTAAAACTCTATTAGAAGACATAAATATTTAGAAGTACTTAAGTTCAACTATCTTTTGGATTATACTATATTTTGTTTTTGTACTCAATGATACTTATATTTAAATTTATTAAGTTTTATTTCAAGAGTTTGCTTTCTCTTTTTCTTTTTCTGTTATAATGTTTTCATACGTTTCTCCATCAATAGATGAATACAAAAAAGAAATAAAGATGCATATTAAAATGGAGGGTATATTTGTTATTCAAAAATTAATATAAGTAATGTTTTTATAAATTAGTGGGTATTTTAGTGAATTTCTTAATAAAATAATAGGAACGGAACTCCAATATAAAAATTTGGAGTGCCAATATCATCTCTCTTTTCTAATATGCCAAAGATATATTTTCCATTTTAGAAAAAAAAGATATTTAATTTTGATAAATATGTATGTGAAATTGATTTTTTGATATTTGGGAAGGACGATCCCTTCTATTTTGTGCAACTCCGTTCCTAAAAATAAACTTTTCCTTCGTGGATGGTCTTTCTAGATTCTTATACGAACTTAGTTCTTTAATTCCACCATACATTATATTGTCAAAATTAAGCCACATTTTATGTGTATTGAATATATTTTTTTTAAATACTTGTATCTCTTAATCTTAATATTTGACTGCATAAGTGGACGCCACATCAAGCGTATACAAGAATTTTTTGAACTTCATTCCCATTGAAGGCTAAATAGCAAATCATGAATTTTAATTGGTTCAAAATATAAAAAAGTAAAAAATAGAAAACCGAAAAAAAAAAAAAAGAAAAAGGATTTGGGCAGCAATAAAACGTGGAAGAAGTCAAGAAGGGCAGAATTGTAATTTAAGTTTGATGGTCCAGCGTGACATTAAAAAGGGCGAGAGGCATCACCATCAAAGCGGCCATCAGAGGGCCAAAGCCTAAAAACAAGGTACTACCAACAACTGCAAAGCACATCAGAAAACAGCATCCCCTTCTCTCTCTTCTCTATCTACCCACCTAGCTTTTCAGCACCTTCTTTCTCATCATCAATCCCAGTCTCTCTCTAGAAATAACAACTGGTCAGGTCTCTCTGCCTTTCTCTCTCCTCCCATATGCCGAACCATTATGTATCTATCTATATCTATATCCCGTATCCTATTTCCTATATACCCAGCACAGCAGAAACAAAGAAAGATGAAAACATAGAACTCCACGCACCCTCCCACAATCAAAAAACAAAGCAAGAGCCCGCACTCCACACCCAACTCTCTCTCTCTCTCTCTCTCTCTCTCTCTACAATGGCCCAGCTGGACCAAAATTTATGTAGAAGAAAAACAAAAAAAAAAAAAAAGAATGGAAAGGAAGAGAAAGAAAGAGAAGACAGAGAGAGTGTTGTTAGAGAGAGAAAATAAGGGGAGGGGGGATGTGTCTTCAAATCAAAATGTCCTCCAAATTTAACCAAAAACCCACCTCACACAACACCAAAAAAGCAGATGGATAAAATTTCTTGCCACAAATGCCCTTCTGCAACCCCCCAAAAGATCCCATCTTCATCATCAACTTCACTGTCTTTCCAAACAAATATGTTTTCAATTTTGCCCGAATTATGTGGGCTTTTTCGGCCTTTGCCCTGGTCAGAAATTTTTTCACAGAGAAAACAGGAAAGCAAAGAAAGAACCTTCCCACCTCCCCCCTTCTCTCTCTCCTCCTCTGTCCTATCCATATACTATATCTTTTCTTTCTCCACATACAAAACCCCTTTCTTTATTGCTTGTCCAACTCTATTTCGTATTTACCCCTATCACCATATACCCATTTTCTTGTTTTCCTCTTTATCTCTGTGTTTCCCAGCTAGCCTAAATATTTATACAAGTGAAAATATATATTATTAATCGTCAATAAATCTTTAAGATTACAGCTTTTTTGTGAGAAGGGTTCTTTTGTTTTGTGATCTGATGTCGAAGAAGCTTAAAGGGGTGATTTTGGATTCAACGCCACCTTATGGTGTTGGTGTGTACGAGGATGCTAAGGCCAGGCTGAAGCATCGGACTCTTATGCAGGACTTTGAGGAGTTGCAAAAGGTACATTTATTTTTGTGGGTTTTTGTTTTTCTTTTGTATTTGGGAGATCTGATTCTTTTTTTGATTGTTTGGCTTCTATGTTTTTTTCCTTTTTTTTTTTTTGGGTTCTTGAGTTTGTGAATTTCTCAGATTTTAGGCTGTGGGTGTGATTTCTTTGGGATTTCAAGAGTTTGTTTAAAGGGAATTGATCTGTTTCTCTTTTCTTTTTGGTGATATGTCTTCGTTTTCTCTGCTATCTGTTCAATAGATTTGCTTGTGTTCTTGGTGAAGTTTCTTGAAAAAGTCGCCTGATTTAATTCTTGTTTTCGATTTTATTGATGATCTGATAATACCTTGTTTTATCATACTATTATGTTTTCTTTAATTGATCTCTTAGCATTAGATTTCATCTTCCTTGGTGGAGGTTCTTGTGGTTTTTTGGGGGATTGTATTTGCTTTCTCAGGCAAGAATTTTATGTCTTGAGGGCTTTTTAAGGTAAACTGTTAACTTTGTTAGCTTTGATTTTATGAATTCAGTTGACTATAAAGTTTTCTTCCAAATTTTAGAGAACTAATACTTAGATTTCCCTTTGATAGATCTATATAATTCCCTCTTAAGGATTAAGTTTATTTCTATTGCTTCTTTCTTGTATATCTTGGTACTATGATTTTCTAATAGGTGCTTCATAGCTTCTCTTATTAATTTCAAGATCTCTCAGCGTGCTTATGTTTTCATTTTTCTGCATTAGCAAAGCTAAAATCGTTCCATTACGTTTTTCAAAAATCTGGAAATTTAGATTTTTCTATTGTTTTGGTGGGTGGTCCAGTTTCCTAATTGACAATTATCTGGAATATAATGTATGGTTTAACCGCCTCGTAGGAAGCTGATGCTAGGAAAAGTCAATTGGAGGCGGCTAACCAGAGGAGGCTGATGCATGCTGCTGAAGTTCGGTATGTAGTTCTATTGGAGATCCTTTAATCTAATTAATTTACTGGAAATCTTTTCAGAATGCCGGTTAAGGTCATTTGGTTCTATTTATGTACAAATTGTTTGTTAATTTGCTTGGCGCTTGGATGGTGTAAAACTCAGTTCTCTACTATTTTGGCCATTCTGTTTTTCTTTCTTGCAGTTATATTTTGGGGTAAAATGCTATTGCTTTTTAAGCAGTCGTGTTATTTTCATTAACAATGGAGAGCCAATCACGTCTATTGCCATGAATATTAATCATTACAATGCCTTCTACTGAATTATATGCTATCTTATGAATATCCCCCCTCGATTTCAAAATACGTGTACTTCCCTTGTGACTTATTTGCACCTTGCAATTTCCCTCTTCTGCTGACTGCTACATATAGTTAATTGATGTTGTCACTCAAATTTTAGTTAACTTTTCAAATTATTCTTGCATTCATAGATGATGTCAAAGGGGTTATTTGTAACCTTGAAACTAAAGAGGGGAAGTCTGTGGAGTTAGACACGATTACAGTGGAGGCCAGTTTAATCGACCGTAACTTTAATGTATTTTTTACCTGCAATTGCAATTAATTTGAGTTGGGCATAAGTATATTTGTGCAGTAGTTTCATTACGTCCTCGTTAGCCCCCACTGATTATATGTTGTGATAACGGTTTGTCTCTCATTATGCTCCCTTAGGTTCCTGCGAAGAAGATATAAATACCTCATGAAAACAAAGAACATGAGTCCACCACAGGAACAGCATCCCGTGCAGGGACCTAAGTCGCTTAAGCAACGTAAAAAAACCAACAAGGAGCAGCTTTTCAAAGAAGCAAGTCAGCATAGATCAGCTCTAGTTCCAGAATCAAACCCCAAGAAGCATAAACAAGCTGCTCTGCATGATTCATCCCAAGTTACTAATAAGGTCCGTAAGAAAATATTACAGCACAATCCGACTCCAATTTCTGTGCCGTTCATTTCTGATTTGAACCACAAAGGAAGAATACATATCAGCAAAGAAACGACTTCAAATCTTGACATAGACCACAAGGAAAGAATGCTTGGCGTAAACAATGCAGCTTTACGGAATTCGATCGCTTTTTTTGATTTGAACCAGGATAATAATAGTCTTAGGGGTAAAGAAGCTTCTTTACCAAGCCGAGCTCCAATTTTTGACCTTAATGAAATCTCGGTAAGTAATTTATTATACTTTTAAGGGTTAGTTACACTTTGCACTTCCGAAGTCTACCTTTAGTTGTGTATACCCCCAAAACTACAAAAAATGTAAAAAATCAGCCCAGCTGGAGGGATATTTTTTTACACTCTGTGGTTCTGGTGTATATGTGACTGAGACTTAGTTCAGGGTGCCAAGTGTAATTTGCTGTATCTTTTGATGAAGTTTCAACTTGAAAAATTTCGATTAGTTATATTTAATTGTTTCCTCTTGTAAAATAGACGGGGGAGGAGGATTTGGAGAGTAATGTTGAAGGCTTCGAGATGGAAGACGCCAACAAAAGCTTGATTAGAGGTATAAATGACGAGCATGCAAAATGATTTGAAGTTGTCCATTTGTCGAAATGCCGGGGAGGGTTCTTCCCGTGTTGGGAAGCGGAAAATTTCATGGCAGGACCCTGTTGCCTTGAGAGTTTGAAGGGCAACTAGAATCTGAGTAAGTTTGTGCATTTTCTTATACATAGAGGGACTGGCTAGCTTTTGTTTTTATCTCGTGTTATTAGTACCATAGAGAATGAATGATCTACTAGAAAAGAATTTGATGCGATAAAGAATCGGCTACATAGTTTACTTCCGGGTTTGTCGCTTAGAATTAGTAGCTTCTTTGGCTCATTTGATGGAAAGAATTGAGCAATTTTGGGAATTATGTATTGGATTTTCTCGGAACTCGTTTGTGGACCGTTAGATTAGATCAACACATAACGGCTTTTACTTTATTGCATCATTATATTTTCGTACAATGTTTCACAATGAGTAGGGTATATACCCACTCAGGTGACATGAGATAAACCGTCTATCACATGGTGTGTTATGTATGAATTCATCGTTACATATCTTGCCTTTCGTTGTGTAGACTCGCTGGCTTGCATTGCTGATTCTTTTTACGGTGATATTAGCCAAGAATAGATAAGCAAATATTGCGAAAATGAATATTATCTGTGTAAAGCTGAAGACAGGTTTTCGAAGTGTATTTGCCGCCTTCGTTCCTGAAAAAGAAAAGGTCCAACCGTCCAAGATTATGAAGTATATGTAGAGCTTGTTTGGATGGGTTTAAAAGAAAAGTGCTTGTTGAGTTATACTTTTAATAATTGAGCTTGTTTTTTTAAATAAAGCACATTTGCGTTTGGATATAATAATTAAAAATACTTAAAAATGTGTGCTTTCAGTGGAAGCTATTTTTGATAGTTTTTAGAAAAAGCGATTTTTCTGGCTTTTTGCTTTTTTAGAAAAAAAATGCAACCAAACACCCATATTTTTTTAAATGAAAGCTACTTTGTTTTTCCAAAAAAAAATTCTTCCAAACGGATTCAGATCTCTATTGATCTGGTTGGGCATGTCTCTCTATGGAAGATGATTGTTTGAGTGAAGCTTGGTGAAGTTTATTATTGAAGTTGAAAATTCCTGTGCGGAGAACTTCAGATGGGGTTAGTTCGTCTTACCCTATAACTATGTCGATTTATATAAATTTTTTTTGGTTTTAAAATTAAAAATGCTTCATTTAACCATTAAAATTGGATCAAATTTGCGAAGAAATTTGGATGATGTCGTGAATATATGTGATACAAATTTCTGTGGTACTGATAGTGCCTGAAGCTGTCACTACAAATATATTAGTGACACATATGTGATGTCAATTTAGTAATAATGAAATTATGTCACAAAAATTTAATGATAATTTTTTCTTATTCCCAAAGTTGTCACTATAGATTTGGTGTTAATTGTTAATGGTTATCACCAAAACATGAATTTTTGTAACGATTGAGTGAATATTGTGATAAAATAAAAGTTGTTACTAAAGAGGTTTAATTAGTCCTAACATAAAAGGTGGTGGTGTTGAATTTTTTATGAATATGGATTCAAACATAGTAATCAATAATACAAAATATAAAATACGATATTTATGAATCGATTATACACAGGACTATTAGTTAATAATCAAATAATGTTTTAATAGGATTTATTAACCTTGATTCATTAGTGATGCGGAAGAAGAGTGGAGCTTAAGGTTAGTGATCTTCTAAGTCAAGAAAAATACCGTCACTTTTCTATTCTCTCTAAAATAGGATGGAAAGAAAAATGTCGTAATAATTCTGGTTTAGGACTTCACCCTAATGTGTTTGATGTCAAAACACTTTAATTATGAGTTCATTGAATATAATTAAAGTGTGACTGTGCTTTCTACATAAAAAAGGTTTCATACTCAATCTGATATTTCTACGAGACCATTTGACTTAATCTCTTAATGGATTGTATAATTGGGCTCTTTTAATGGAAAAACACATTATGTACAATATAATTGATATGCCAGACTACTAAAATATAAAAAATCCCAACAGTTGTCACTTAATATAATTATTTGAGACAATATTTATATTGTTATTTTTATATATTGTCATCAATATTATTTTTTCTTGTAGAGTGTAAGATGGAGATTGAGTTATACGCAAATTTGAAATTAAGTTAAAACAGATTTATATAATTGTATATAGTTATAGTAGATGATGTAATTATTTCTTTTAGTTCATAGTTTGTGAAGGTCATTTGTCGTGTTAGATCCTGAGTTGAACATCAAGATCTTGTGATATCTACCTCAATATGGAAAATTTCATACTGTTAAGTTGAATATTATCTAATAGAATTTTTTAGTCGTTAAATTTGAATATGATGATTTTAAAAATATTAATAAAATGAAATTATATCGTTGTACTCGTTGAAAACACCACTTTTGATACCAAGGGAGAAGCATATATGCATATTAAAAAAATATAACCCAATAGTTAACAATTATTGAAGAAATTAAAGGTTTCGAAATATAATTAGCGAGCTCTCTCGAATCATATGATTGAAAATTGTATAGGCATGTAGAAAATTTATTGAAAAATACTTTTCAATCTAAATTAAAAATTCAGTTTTAAAAATTCAAAATTTATGAAAAGAAAATGAAAATTTTAGAATGGGAGAATTCATGTATGTCTCCTTGACTTTTTTTTGGATTTTAGCTACTCAACTTCGATCTATTGATCAATTAATTTGAACTCAAATAGTGCGGAGGTTCGTTAGGGATCATTGCAATCACTTAATGGAAATCAAAGTTGTTTGATTGGCCGTTGGGGCCGTAAGTGACTGAAACTAATACATAAATCATGTAGAACATGTAGCTAAACTATTGCTGTCGCTGCATTCTATTCCCTTTAATGTCATATCAAATATTTATATGAATCGTGGAACCATGGAATCCACTTAAATACCAATCAAATATGTTCATGATTTTGACTCTCGTCTTTATCATGTGCACCACTTGGACAACCCTGCAGCAGCCAGCAAGCCAGCCTTCTCAAAATCATCTCAAAACACTTGTAGAAAAGTATAAAAACAATTAAACTTAAATTATTTAGCAAATAAAAAAAAACTTAAATTAAGGTGTTTTTATACATTAATATACAAATATTTACGAGTTGTATTTTACTGTATGAATTTGATTTCTTTTTTACGCTTAATCTTCTAAGGTAATTTTTTGGCAATAAAATTAAACAACAATAGGACACATGTCCTTATGCCCGGTCCAAACAATGATCGGAGGATGTTAAGTGCAAAACAGTCAAGATATGAGAGTGAAGTACAGCTCATAAAAATTCGTATGACAATATGCAAAAAGCTCCATAGTTCTTTTTGTTATGATGGTTGGCTGATTTTATTATATTTTAAAATTTAAGAGGATAAACACAAAACAAATTAAATTAAAAAAAATATGGATACAGGAATAGGAATTTTATATATTACTAAAGAGGCACTAATTTTATATCGTTTACAGAGAAGCGAATGCAAAGTTCCACAATTTATTTATATTTTCAATCTTTAATTCACATTAAAATCTTTCTATAATTAACATTTTCTAATTCTATTAATTTCAAGTATATTTATGCTTAACTCATTAAATTACTTTTTATTACTTAATTATTTTTTTAAGCATAATTTATAATTATATCCACTGATTAGTTTTTCTATGATTACCTCTTTATCAATTAATAAATATTTTTAGATTTTTTGTGTGTATATATATATATTTATCTTTTACCTCGACCACTTTTTCTTAATCAACTCCTAGGATTCCTATACATTATGAAATATCTATCTATCTATCTATCTATATATATATCTATAATGTTATATATATATATGTATCTAATATTCTAATCTAATCTAATATAATATAATATATATTTAAAATGATGTCCACTTTATTGGTTCCTCTCTTGCTTGTTGGATAATGAGGTGGACAAGTTGTCTTTTCATTTATTTTGTCATATAAAATGATTTTTATATTTACATTTTGAACTTCTAATTCACATTAAAATCTTTCCATAATTAAAATTATTTAATTCACATTAAAATTATCTAACACATCTTTATTTAGCAAGTGATTTTATTTTGATAAGTAGTTAATTGACATGATTGAATGCCTTATATACATTTTGTACCATTCTTCATTTTAAGGAAATCATGCATTATTATTTGAATTTGCTAGAAAAATTGGTTATGGAAGTTGGTAAGTGACTAACTTTGACCAATGATTTGATGAAGCTCCATTTGTTGTTTTGAAAAACAAGTTGATTATTCATAATCTATATCGCGAATAAATACGAAAAATGTATTTAATTACTCAAAACCAATTTAGGGTGAATGAGAATTTAAATACACAAGATAGCTATATGAAAGCTAAAAATAGAGTGTTAAGTTGTGAAATGTGGTTGTCCTACATAGAAAAAATAATACAAGAATGTATTGTATTTAAATGACTACTTGCAAATAAGGGTTGGGCCCCTAGGGGTTCACAAGTGTGTAACGGGGAGAGAACCTACGGGTTAGTAGGCTCAAACCAAACCCACACGCGCGTGCCGCCGCCGCTGCCGTCCAGCCGGATCGGCACTTCACTCTCTAAAGTTTAAAGTGAGCTCTAAATACTTTATAAGTTTGCCGTTTCTCAAAAATTGGAGTGCTCCTTTTTCGAGAAGTTAGTCGTTGTATCTTGGGAGACGATTGCCGGTTCTGTTAGCACCAGTGTGGGGCAATCTTGTCTTAAAGATAGAGAGTCCAACTCTTGCCTCGACTAAACACAATAGCCTAATCACGCCCTTACAAAGCACTAATTTCCAACATAATTTTCATATTTGACTATCTAATTTTATATATAAATCTCGTTATTATCATTATAGTAAAGCATATATTTCTCAAGTCATTGTATTTTTATATTGACATATATACATGGGATCAATCTATTCAATCCACTCATTAATATCATATTCATGTTTTTATTCTTACAATGCGTTGTTTCTTACTAGGACAATCTATAATTTGTCCCATATCCCATAATTAGTTAACTTCATCTAATTTTTTCTTAAATTTGGTATATAAAAGTTTTTTTATTTAGATGACACAATAACGAAGCCAATCATTCCTCCCTCAAAATTAGTATCAATTTCTTATGTTATTCCTATAATTTCTTTCTTTAATTACTTTCCTAATTTTTTTATTGAAAACTTCCCCTTTATATGTTCTACAATATTTGACTGTCGTAACAACTCACATAATCTTCCTCTTGTCAATCTCCACCTCCAAATTAGATATCAAATTAAGCTTGATTTATCATAATTAAGCTAATATTTTTTCAACGAGTGATGTTTCTGAAGGCATAGCTAATTGTAGATGATCTTTGATTGTGATACTCCTATTCACAATTTGAGAAATTATTAATGCCCATGAAAGTTGATTTTTAATATCTTTTACATTTTTCTTTTGTTGCAAAAAACATATTGCATGAGGCATTAACATAATATCCTTTTCTCTTTGGTGTTCATATTATTTTATGATAGAGAATAGTAGTTTTGAAAATCTATTGATGCATTTAGTTCCTGACAGCAAATGCATTTGGTGTTTGTAACATTTAGATTATTGATTTTTCTCAACTCGATTATGTAGTTATGTAATATGAGGTGCTTCCTTCATTGTATTTCTTGATGTATCAAAATGTTTGATGTAAATGATATATCGTATCAAAACATAGAAAGGAGTTGAATAGATTTATTTATTTATTTATTTAATTTTGTTTATAAATCTTAAATAGGGTGAAATGATGATGAATTTACATGCATTACGTAATAGTTAATCGTTATGCTTTTCTAATATCTCCTAATGCACATTCCATAATAATAGCCAACTTCTTCCATTAGCAATGATTTTGTTTAATTTTTTCAATCCCAATATATGCCCTAAATTAAATATATTATCTATCTTTGAACTTATATAATAATTGTGAGTCAAAAAAAAAATAATTATGTAACATCCTAACCCAATTTTATTGTCAAAAAAGTATAGTAATTATGTAAATTATTATGCAAATTTTTAAATGATTAGATCATACTTACAAGTAAAAATATATTAGAAATAAGGTTCTAAAATTGTTTTAGTTCTAACTATATATTTCTGAGTTCGTCCAACAATAGCCAAATCTTTAAATTATAAAGAAAAAAATATTTTTTGAAATCATATCAAATTAGATTTAAAAAAAATATGATATTAGTATATAATTTTTTAAAAATAAAAATAAAATATTTTATTTTTTTTGGTATATTGTTTATGTGTAATTTAATTAGGAGAATAAGTTAGATTTATTCATTTTTTTTTTCATATATGATATTTTCATATTCTCTTTTAAGTTTCGTAAGTTACATTTATTTTATTATTTCATCCCATATTTAAATTATCTCTCTTTTCTCACTCTTCATAATATTAATTAATCCATTTTTACTTTTAGAGATCCTACACATTGATATATTCTTCATTATATATATATATATATATATGTGTGTGTGTGTGTGTGTGTGTGTGTGAAAATATATTTAAAATACACATATTTGAAAATATATCGTAACACATTTTTTTTTCTGTGAATTATTTTTGCTTAAATTATATATTATCTCAATATCTCACAATATTCTATAAATAGATTTGATATCCTTTCTCTTTTTTCAATGATTGAATATATAATAATTACTTTGTAATCAAAATACACATGTCTTCGTAATTTTTATTTTTATTTTATTAAGTAAAATATCTTTTTTACATATAATTATTTTTCTGGTAATAGTCCCTTGTTTTTATCTATCAAAGAACCTAAAATATATGCTTTGTAGAGTGACTTTCAATTAATATAAATTTCAATAAGCAAGATAATTTTTATTATTTAGATTTAAATTTTCAATTATATTTTCCGCAAAATTAGGTATGAACATATACTGTATTCAAATTCTACATATTTCAACTTAAGTAGTATAATAATATTTGTTTATAGATTTGTTTTTTCAATGCAATATATGATTTATATATTTTCACAGAAAAACTTTCTCTCTCTAGATATATGTCCACATTATAAAAAATTTATAATGAATGGTATTAATTATTTTCCTAAAAAAAGATTCTATTTTTAATATTTCAATTATCATTCTATGCAGTCGTTCTAATGTTAAATTTTAAGTATATCATTTTTTCTAATATCTATTGACCCATCTTTATTCTTAGAAATGCTCAATTTTTATAATTATTTGTTTTTTATATTTGTAAAAATATATACAATATTTTTTTTTAGTTTTGCTTATGTATTAACAAAATTATATACTTATCATCTCACTTCATTAGTAGAAAATTTATGAAAATTAAAAGTCACAAAAACCCTCTCTGCCCTACCCCCTTCTTCTGTCTACCACAAACAAATACATATATATATATATATATATATATATATTTATGTCACCTAAAATTTTTAAAAGTAAACAAGAAAAATACATTATTTATAATATTTATAGTATTTTTTATGTTTATTTTGTGTAAGTATATGATTATTCATAATCATTCAGAAGGATCTAATATATATCCAAAATCTAAAATATGACATGTTATATTTTAATTCAAATTAACTAACCAAACTGTTATTTTTTTTTAACTAATAGTGTCCTATGTATTACAATAATATGAATTATCAAAAGTCTTGCACATTTAATAGATGAGTTAAATGGTTATTCTAAATATGATATTTGTTATGATTAGGTAAATTTTCTCATGTATGAACATTGACAATCAGCTTTTGAGGCAGTTATCCCAATGGAGTGAAATTGAATAATCAAAAAGTAAGAATAATGAGAATGTGGCGACACGCTATCATTGGATATGATTATGTTAGATGAACAAGCAAGATTATATGGCTAAATCTCGATCAATTTATTTTCATGATTTGTATTCTTTTATGGTTACTTTAATGTCAATAGATACACATTTTGAATTAAATCTCTTTCTCAATTTTGTGACATATATTTTTGTCATTTTATATCTCTTATAATAAAATAAAGTTGATATTCATTTATGTGACAGATTGTTCTTATACTGGAAAAAATTTTTCGCTCGTAACATGATTATAAACTATTCCTTTATAATTGTTTTATGAAATTTTTGATTTTTGTATTTTGAATATATATATATTGCTGTTGTTATTTCAATTATTAAAGTGTAAGCATGAAGTTTTTCATATACCTCTAGAGCATGGTGTCTCTTTATTCCTAAAAGCTAATACATAGCAATATCTTCTCAATCAAACGGTTCTAGTTTTATTTAGTCATATAAAAATTATTTAAAAAATTATAATATTTATGATGTAAAAGACATTCCTCCTACATTATTACAATTGCAGTTAAACTTAATAATAAGTCTTAGAACCTAAAATTTTTCCACAAAATCTATTCTCAAAATGTGATTTAAAACTACAAGAGTATGTACTGTGATAAATTACTTTCAAAACACTTTGTTACAAATGAAGTTATAACCTATTATTTGCTATTTATTTTCATGATTTATATTGTTTTATGTTTAACTTAATGTCCATAAATACGCATTTTCAATTAAAACTTTTTCACAGTTTTGTTACATATATATAATTTTTGTCATTTTATATTTGTTATAATAAATGAAGTTGATATCCATTTATGTGACACTTTATTTTTATAATGGAAAAAAAATTCATCAGTGAAAAGCATGAGTTAGTTAAATTGTTTTTTTTTAATGAATTCAATTCTTATGTTTTTAATTATTTCTATAACTAAATTGTATTCAATAACTTTTTTTGGTTAATCATTTTGCATTCGTAATATCTGTAGAAGAATTTTATTATCTATGCTATGTTTTAAATTAAATATACAATTTTTTTTTAATTTACAATTATCGTCCCGAGCAACGCACGAGTTAAAAAACTAGTATATATATTTAAAATGATGTACACCTTATATGTTTTTTTTCGAGGCCAAATAGGAGATTCATTTATTCATCAAGTAAATCATTTATTACAAACAGTGTGGACAAAATTCGGAATATTCGATGAACCCTCAATTGAGTGGGTCGCGTTCCTTGCCAAGATATGAGCCACACACTATTACCTTGCCGGCGAGTGTGAGAAAAGCGAATACGAACAAGACTATAAAGTTCCCTCTTAATATTGAGTAGAAGATTACCAAACTCAGACTAATCAATAGAATGATCTTGGAGCTTTGCCATGAGCCTTGCATTATCCCTTTCAAAATATACCTGTTGCACACCAACCCGAGCCACCAGCTGGGCTGCTTCACGAGTAGCCAGGACCTAAGCGTGAAATGGATCAACCACATCCGGGAGATTTGTTATGCGCCATGCAATGCAAGTGCCATGCTCGTCTCGAATCACTCCCCTGCACTTGCTTCAGTCCTGTCTCGAAAAATAGCAGCATCAAAGTTATCTTTGAACCATCCTCTTGGTGGTTTACACCACCGCTCCGATTTCTTGTGTTGTTCGCCAATATGCAGCATTTTGGAAGCATCCGTATACGTTTGAAAGTATGCCTTGACCATACCAACCAATTCAGCAGGTGAGTTACTATTATGATCATGCACCTGTCTATTGCGATTCATCCATAGCGTCCAAATGAGCATAAGAAACAGACCGCCTTGTTGCCCGTTAAGGTCCCCTAGGACTGTGGAGATCTACTCCGCAGCCGAAGATCGCCATCGCGACACCAAGTGCCAAGGAATATCCAACAGCGCCCATGCCTGTCTCGCAATGTCGCACTCTAGGAAGATATGGTGCACATCCTCCTAATCGAAACCACAAAAAAAGCAATCAAACTCTCCACCACAATGTCGGCGCCGTAGGGTGAACGCGGTTGGCAGAATGTCCCAATACGCCCTCCACCCTAATACTTTAACTTTAGGAGGCACTTTTGCGGCCTAAACCTTGCACCAAGGGCTGCTAAGGGAGCTCTCAGTAAAAGGCCCTTCTCAGTTGAAAGATGATTGAATAAGCTGATACACACTTTTCACCGTGAATCGGCCCCCTTGTCGTAGTGCCAAATAATAATGTCCTCATGATCCAGCCGGCCCAATGGTATTTGGAGAATTGCCTTCGCATCCGATGGGTGAAAAACTGCTAAAATTCAGTTCACAATGCCATCCCATCTGGTGCGTATCAATTAGATCGCTAACAAGGAACAACGGGGGAAATTTCGGTTGGAAGGTGAATGGCTTGAAGGTGCAAGGGCGAGCCAGCCAGCCATTCTCCTAGATTCGAATATGTCTGCCATTCCCTACATGCCACCGTACTCTTTTTTCAACATAGCCTAGGGTCGCTCAAATCCCCCTCCACATATAAGATGGCCGATATCCTAGCTTCGCACAAAACAGATTTCCATCCGAGAAATATTTTGAATGGAGCATCCGCGCTACAAGACTATCCGAATACATCAATAATGCCATGCTTGTTTGGAAATGAGGGGCAAATTGAATGCTCTCAAATCAAGGAACCCCATACCTCAATCACACTTACTACGACACAAATGAGCGCAAGACAACCAGTGAAGCTTTCGTCCATCACCATCACGCTACCAGAATTTACAAAGCATTGTTTCAATCTCACGTAAAACCTTTTCTGGGATACGAAAACAAGACATCGCTTAAGTAAGGATTGATTACAAAATCGATTTAATCATAATTTCTTTTCCGACCGACTGAAAGGGACATAGTTGTCCATCCTTTTATCTTTTTCCATATCCTATCTTTGATTGAAACAAAAAGATCCTGCTTGGATTGAACCGAAATGGAGGGCAAACCCAGGTACTTGCTATGGGATGTCACAACCTGTACGCCAAGGAGATTAGCAAATAGTTGTTTGTTCTCTACTGTGACATTCTCACTAAAGACCACTATCGACTTTACAATATTAATTTGTTGTCCAGAAATGCGAGCATAAGTCTCTAGCACTTGGCAAATGCATTGAATCGACTCTACCGTAGCCTTGCAACATATTAAAGTATCATCCGCGAATAACATGTGCGAGATTGGGGGCACCCGCCGGCTTATAGATACGCCCCAGATATTATTGTTCGCCTCTTCCACTTGTAATTGGCAACTCAGTACTTCTGCATAGAAAAGAAACAAATAAGGGGAAAGGGGATCCCCCTGCCGAACCCCTAGGCAAGGAATCAAGTTGCCAAAACTGAACCCATTAAGCAAGAAGGAGAACGAGACATAAGACAACATCACATTATTAACTTGACCACCTGATCAAAAAACCCCAATTTCTCCAATACAGACTCCAAAAACACCCATTCGATTTTGTCGTAGGCCTTACTAATGTCCAATTTTAATGACATGAAATTGACTTTACCATGTTTTTTGGTCTTGAGAAAATGATTTATTTCAAAAGCAATTAAGACATTGTCAGTGATAAGACGACCCAGAAAAAATGCAGATTGGGACGGAGAAATAATTTTATGGAGCAAAGGCTAGATACGATTAGCCAATGTCTTCGAAATTATTTTATATAACACGTTACAAAGGCTAATAGGCCGAAACTGAATAATACTCTCCGGATTTTTCACCTTTGGAATAAGCACAATGTGAGTGTAGTTAATAACAGGCAAAAATAACTCATCATTAAAATATGACGCCATAATTTTTGATAAAAAATGGGGGCATACCGTCCGGGCCACGAGGATTTCAACGGGCTCATTTAACCCAGAGCGGATGATACTTCCTCAGCCGTGTAGGGGCATTCCAATTCAGCCATCATTTCTGCATCAATTCTTGGCCTAACGATGTTGAGTGTTTCATCAATTTCAGACTTAGCCGAGCTGTTAGTGGCAAAGATTTCACCAAAATACTCTTCCACTATCCCCTGAATGGAGCCCCCACATTCCTCAACCCAATGCCCCTCTTTGTCCCGCAATCGATTAATCCATTTGAGATCACATCGTCGGGTGGCTCTTGAGTGGAAGAAAGAAGTGTTACGGTCACCATCCCGAAGCCATAATGCCTTACCATGCTGTTTCCACCAGAGCTCCTCCAAAGAGTGAGGATACTCAAGCTGACTTCTGATCGATGCCTCTTCCATTTTTGTCTCGACCGTTATAGTATCCCCCCTTAGTGATTTGAATCTGTTCTCTAACTCACGGATTTTTCGGCGAGGTTTTTTGAACTCGGTATCACTCCAATTAACGAGCCCAATTCGACATCGATCCAGCTTCGTGAGGACGACTTGTGGAGCCTCATAATCCCCCGATGCAACGGTCCAGTTTATGTTTATGATGCGTTCACAGTCAGCTCACGCTAACCAATAACTTCAAATCGCCACTGTTTAATCCCAAGATGCCATCGTTGTTCTATTCGTGGGTGCAACTGGACTTGTAGCATCTTATGATCAGAATGGAGAACATCAATATTGGAAGCCTTTGCTAACGGAAATCGTCGAAGCCAATGTTCTGAACACAAAGCTTGATCAAGGCGCTCTCTAACCATAGACGGGGCCACGCGATTATTCGACCACGTGAGCCCGTCGTTGGAATATCCCAAGTCCATCAAGCCTACATCCGTAATCGCCACCCTGAAAGACTCCAACTGTCTGGACCCACGGTCTGATCCCCCTTGTTTTTCACTCAGCTCGCTCATTTCGTTGAAGTCCCCCTCTCCCCCCATAGCCATGGGGCATCTATACGATTCCTGAGCTGCCGCAATAAGTTCCAAGACTCACCTCTATTCATCATATGGGGTTCTCCATAAAACCCGGTGACCCTCCAGTCCGTACATTCCCTGTCGGCTATCACTAGAGCATCAATATGCACTTTTGAATAGCTTAAAAAGGACATCAAAACATGTTTCTCCTACAATAAGCCCAGTCCTCCGCTCCTGCCAACTGCCTCAACACCCACACCAAAATAGTCAAATCGTTGTTTCAGTCTCTCGAATTTTGATTTGTTTAGTCGGGTCTCTGAGAGAAAGACCAGGGAGGGGCGAACATGTCGGATGACCTATTCAAGTTCACAAATTGTCGGGGGGGGGGGGGGGCGCAATCCCAGATAATTCCAGCATAAGACGATCATAGCTCTCGGCAGGACTGCTCCGCAGTCACCACTGTAGGGAGTTCATTAGCCACATAAGTAGAAGCAATGCTAGTATTCCTATTTCGGGTGGTAAGAGTATCTTCAGCCTTCCTGTTTCCCAAGTGTTTTACTCAAGTCTTCTGGTAATGTGTTACTGATTTCAATCAGTGGGAAATTCACCTTCTGGGCATAGAGTGCTTGTTGCTTCCACCATCCTTAGAGGTGTGGGACAGAGTAACACCCAATGCTAAGAACTCTTTTTAAAAAGGGGTATTATACACCAAAGATCACGTCCTCACATCCCTAACGAAATAGGGTGGTGGAAAGGAAGCATCGACATCTTCTTCAAGTTGCTAGAGCTTTAATAATCCAATCCAATTTACCACCTAAGTTTTGGGGGGATTCTATGCTTACAGCTACTTAAATCATCAATAGACTCCCTAGTGCCTTGTTAAATTGGAAGTTATCATATGAGGTTCTCTATCACAAGCCACCAACTTATCAACACCTAAGAACTTTTGGTTGTTTATGTTATGCAGTTGACAACTCCCATTGAAGGATAAATTTGCTCCAAGAGCTTTTAAACGCCTCATGATTGGGTATGGACCAGGCTAGAAGGCATACAATTTGTTCAATCTTGACTCTAATACCATTCTTTACTCTAGGGATGTTCATTTTCATGAACATATTTTTCCCTTCCCTTCTACTACCTTGCTATCTGACTCACTTTCTCTTTCTCTAAACACTGATGAATCTACTGCTTCAGAACCTGTTATAGTCACTAATCCTCTGCATCCAGTACATATAGAGCAGGATCATACCAATGGATTACCACCTTCGAGGTCCAACACTAGAACCAGAAGACCACCTCCTTGGTTGCAAGATTACATTTGTAATATTTCTTTTGCTCTATCTAATCCAACCCTTGTTTCTTTTGATTCTCTTGTTTTTTTTCCAATTCTTACTTACACTTTATCGCTAATGTGTCAATTGCCCCCGATCCAACTTCTTATAAGCAAGCTGTTAAGCATCAATTCTGGATAGATGCTATGAATCAAGAATTGCAGGCTCTTGAAACTAATCATACTTGGGGGTTTACATCTTTACCTCCTAACAAACAAGCAATAGGTTCTAAATGGGTATACAAAGTAAAATTTAATCCAGATGGGACCGTGGAGAGGTATAAAGCTCGATTGGTTGCAAAGGGGTATAATCAAGTGTTTGAGATTGATTATTTTGATTGTTTCTCACCGGTGGCTAAATTGGTAACAATAAGGATCTTTCTTGCACTATCTACTGCATATTCATGGCCTACCTATCAGTTAGATATTAACAATGCCTTTTTACATGGGCATCTTGATGAGGAAGCCTATCTACTTCCCCCAGAGGGTTGTACAAAAGCCAAGGATGGGGAGGTTTGTAAACTGAAACGGTCCATCTATGGCCTTAAACAGGCCTCTAGACAATGGAACAACATCCAAGTTGCTTGAGTATGGGTTCCAATAGTCATCCAATGATCATTGTTTCTTATTTATAAAGTCAAATTCCTCCTTTCTGGGGTTAATTGTTTATGTAGATGATGTCTTGTTGATTGGTTCTAACATTGAAGTAATTATGGCAGTCAAGGCATATCTTCACCAGGCTTTCACTATAAAGGACCTTGGCCTAGCCAAATATTTTCTAGGCCTTGAAATTGCTCAGAGTGTTGATGGCACTTTACCCACTCAAAGAAAATACATATTGGATATTCTTAAAGATTTAGGTTATGAGGATGCCAAGGCCGTTGGTACACCTCTGCCTCGAGGTCACAAATTCACTGATGATGACAACCCTTTGTATGCATCTCCTGAACAGTATAGATGCTTAATTGGCAGGCTTCTCTACTTGAATATTTCAAGACCAGACATTTCTTTTGCTATACAACAACTTAGTCAGTTTGTGACTAAGCCAACACTAGGCTCATTGAGAGGACTATTCATGTGTTGCGATATATACCTCAAGGGCTGTCCATCTGGAGGACTATTCTTTCCTGCTTCTAGTGATCTCCACCTTCATGCATATTCCAATGCAGATTGAGCCACTTGTGCTATCACCAGAAAATCTACCACCGGTTATTGTATTTTTCTAGGTGGTGCTCTCATTTCTTAGAAAACGAAAAAAACAATCCATAGTGTCGCGGTCATCCTGTGAAGCTGATTATAGTAGTCTTGCAAGCACGGTTTGTGAGTTGTTATGTATATCTTACATTTTGCGAGATTTTTAGGTCTCTCTATAGCTGCCAATCCCATTGAAATGTGACAACCAAACTTCCATCCATATAACTGAAAACCCTGTTTTTCATGAATGCATAAAACGTATTGATATTGATTGTCATATTGTGCGCGACAAGTACAAAGAAGGGTTTATCTCTCTCTGTCTCTGTCTCTCATGTTCCTTCACACCATCAGCTTGCTGATTTCTTTACAAAAGGGCTTCCCAATCCTCTTTTTCATACTTTTTTGTCCAAGTTGGGCTTTGTGTTTTTACACCAAGCTCCAACTTGAGGAGAGGGTGTAAGTGTAATTATTTTGATAGTTAGTAGTTAGTACTTAGTTAATAGTTAGTTACATTTTAGTTAGGTAATCAGTTGACAAAGTGTACAGCTGTACTTTGGTAAACCAGCAAGTAGAATAGCATTTTCTCATTCCCACACTTTGCATATATATACACTCTGTCAAGCATTTGCAGTGAGGATTTTTCAGACGAAGTCTAATATACAGTTTTTCACCCATCTTCTCTCTAGATTGTTCTCTAAATCTCTTGGTCACCTTTTGAATATCATCTTCAATAGGATATGTTTTCCTCGAGGTCTAATTGAATTCTAATTCTGAATCAGTTCCCCTACGTCTCTGAGTTTAGTAAGCCCCCTACAGATTTGCCCACATTCGTTGCCGTATCTTCCTTACCACAAATTGTTGGGATGTTGCCCACCGGGATCCAGTACAGTGTATGTGACAAATCCAATTTTTCAAAAGTCTCAAACTATGCCGGATCTTCTAGAAGAACCACCCGATCATCGTATAACCATGGCTAGTCGTTGAGGATCTTGAATTTATCCTCATCATTGTCCAATTTAACTACATATAAATTCGGGCTAATATCCATGAATGTGTATTTGTCTTGTAGCTTCCATATTCTCTTCTACGATGATCTGAACTTGTCCTTAGCTTAGGTTTTGTGTCCCCATACCGTGCAAACTAGCACATGAGGGCATGTTTTCTTTAGGTCTGAAATAGACACTGTTTGGACAGATAGACTGTAGCAACTCGTCCTCGAGTAAGTTGATTGGGTCCAATGCCATGTCCTGTACTCTGATCTCCTCCCCATGTAACTCGCCCTCACCATGCTACGAAGGTCTAAAACCCAAGTTTCGCTTTGATCAATGGTGCTTGCCTCAACTCTCTCTTGGCTATATTGCTTGATGTATGTAGGAAGGGTGACGAAAAGAAAATGAGGCTCATTATCCTTACCATGTGGCGAATCTGGGGCTTGCAAAATAAATTCTACACGGAGGGCAAAGTGCCTAGCTTTCTTTAGGTACAGCCTTGGGTTCTACAACACAATCGTGAGATAAGGGAGATGCGGCTTAGTAGGCTCCCCGCGTTTGCTTCAAGACCGCCAGCAGAAACGTGGTTTGTTCCACCGCTGTGGTCTGGTCAAGATGAATGTAGATGCGGGATATTATGCGATTAAGGGACTGGCAGAGCTAGGCATGATTGTTCGGACGATAAGGGTTCTTTTGAGGGTTCATGCACGTTAACCCCTGGGGGACTCTTCGAACCGCTGCATCTTGAGCTTTAGGCTATCAAAGTGGCTTAACAGAAGGATGCTGAGGAAGAGTTATAGTGGAGAGTGACTGTCTAATGGCAGTTCACTACGTTCAGAACCGGGGCACTTACATTTCAGAGCTCGCAGACACTGAAGATCCAATACTAGAGTTGAAGGCCCACTTTGAGTTCGTTACTTTCACCCACGTGCGCTGAACCGCAAATCGGGCGGCTCGCTCATTGGCCAGCTATGCCTCCTGTAATGTAGTCAGAGATGTCAAATGGGTTGGGCCGGCCACGAACCCAGTGGCCCAGCTCGATTCGGCCCGTCCCAAGCCTAGCCCATGAACAGTAACAAGCAGGCTGAATCGGATCAAGGGTGGTATTGTGAGCCCCTATTGGGTTTGATGGAGATAGCCCAACCCGGCCCATAAAAGCCCGAACTCAGGCCCAGTCCGGTCTCAGCCCAAGCCCATTATATTAATTAGAATATATTATATATATATACTCATATATGTATATTATATATATTGATATATATATAATAAATGATTAGATATATTATATACATATAAGAATAGATATACTTATATATATGTGTGTATGTACATATAATTAAATGTATACATATCAGATATATATACATAAATAATATATATTAGACATATAATATACTGATGTATGTTTATTTTATATAAATGATTGATATATAATATATATGATTAGATTTATTGATATATATTAGATATATACGTACAATACATATATAACATATATTAGATCTGTAATATATTGATATATAGTTATATCATATATATTATAGAGGATTAGATATATAATAAATTAATTATATGAGATATATACGCACATATATAGTATACTATATATATATATATGCTTACATATACATATATATAATATAATAGATAAGTATTGACATACATATATTGATACATGTATATATGATATATATGCTTGGACATATGTATAATAGATACATATTGACATGCATATATATATATATGTATATGATATATACACTTGACATATATATATCTAATACCATATATATATAGACGTTGGCAGATGATTTCGGATTAAAGTTGTATTAGTTCTTGATGTAGTAAATGATTCATTTTATTAAATCTTTATGTAATATTTTTTTAGTTCTCATATTTACACTCCAATATTTTGAACTTAAAAAAAGTTATTAAAGTTTTTTTTTTTATATAGTAAAGTTAATTTTCATTTTATTATTGAAAACTATAAAAAAAATTTAATAAGTACTTGAACAGTTTAAGTAAAAAATACTAGTTAATACTTAGATATAGGACATAAAATATAGAAGAAATATATTTTTTTTTGAAGTGAAACAAAAAAAAAGAAAAAAAGTGGGCCCACTAAGCCCATCCCGAAAAAACCCAGCCCAAGCCCACCAAACCTAGGTTCATGGGCCAAGCTGGGCCTAGCCCTACCTTTCCAAGCCTGGCCTAGGCTCGGCCTACCTCAAAGCTAGCCTAACCTAGCCGGCCCACTACATTAATCGGGCTTGGATGGGCCTGGGCCGGGCCGACCCACCCCGGTCCATTTGACAACTCTGAATGTAGTTGTAGTTGTACTTGATATTTTGAGGTTGAAGCCCCAGAATGTATTGCCGAGATATTGTACAACGACAAATTACAAGCAGAGATATAAACTTACCTGGGAGCATGGCTCCTAGGTGTTCATGAAAAAAAAGGTTAGCCTTATACTAGTGTGTGTATATATAGACTAGCATGTACCCCGTATTATATACAGATATCATAATTTATTGTACTGCATAAAAAGATAAAAATAAAATTTTCTATTCATGTACAATAACGTTTACGATAAATAATTTTCAATGCAGTTCAATAATTAAATAAATAATAATATTTACTCATATTTAAAGTTTTTAAATTTAAAAAGAAAAAAGAAAAGTATTGTCATGTCAAAAAAATTATAACAAAAAAATCAAAAAAAATTAAATATATGATCCAAACCAAAGTTATAAATAAAATGTTTAGATATATTAAAGTTATGAATATTAAACCATGAGCTACTCTAAACTAACAAATCACAAAATAATAGATTATTATTCACATTGGAAGATGTGACACTATGATTTTTTTTACGCACCTAAATATATATGGATGTGAATCTTCGTAAAATAAATTAAAATTAAAATTTAGTTTCCAAAAAAAATAATTATAAAAAAATAAATATAAATAAAATAATAATTAAACTATGAAATACCAAGTACTCTTGATGTATCTTGAATGTTGTGATTCTTTTTTACATCTCCAAAGAAACCTTTTGACTTAAACTTGCGTAATATAAATCTTAGATGTTGTGAACATGTTGAATCTCCTTTCATATCTCTCTCTCTCTAGATAAATAATCTTCTTTCGTATCTCAATTTATTTTTTGATGACTATTTTAATTATAAAATATCTTAATTAGTAGAAATCAAAAATTATACAAAAGTGGGAGTACGTAATTGGATATTTTAGTAGGTAAGTAAGTAGATGAGTGGGATAAGGAAGTTTTTAATTGTTATTATAGTATTTCAAATGACCTATCCAATCAATTTTTTCACTTAAGAAATTAAAAAAGTTGAGAGAATAAAATTAACGAAATTGCAGTCAAAGATCACTATCAAAATCATTTTGTGACTTATTAGATGATTTTGTTCAAAGACCGTTGTATTAGATATAAACTTTTTATAATTACATACAACATTAACCTATACAAATATCAGTAAATAAATAAAATAGGTTTATTAGGAAGTAAAGAACAATAGTAACTTAAATTTGAATATGTCGACAATTTAATACCAAAAAAATTAAAGATAAACGATATAGAAATGAAAAAAAAAATTGGATAATAAAACTTTCATATAATATTTAACTGTATACAAAAAAAATGACATAGATAAAAGGATGAAATAATATATTGTTGATAATATTGTGCCCGCATTTTAATTTTTTTATTCCTTTTTAAATTATAATTTAATATGAGATATGACATATCATATTAAAAGATATTTTTTTCAAGTTTAAGTTACATAAATTTTAATTGAATGTTTATTTTTTATTTTTGAGGAAAATTTACCATAAAGGACATTATGTTGATATTTACATTCCAAACATTTCTTAAATCATAACTAATTTGATGGCATTATGCAATATTTTAATTAGAATTTTCTTTATGTATATGAAATATGGAAAGCTACTATTAATTTTTTTATGAGAGAATGAGAGAAGGTACAAAAAGTATTAAAAATATGATTATGGATAGTTGGCGGGTTTCAACGATTAGAAGAGAAATAGTTAAGAAATTTACAATTAATACCAACCCAACAAATAATTCATTTTAAATAATTCAAAATAATTCAAAATTCTAAGAATGGATAATTTGGTCAAAATTACATATTGTGGTTAAAAGATTTCTTCCAAATATATAATAGTACATATATATATATATATGTGTGTGTGTGTGTGTGTGTGTAACTAGCATGCATCCCGTGTTGTGTATGGATATCATAATTTATTGTACCACATAAAAAGATAAAAATAAAACATACTATTCATATAAAATAACATTTACTCTAAATAATTTTTAATGTAGTTCAATAATTAAATAAATAGTAATATTTCCTCATACTTAAAGCTTTTAAATTTAAAAAAAAAATGAAAAGTATTGTCGTGTCAAAAAAATCATATCAAAAAAATTAAAATCTAAATATATGATCCAAACTAAAGTTACAAATAAAATTTTTAGATATATTAAAGTTATGAATGTTAAACTATTAGCTACTCTAAGTTAATAAATCACAAAACAATGGATTATTATTCACATTGGATGATGTAACAATATAATATTTTTTTTTGTACCTAAATATTTATGAATGTGAATCATCGTAAAATAAATTAAAATAATTCAATTTACAAAACAAGGATAATTATAAAAATATAAATAAAATAATAATTAAATTATGAAACATCAAATACTCCATATTGGATATTGTGAATCTTCTTTTACATCTCCAAAGAAATCTTTCGCCCTAAACTTGCATAAAATGAATCTTAAATGTTGTGAACATTTTGAATCTCTTTTAAACCCTCTCTCTGGATAAATATTCTCCTTTTGTCTTTCAATTCATTTTCTAACGAGTAATTTAATTATAAAATATCTTCATTAGTGGAAATCAAAAATCATAGAAAATTAAGTGGAAGTACATAATTGGATATGTTAATGGATAAGTAAGTGGATGAGTGTGATAAGGAAGTTTTTAATTGTTATTATTGTTTCAACAGACCTAACCAATCAATTTTTCTAATTAAGAATTTCAAAAATTTGAAAGATCAAAATTAACCAATTATAGTCAAAGACCACTATCAAAATTATTTTGTGTCTTATTAGATATTTTGGTCAAAGACCGCTGTATTAGATGTAAACTTTTTATAGTGTATATATAGCATCAAATTATATAAATAACAATAAATAAATAAAATTTGAATATCTCGACAATTTAATACCAAAAAAAATAAAGATAAAAGATATAGCAATACAAAAAAAAGGTTGAATAATAAAACTTTCATATATCAATAAACTGTATACAAAAAACAAATATTAGAGATAAAAAGGGGAAGTAATATATTGTTGATAATATTATGCCCACATTTTAATTTTTTTAATCCCTTTAAAATTATAATTTAATTTGGGATATGACATATCATATTAAAAGATATTTTTTCAAGTTTGAGTTAATTACATAAGTTTTAATGGATTTTTTTTTAAATTTTTGAGGAAAGACATTAATTTTTTTTAATGAACGACATTATGTTAATATTTACATTCCTAAAATTTCTTAAATCATAACTAATTTGATTGCATTATGTAATATTTTAATTAGAATTTTCTTTATGTATATGTTTTTATTGAAAGCTACTATTAAATTTTTATGAGAGAGGAAAATAGATTACACAAAGTATTAAAGATATCATTACGGATAGCTGGTGGGTTTTAATGATTAGGAGAGAAAATTAAAAAATTTACAATTAATACCAACTAATCAAATAATTTATTTTAAATAATTAAAAATAATTCAAAATTTTAAAAATTAAGAATTTGATGAAAATTATATATTATGGTCAAAATATCTCTTTTAAATATACAATAGTATAGATATGGATCAAATCTCTCCTAAAAATCTTTGTCGTTATATTGATACACCTCCCAGTTAATGAGGGAATAGTAATGGTCATTCATGTATCTCTCTATCATTGACTCCGAACACACCTAGTCAAATTTACCTCCTTTTTTGCATTGAAAACAATGGCGAATTTTTCATTCTCCTTCCCAATTTTGGTAATGATAAAATAAAATAATTAATGACACATAAAACGGATCAAAATTTCTAATTTCAAAATATAACAATTAAATCTCCAAATAAATCACTCCAGATCCTTGCTATAAAACGGTACTATATTTCTTATACACTCATCAATACATGTCACGTGTATTGGTAAGCGGTTGAGATAAGAAAAGAGAATCTTCAAAAATTTTCCTATTTATCTCAACCAATCACTAATACACGTGGTGTGTATTGATGATTGTAGGAAGAGATGTAATACTATTTTGTAGCAGAAAATCCGGACTGCACATAAATTCAGGTTCAACTTTCCAAAATAAAAATTCAATATTCTCCACATCCTAACACGTGCCCTCGAGAATTCAAACAAAACCACACCAATGATATATATGTATAATATACAAACCCTACTCTGTTGAAAAAGATAAATAAAAATACATCATTTTCTCTCGACTAATTGTTTCTCCATCTGAAAAGAAAAAAGTGTCTTTTTTTTTGTGTGTCAAGAAATGGCTTTTTTGAAAACCTTTATTCTTTCATGTTTGGCTGTTATGGTTTCAGTATCCACGATCAACTTTTCTGAAGCCAGGGAATTTGTGGTAATTGGTGGCAAAAGCAGTAAAAATTGGGGAGTGCCATCTTCTCCTGATGCATTCAACAAATGGGCTGCGAGAAATCGATTCCAAATCGGTGATACAATTGGTAATATTTGACTTTGACATGGCCGAATCTGCCTCAGGCCACGTCGGCACCAGCTCAGCACAAATATCCAACCTTGAGTCGCTAGTGTGTCAGACCTGGTCCGATCAGGCGATAGTTGCTTTATTAATGACGGAGCCCGATCACAACCTACGAGCGCTCCCCGCCATCTCATGTGTCTCCTCGATCATATTTCTCCACGAAGTCTCCACACCCTCGATGAGTGTACACTATCCTCGGGAGGTCCCATACCGTCCCCGAAGTTATCCCTCTTATCGGGTGGTCCCGCACCATCCTCGATGTGGTCCCCAAAATAACCGTCTCTGATAATGGGTGTACCCGACGCATCCACGACGCGTGCCAAAGAATATTCCCTGTATGAATGACATGGCTGGACCGGTCTAACCCCAATCCAGCCCATCCGTCTCAAAATTACTATAAATAGTATGACGTTACTGTTCATTGGATAAGCTTTCCTAATTCATTCTTACGAACATCATTACCTTCCGATTACCTGTTCGAATACTGACTTGAGCGTCGGAGGGTCTTCGCCGAAGATACATTCGGCTAGGCTCACCTGTGTTCCATTCTTGTAGAAGAGGACCCGACCAGCAATCTCATACCCCTACTCGGACTTTGGACGAATTTTGGACAGACCTACCCGAACAATACCTTTGCTCGGAGTGACGTGTTCGCGAACCGAATCCGACCACATCAGATTTAATTTCTTTGCATTTTTTCTTTTTACTTCTCAATAGTTCCGTCGTTAATTTGTTTATCATGCATAAATATGTAGTTATAAAACCGATATTAGCACCCTCGTAGTTTTCTCGGCAAATTCTGGGCGAGACCACTCAATTGAATTATATGCGACGAATGTTTTTAACTCGTCATTTGATTGATGTGTATTTCAAAGAAAGTAATCAATCGCATGCCAAATGCACCATAGATATAATTTATTGGATTCGCACAGGCTTGATTTGGGCAAGAATCTTCGCAATTTTCACTTTCCCCATATTTTTATCAAACTTTTTTTCCCTGAAATTTTCAAAGAGTTGTATATTTTTTGCAATGTTTCTTGAATGAAATATTAAATGTGTTACAGAACTTTTATTCTTTTTTGGGTAGTTCTGAACTATGATGGGAAGACAGATTCTTTGCTAGAAGTGGCTGAAAAGGACTACAAAGCGTGCAACATTTCAAACCCCATCAAATCCTACGACGCTGGCAACACCAAAATCACACTAGACAGATCAGGTCCATTTTTCTTCATCAGCGGGGCTTAAGGCCACTGCGAGAAGGGCCAAAAGCTGGAGATCATAGTTCTCTCCGCCAAACACAGCTTACACAACCATGCCCCGGGCTTGGCCCCTGGCCCCCAATGGGAAGAGCAAGAGCCACCACCACCATGCTCCAGCGCCGGCACCCAAGAACGGTGGTGTGAGGCTGAGGGTTGGGTTTCTAGCTGGCGGCGCAGTGATGGTGGGATTTTTGGGTTTGGTTTAGAAGGATTGTCCTTGATATTATTATTATGTTTTTTTGTAAGGTAAATATCATACATAAAATGATAATATAATTTAAATTCATTTGGTACATTTATATAGAGAGTAAAATCAAATTTACAAAAGTAATGAGTAGGAAATTTGGCACGAGTTTGTCAGATGATTTCTGTTGAATTGTTTCAGCATTTTCACCATTAGAAATAGTGATATTAAGGTGCATTAATAATTAATTATGTTGATGACGCGATTAATCCGCAAACCGATTAGTCCTCCATGTGGGGCGAACCTGATCCGATTTAGAATTTTCCAACAGTAATATGGTTGCTCCATATTATTTAGGAGCTCACTCCCGTTAGCCTAATAAATAAATGGGTAAACTACACCTAATCAGAATTGCACAATTATCAAATTCTTCACTCCAACTTTACAATGATCAATATTTCTTCTTTATTTTTTTTGTTGTTTAACGAACTGGCCCAACCCTCACTATAAAAAAATTAGTAAATTGATAATAGTATAACAACTGATAATAAAAAGTATATATATTGACATTAAGTATATACATTTAGTGACAACATAATTATGCCGTCATAAAATATAGTTCTCACAATGGCAATGGTGACAAAATAGTGCAATATTGATAATATGTGACAATTTGGAAAAAAAATACCAATTTTGTCCCATAAAGTAGCTTTTTTTTTAAAACAAATTGTCTCATCAATTATAAATTTCTCACTATATCCCAATAACTTGCTAGTTTTCTCAAATTATGTCCTTTCAATTAAATTGTTAACGGCTTGGACATGTGATTTGCGTGTGCAGACGGGATCCCCTACCTCAAAAACGATGCCCCATCTCATGCCCCATACTCTAAATTCGTGACACGTGTAAATCTTCAAGATTTACTTATCAGTTGAGTTATGTTACTCAATTAATAAGTAAATCTTGAAGATTTATACGTATCATGAATCTAGAGTATGGGGCATGAGATGGGGCATCGTTTTGGAGTAGGGGATCCCGTCCGTTGCGTGTGGCCATTAAAGTGGAAACAAAATTCGTGGATTAATTGCATTTTAACCCCATGTCACTTGAATTTTTTTCTATAAAAAAAAACCTACATAAAAATAAATAAATAAACACAACCCCACCACCCAACAACCTCTTCCTCTCACCTATATGGGTGCCGCCCTCCCACCACCTCTCCACTCTCTTCTTTCTAACTGGCCATGACCTCCGCCCCCTCCTCCCCAAATCATCATTTTTTGTGAAATTGGGGTTATATATATGTATGTATGTATGTATACATGAAATTAGGATTTTATACTTACACATATGCTTGAAAATTAGATTGTGTGTTAGAGAGGGAGTATAATGATTAGAAAATCTAGGAGAAGAAATGGCAATTAAACTAGGGGCCAAGAGGTAAAATTGGCCATGAAAATTCAATTGCCATTCAACTGATTACAAAGAGAGGAACTAGAGAGAGAAACACAACAACAATCTCATCAAAATATCTCGATGCTCTCTTCTAGTCTACGAGAAACATATTTATACATCACCCTAATTAACTCCCTAATAACCAACTGTTAATCGCAATTTCCCAATTAATACTAATTAAAAATATTAAAACTCTAACAAAATGCTAGTATGAAACATAGAAACTTATTTATTAAATTGCTACTTTATTTAACGAAGTGTGGAAGCCACATCACTTAAAGAAGCTTTCTTTTCCTTGAAAAACATTAAAACGTAGCCCGCGCTTATACCGTGCAATTCAATATCTTCTCAATATAGGAAGTGTCATTTTGGCTCATTACAACTACCCTCCCCTTCAAAAGGGCCTTGTCCTCAAGGACCCAAACTTTTAATTTGAACACTTCATTACATTTTTTTTTTAAACAGGAGGATGGATGGAATGAACTCCCTCTTTCTCCCTTTGTGCAATTAGTTAGCGTGACCCCACTTAATATCCTCACGATGTCCTGCAACTACTACAAGAGGTGGTTCCGGTAGTGGAGGCGGCAATTAAGGCGCAGCTTCCCAAGAATGAATCATCTTCCTTAGTCTTGAATAAAGCTTTGAACAACACAATGTTGATCGAACAAGTGAACCATAATTCCCCCTATTTAAAATTGTCCATCCATGACATCTCACCCCACCTTCCAATTTTAATACCTTCACAAAAGGTTAACTCCCTCATCATACCAATTACCCACTAAAACTTCTATCTCCACCTCCATCAACCAATTCTTTCTATTGATATTTTCCTAAAATAATTCTCTAAGCTTACCAACATTTCTATGCAGTGCTTGCCTATCATCTTTTAACTTTATAAGCTCATTAGGAAACCATATCTTAAAATATGGAGGTGGTTCAGGCAGGCGCAATAGTTGTTCGAGTTGCTCCTTGACTGTAAGATATAAGCACAACTGCACATAACCAAAATTAGTTTGACAATCCTTCTCTCCCATATTTCTCCATTGTGCCTAGCCACAAAGTGAAATATCCACAACAAATGAATTTTGCCCTTCAATATTTGTAAAACCAAAATTGGTCTTGCTTTGACACATTTATGCACACCACCATTCCATACCCTTGTCAAGTAGGTTCCTATGGGGCTTTACACCAAGCACCTTTAATTCTTTATCTCTAATTTCATGATCAACAGTGTGTTGCTCCTTTCTTTTCAGCATTTTTTCAAACACTTCTTCTTCATTAAATGCAGTCACAACTGCATAGGATTGTTCCCTTCCATTCTCAGACCCCACTTCCTTTTTATCAACTGAGATATTCATATCCCCACTCATATTGCATCACTGATAATTTTTAATAACAAAGTCGGTGTACTCTTTTTCAACAGGCATTTCATCAAACACTTGTAATTCATGAGATTCAGCCACAACTTCAATGAAATACTCCCTTCCATCCTCAACCATCCTTCTAAACTTACACTACTAAAAAAAATAGATTTAGCCACGGATTTTGACAAAAATTCGTGGCCCAGAAAATTAGCCACGGATTTTATCCGTGGCTAAAAGTGGCGTGGCTAATTTTAGCCACGACCTAGCCGTGCTAATGGCCACCAATTTCTAGCCACGGTGAGGCCGTGGCCAATTTGGCCACTGAATTTTGGAAAATGCAATACCGTGGCTAATCCAAAAAAAAAATTAAAAAATAAATAAAATAAAGCTATAAACAATTTCAATACTAATTTTATTTTCCTATTCAGTAAAATGAACAATAATACTAAATCATTTTAAATACATAAATCTAATATTTGAATTCATTTTATTGAATTAGTTATTTAAATTAATTTTTCACAAGTTATATGAAATAATTTTTGACTAGTTAAATCAAACTCGATTTATTCTTTTGGTTCATCAACCCAATTAAGTATAGTTTTAACTTTATATTATGGGATAACTTTCATAATTTAATGAAATCATTTATTTTGTTTGACAAGTATAGTATCAGGACTATCGGAAGGGTTGTAGCCATATTTAATCTTATATTCCAAATACATGTTTCATTTTCTTCTCCATTGCATGAATATATATCAATTGTAAAGATTTTATCAAGTGTATAATTAAGAAAATAATTTTAAACACGTAGTTGTCTAATATAGATGTGTATTATAAAATAAAAAATAAAATATCATCTGAAATAGGAGATCTTATTAGGGTCGTAGCCTTCAAATATTTTGAAAATCCAATATATATCATGTTATATGTCATGGTCCAGTCCTTTTTTTTTTTTCCTAATCTTTGTCTTTGTTTATATTGAAAAGTATTTAGTGATTGAACTAGTAATTTATTAACTATAACAAATATTTAATAAATTAATAGCAAAAACAAAAATTATCACAAAAAATTATTTAGATATTTTATATTTAGAATTTCGCATAATTTATATTAGTTAAGTACAGAAACAAGTAATTCTTTAACAAAAAACTAAAGTGGTATCCTGGTTGGATACTCTATTCTCAACCAAGAGGTCAAGAGTTTGGATCACATGAGATTAAGAAAAAAAAAAATTTGTCCGTGGCTAATAGCCACGATCAGGGGCTAACAACTAGCCTGTGGCTAATGGCTACAGTTCGTGGCCATGACTCGACCGTGGTTAATAATACAAGTCCGTGGCTAATAGCGACGATCAAGCCGTGGCTAATTTTACATTGAAATGTTGTAAATTATCAATAATATTACACATTATTCAATTATAGATAAAAATATAGTATAAGTTATGCCAATTGATCAATTATAAACTTTTACAACCAGATAATTAACTTGTATCTATATACAATTGATCATAATATATATATACACATATATATAGTAAAACCCAATTGTGATATTATAATAAAGTGATAAAGTCTTAACAAATAATTATGAAACTTAAGTGCTGATTTAACTGAATAGAACATTATAATATCGTCAAAAAATTGGAACGATCATTGGTCGTTCCAATTGATATTCAACATACAAACGTATCATGGTTCAATTATATAACAATTTAAGGGATTTATTTGAGTAATAATAGTAAATTAAATGAGGGTTATTATTTGTTTTATATATATATATATATATATAATACAATACTTATGAAAACAAATTACACGTTTGAATTCAAAGAACATATTTAAATGAGAACAAATAAAAAAAATAATTAAACAATAGAATAGCCACTGGCCGTGGCTATTCCGTGGCTAATTTTTTTCGTAGTTTTTGCCATATCCGTGACTAATCCATTGCTATTGCATGGCTAAAACCCGTGGCTAAAAGTGATTTTTCTAGTAGTGTCATCATGTGAAGCATTTACACTCAAATTCTCAATAGATGAATGGCAATTTTCATCACTTAATTGTTGGCAGTAACTAAAAGGAAACTCACCATCACGAGAATAAATCTCAAGTTCTGCCTTCTTGGGGGTTAGACGGCTAAAATTGAGTTCTTCTTTGCTTTCCAGATACAATTTGTTTTGATTTCCTCCATCTAGTAATATATAATTTTCCACCAAATTCTCGTAAACCCTCTTTGTCTTCAAATTATTCCTGAAACTGAAATTCCCCAATGAATTTTTGTGTTCCTTAATAGTCTCCTGAAATTGATGTGAAAACTCACTACTTCCACTCGGCCTATGATGGGAAAATTCATACAATTCCCTTTTTTGAGGGGACTCCGACTTGAGGAAATATTTGGACGATTAAACTTTGAATTTCTTCCATTGCTTAAGCAATTCAATCGTTCGATTCCTTGATTAATTTCTTCATATTCAAAATACCTTCTCAGATTCTATCGAATGTTGGTCGTGTATTTCCCATTCATCCATTTTGGTTTCTTCTATCATCATTGAAGCAAGTCAGTACCACCAACCAAGGATGGATGGCTCTGATACCACTTCTAATGATCAGAAAATTTGGGAGAAAAAGTGGCAATTAAACTAGAGGCCAAGAGGTAGAATTGGTCCAAAAAATTCAATTTCAATTTTAACGATTACAAAGAGAGGAATTAGAGAGAGAAAATCCACAACAAGCTCATCAAGAATATCTCGATGCCCTCTTTAGGTCTATGAGAAACGTATTTATACATCACCCTAATTAACTCTCCAATAACCAACTGCTAATCATAATTTCCCAATTAACGGTAATTAAATATGTTAAAACTCTAGTAAAACACTAGTACAAAAGATAGAACGTTATTCACTAAATTGCTACTTTATTTAACGAAGTGTGGAAGCCACGTCACTTCAAGAAGCATTCTTCTCCTTGAAAAGCGTTGAAACGTAGCCCAAGTGTATACCGTGCGATTCAATATTTTCTCAATTTAGAAAGTATCATTTTGACCCATTACAGGGAGAAAGGAGTTCAGGAGGCAGCATTGGCTGAAAGGGGTGGTGCGACGTGCGGTGGTAGAGGAAAGAAAAGTGGCGGCATGTCGTGGAGTAGCTTGTTTTATTTATGTTAAGGTCGTTGGATATTAATGTTTTCCAACATGATTTATGACATGTAACATCAAATTAAGAGTTGTAATCCATATTATGAAGTGGTCGTGGTAATTTCATAAAAAATATGCTCTTTTATTAGCTGTGAAGAAAACATCAATCCTTATTTCTTAAATAATAGATGGCCATAAGTCCAACAGTATCTTTCAGCAATGAGATTCTCAATATCTATTTCTAATCTATATCATCATGAAAGCATCAATAATATGAATATAATTTATAGGAATAATTACACTTAACTACCCTAAGGTATGATCAAATTATAGACAAAGTCTTCAACTTCTAGAAATTACCAAAGTAATTCTCAAGTATGCAGCCGTTTTACATATGTAACCCTCCGTTTATTACCGTTAGGGCTTTTAATGGAAACTATTAAATTTTAACATATTTTTTCTATTTTACCCTTTTGTAAAATTTGACCAGGGTTGATTTTGAAATATATAAGGTCTTTTTTGTAATATTTTATACAAACTTAACAAAGAAAATTGTTGGTAACCAAAAAAAAAAAATTTAAATACAAACCTTAGAATACACATTGGAAATTTGAGAATTTTTTCAAAAAAAAAAAAAAACACTAAACGCATGTTAATTAATTTTCATAATACAACACATATATGATACCTTAAATATCAGGAAAAAATTTTATTTTGCCCTTTTTGGAAGCCGAGCTTATCAAATACCCTCACTTTTAAAAAATTTTAAATTTTACCCTAAACCGAGCTTTGAGAACTCGGTTTTACTGTGCATTAAGGCCGAGCTTCCAAAGCTCGATCTAGGTATTTTATTTATTTTTTAAGAAAATCAAAGACTGAGCTTCAAGAGCTCGGTCTAAGCATTTAATTTTATTTTTTTTGGAAAATTTAAAGACTGAGCTCTTGAAGCTCAGTCTATGATTTAATTAATTTTTTTTTTAAGAATTAAAAGGCCCAGCTATTGAAGCTCGGCCATAGCATGTTTATTAAATTTTTTTTAAAAAAAATTAGAAGGCCGAGATAGAAGCTCGGCCATAACATTTTAATTTAGTGAATGCATGTTATGTTTGATTATCTGCTAAGAGAGTGTGTGTGTGTGTGTCTATGTGACATATATGTATGTATGTATGTATGTATGTATACAATACAATTATGAAAAGAAAAATTGCAAGAAAACTAAGAAGGCTTACGTGGAGGAGGAACCATCAAATGGGAAGGACATTAGCCCCTGATTCCACCACAATCGTTGTGCCCAATCACAACAATTTCTTGGACCTGTAATAAATATTTCATTTTACTATGTCAAATGCGCAAGAATTAAATAAATGCTATTTACCAAATTTTTTATACCTAGACTGAGCTCTTAGAGGTGGGTCTTTAATATCTTGACTGAGTTCTAAGAGCTCGGTCTTTAAATTTAAAAAAAAAAATCAATATCTAGAAAAAAATTTGGGGAAAAAAAATTCCAAAAAATTTTCCAAAAAAAAAAGAATTTAAATGCTTAGACCGAGCTCTTTTGAGCTCGGTCTTTAATTTTTGGGAAAAAAATAAAAATATCTAGATCGAGCTTTAAGAGCTCGGTCTACAATTTTCCAAAAAAAAAAAATTAAATACTTAGACCGAGCTTCAAGAGCTCGGTCTTTAATTTTTTGGGAAAAAAATAAAAATACCTAGACTGAGCTTTGGAAGCTCGGTCATACTTTGACAGCACAGTAAAATCGATCTCCCAAAGGTCGGTTTATGGTAAAATTTAAATGTTTTAAAAAGTGGGGTATTTTGACAAGTGTGAACTGTAAAAAGGGCAAAATAAATTTTTTTTCTAAGTATCATTCTTCGTGAAATAAGTAAACTATTAAACAATAGAAATAATTAATCCCACTACCCTCGAATTTAGGCGAAATAACAAATAACACCCCTTGTATCGATTTTTACCAATAACGCCCCAAGTTTTGTGGACTTTTTGATAAAATAGATGGAAGTAATGTAATATCTATTTTGCCCCTTGCACTTTTTAATATTTTATGTTTAAAAAAATATAAAAATATGAGTATGGCTGAAATGACCGAAATACCCCCATCCCATCTTCTCCAACTAAAATCCTAACTCATCCCCACCTCCTACCCAGCCGCCGCCACTGCTACCACCCCCCACCGCCCAGCCGCGGCCGCCCCCACCCCAACTTTTCCCTCCCTCTCTGCCCTCAATCTCTCTCTCTCCCCTCTTCTTCCTCTCGATCCCCCCCCCCCTCTTTTCTCTCACTCTCTCTCTGTCCCCACACCCTTCCCCCTCTCGATCTCTCCCTCTTTATCTCTCTCCCCTCTCCCTCAATATCTCTCCCTCTCGCTCTAGATCTCACGATCTCTCTCCTCTCCTCTAGATCTCTAGACCTCTCAATCTAATCACTATCTCTCTCGACGGAGGCCGCAACGGAAACTGAAGGTACAACGACGACTGCGGCAGGCGGCAACGATTGAAGGTACAACAGCGGCAATGGTGGCGACTAAAGGTACAACGACGATGCTCCTCTCTCTGTGTTCCTCACTCTCCCCTCTCTGTGCTCCTCTCAAATGTTCAAATATATTTTTTATTTATTCAATATACATCCATAAGGGTAAAAGAATTCATTCATAATTAGCTAATAATATTCTAACTTCAAAATGGCAATTTTGGAAGTTCAATTCAATTTACAAACGTTGACCGTTAGTCAACTTAACAAAATTTGAAAATTGAAAGACGGAAACAAAACTCAGGGGGTTATTGGTAAAAATCGATACAAGGGGGTGTAATTTATAATTTCGCCTGAACTCAGGGTTGGTGGGAGTAATTATCCCTAAAAAATATCATTTTTGATGAAAAAATGATGCATTACAAAAGATTTGAGAAAATTTTGTCTTTGTCACATCCCATGAACATTACAATTAGTGAGCAAATCCTAGGGTTGTCTAGGTGTTTTTTCAAAATTGAGGGTTAAATTTATAATTTTTCCATGTATACCTCAGGGTAGTTTTGTGCAATTTATCCAATTTTTGATAGTAAAAGATCTAAGGGAATTTTTGCCTTTCTCACATCTCCATTAGTATTACAATTTAGTATGCATGCATGAGGGTTATGTAGTTAATTTTCAAAAATCGAAGGTTTAATTTGTAATTTTATCATACCTCAAGGTAGTTCAATATAATTATCCCAAATTTATATGAATAAAAATTTTCAATCAAAAAAAATATGAAATTCTTATAATAATGAACATAATACATAAGAAACCTAAATTCAAGAAATTAGTCAACTTAATTAATACAGTTATCAATAACATATCAAAGCTAAAATCAATAAAATAATGTTAGATTTTAATTAAAATTTAAAATTAGCGTGTGTTGTCAGATGCTAAGATTTTAATTTATAAATCAATCAAATTTTATATTTTTGGAGCTAGGAGAAAAATCAAACTAAATTGTTGTAGTGTAAGAATAAAATGCCGCACAACGCACGGGTTAACAACTAGTTATTAAAAAGATTGAATCTTACTACTTTCCCGTAGAAATTTAATTTCTAGTTAAGTTCTTTTAATGGATAGTTAAACGGATCATAAATTTCAATTTGGCGTCCCACATACGAAATTTGAAGTGTATATATATATATATATATATATGTGTGTGTGTGTGTGTGTGTGTGAATCAATTAATGAATGAAAATGTCACATATTGAAATGATCTTTTCCCTCTTATTGGCACCCCAACATATTGATCACAAGTTTGAATTACAAATAAGCAGTCCAAAAACCAATAGAGACCTCTCTTTGCAGGAAGAGAGAGATACATGGAGGAGAAGAGAGACGGAAAAAAAAAAAGAAGAAAGGTGAAAAATGCAGGGCAAGACAAAAAATAGCATTTTTCGTTGGTGAGAGCTATTGTTTGTCTCGCCCAGCATCGGGATCTAGTCGTGTATACTTCACCAGAATAAATGATTAGAGTCTATATTGTTATTATATATACGATGACAGCATTTCGTTGTCGAAGCTGCATTTGTTGGGTTTTTTTTTTTCTAATTTGTTGGTCTCATATATTAATTTATTGTACATTGCTATCTCATTAAAGGGAGCCCAATTATGTAATCCATTTAAGAAATAAATTTAATGGGCTTACAGAAATATTATATTAAATATGGGTCTTTTATGTGTAGAAGCCTGGTCACTACTTTAATTATGTTTAATGGGCCCATAATTAAAGTGTGACGTGTTAGGTATATTAGGGTATGGTCCCTAAGCCAGAAATGAATAACGTTTTCTTTCTGCCCCATCTAAGAGAGAGAATACAGAAAACTCACGCCGTCTTTCTTGGCTTAGAAGACCACTAACCTTAGATCCAGTTATCTTCCGCATCTATTATGGATCGAGGTTAGTTATTTAGATTAAAAGCATTATTTGATTGTTTACTAAAGATCCTATGGTTAATCGATTCACAAGAATCGTATTTTATTTTACATAGTGGATTATTCGGTTTGAATCCATATCCTGTGAAAAGTTTTCAACAAGTGGTATCAGAGCGGGATTAGTAAATAATCAAATATGTTTTATTTGGTTGTGATTTGATGTTTTGAGCATGCTTTAGTTAAATCTACAATATATATATTTATGTTGGATATATATTGTAGATGTATATTCATATATGTAAATCTTATTTGATTTCATGTTATTATGTGGTTTTGTTTATGCAATCAACAAAAATAAAAGAAATCGATCCGTACAGTTTTTAAATTTTTTCGGATGATTTTTGATGATTCAAAACTAGATTACTGTCCAAATAAAAAATAGAAAAAAAGGGCAGTTGAGGCAACCATAGGACTCGAAATCGAGACCATTAGGTTAATCATGCGTGCACTCAACCACTGAACCAACGTTCTACTTGGTTTGTGTTTACATCACCATATTTTTTGTGATATGATTAAACCTCACTGTAATTAAAGAAAGAAAAATTGGGAGACAGCAACGGCCGGCAGGTCTCGAACCCGGGATCTTGGGGTTGGCCGTGTGCGCACTCAGTCGTTGGGATGTCACTCTATTGTGAGCACTAATATCACCACGCGTATATTGGGATTGAACGAGCGTGTCAGATTTTAAAAAAAAAAACAAAAAAAAACCTAATTCTAATGCAACCAGTAAGGCTCGAACGCGAGACCATGAGGAAAGGCCACGTGTTACAGACCGCTGGGCTATTCCCCTCTTTGGTATCTTTGTTCCGCATTGTTGGTATTTGTTTTCGATCTCTGGACCTGTAAAGAAAAAGAAAAAAAAATTGGCAGCCAAGTAGATTGAATTTGGGTTTATTATGTAGTAATATGGTATTTATGCCTTGACTGTTGCCAAGATCTATAATTATATGTTGTTTTTATTTTATATTAAATCAAAATTGAACCCTTGAACTAGAACGGTATATCGGCTGAAAATCCGGACAGCCAGACGAAAAGAGTCATCTTTGATGACTCATGTCCTGGTATAACAACGCCACGTACAGTTCAAATTCAAAAATTATTGTATATAGTATGCACACTACTTGACCATATTGCTATTACAATATAGTTTGTGTATTTAGCTTTATGTATAAAGTTTCCTTTTAAGTAGTGCATTTGGAATTTAGTTATTTTGCCTATTTTAAAATTGTATAGATTGAACTAATATGTTGCCAAAGCAACCTCTATTAGGTAAAATTTATCACTTTTGAAAATATAGGCATGTTTCATCTATGCAAAATAATCGGCCCAAAGGAAGATTATTTTGGCCAGATGGTTAATATTTATGAATATGTTGTTCATACTCTTTTACCTATGCGAAATAATCGGCCCAAAGGAAGATTATTTTGGTTAGATATGATATTCATAAATATGTAAGTTGTCCTATTAGCTTCATCTATGCAAAATAATATGCCTAAAGGAAGATTATTTTGACTAGATGATTTAATCATGAATATGTAAATTTTGTGTTATTTTGTCTATGCGAGATAGTCGGCCCAAAGGAAGACTATTTTTGGCAAGACAAAGGATAGTCATAAATATTAAAATTATTTTGGTTAACATGCTGGCAATTTGTCGGTCTAAAGAAAGGCATATTGCTAGGCCGTTTTCCAATTATGAAATATTTATGAATTATGTGATACCATTACGAGTTGTTATTTTTGTCCAAAGACTAAATAACAATGTCGTGTTGGGTATCTTAGGAAACTATCAATATTCATGAATTATGGACAAAAGTACCACTTACAAGTTGTTATTTATGTCAAAAGACTAAATAACAATGTTGTGCTAGGTATCTTGAGATGGGCCCACTTGCATGTAATGTGTTTGATATATTTATTATTCATACTTGTACATGTTTTATACGGTTGATTTACTTTGAGCATATTTAATTTTCTTTATAGAGTTCTTAATATTTGCCATCATGAATAACATCTCATGTGCTTAATAGCACAAACCCTGAGAAATAGAAAAATACACTTTATGATGTGCTTGGTTGCATAGACTTGACTATATATTAGGATTTGATAGTCCTGCGAATCTAATCATTAGTATTAGTACTATTGATAGAAAGTCGCATACGAGAAGTAGGATCAATCAAATTATACTAGTCCAATAGTCATGCAATATTTAAATTCCCAATATCCATAAGGGGTCATATTTTGAGAAAGAAAATGTCAAAGTTTCCAATAAAAGATCGATTCGTTCCAGCGAAATGGTCGAAATGGACATTATCCTTAGAAAGCCCATTTCAATGCAGTATAAATGCAAAGGAAACATAAAGAAATACATCAAAGAATAGTCCAATCTTGTAAAAAAACAAAGGTCCTTAAAAGTTTGAATGTTGAAAAACATTCTTGTGGACCTAGTTTCAGTTAAGAAAATAGATGAAGTACTAATTGGGCAATAATTTCTCAAGAAACTACCACTATTAAGAAATGAACAAGGACTTAATTTAAAGAAACTGCAAGACTTGTGATATTCCAACATAAAGTGCAAAAGAAACATAATTCAGTAATTATTTGTTACTTTTGCAAGAAAGTTGGTCACATAAAGAAATATTGTCCTAAATAAGTCAATGGGTATGCGAACAATATTGACTTCTCAATTTTGTTTGCTTTATTAATTTGACTTTAGTGCTTCATACTTCAGGATTAATTAAGGTGTATAGTGCCAATTGGTGTTGAAAGATACATCTATATGGAGAATGGCAACAAGGCTTTGTTGAAGGCTATTGGTGTCCATAATATTCTCCTAAATACTAGTTTGTGTTTGAATTTAGAGAAAAATTTTGATTACGCCATCAATGAGATGGAATTTTAGTTCCTATTTCCTATATGGACAAATCAAACCCACTTGTCTTTTTGGAAATAAGATTTTCAGCATTTCTGTAAATTTAAATATTAACGAAACTTGTATTCTGGTTTGTTATATTGTGAATATTAGATACCAACAGCTTTAACAGAGATGAAAAGACACCTTTTAAAAGTAACTTTGGTACTAAAGCGAAAATTGGATAATAATAATTCATTTGTGTGACAATATAAGCAATTAGGTAATTTTTCTGAATAGAGAATAAACATGCTTATGTCAAAGGAATTCTTGATTTTATTATTCTTACAGACTTTAAAAGAAAATGTATAGAATGTATGAAGAATATATATATATATATAAGAAAAACAAGTGCGAATATGAGTAAAGAATCTCTAGAGTTGATACATGTAGACTTTTGTAGACCATTTCCTATGGCATCATGGAATGGATAACAATTGACATCAACTTATTGATAATTACTCCTATGTGGTTATTTGTACTTGATTATTGAGTAGTCGTAATCTTTGAAAATGAGTTTTAGATGGGACTCTAAAGTCCACAGTTAATACAATAAGGCAAGTTCTAAGCAAAATAGTAACGAAAATCCCAACAGGTTGTGGATGGAACAAGAAGTCTAGTATTAGACACTTGCATGTCCAGGGATGTCCAGCTGAGGCTAGGCCTCATAGGCCTAAATAAGAATAAATTGGACTAAAGAACAATAGTTACTATTTTGTAGGATACTTAAAATCAAGGGACTTTAAATTCTATGATCCCTCACATATATCCTTTTTTTTCAAAATAGAAAATGCCAAGTAAATAGAGGTTGTTGGTTATAGTGGGAGAAATCAAAATAGCAAGGTTGTGTTTGAAGAGGAGTGTGTTAGCATTCCCACTACGATGACAGCTGAAAGGGATTGGATAGTCTATCATAGCACTCTTCAGCTTGTAAGTTAGGGTATTACATAAAACAAAACTATATTTGAAATTTCCATTAATCAAATAGGGAATCATCATTTATTAAAGCTGATGAACTCCAACAACCTCAAATTTAGAGTGCCAATAAGGAGATCCCACCAGATGAAGGAGAAAAATGATTTCAGATGACTATATCATCTATCTCCATAAACACAAATTTGATATGAGATTGCAAGATGGTCCTACATCTTTTAGTTAAATCAAATTGTGTTTGAATTCTAATGCATGGATCAAGGCCATGAATGAGGAGATGAAATCCATGAGGGGCAATGGTATTTGGAATCTTGTCAGTTACCATAAAGGATGAAATTCATTGGTTATGAATATAATTTCAAAACCAAGCGGAATTCAAATGGTAACATTGAAAGATGTAAAATATGCCAATGGATTTACTCGTAAATAAGGCATTGATTTTAAAGAGACTTTCTACCCAATTTAGATAAAAGACTCTTTTAAAATTGCTATGGTACTTATGGCTCATTATGATCTAGAGCTACATCAAATGGACATAAAGATAATGTTTCTCAGTGGAGACACTGAAGAAATAATATAGCTGGTGCAAGCGGAGAACCTTGAGTCTAAAGACTCAAAGCACCTAATGTAAATTGAAGAAGTCCATAAACTATCCGAGTAGGCATTCCATTTGTGATACCGAAAATCTGATGGGGTGATGACCTCTTTTGGTTCAAAGAAAACACTTTTAATTAATGCATATATCTCAAGATTAGTGGGAGCAAATTTACTCTCCTGATGTTGTATGTAGATAATAATCTACTTGCACGCAACAATATAAGCCTATTGCATAAATATATACTTAGATGCAAAAGGCTCATATTGGTAAGGTGCTTAGCTATTTTGGTATGCAAAATTGTGCACCAGGGGACACTCCTATAGCATAGAGTGATAAAATTTTATTTACTTCAATTTCATATATGTATGAGTATGTATGCATTAGGATTTAGCATACATAGTAGGGATGTTAGGCAAATATTGTAGTAACCCAAAATTGGATCATTAAAATAATGGGTTATGAAGTATCTACAAAGAATAATAAATATATGCTCGCTTATTGAAAATAAAACCACTTAAAGATCGTGTGGTATTTCAATTCAATCATTTGTTGGATGCTTGGATAGCAAGAGATCCACATTACGTTATGTATTCACGATAGTTAGAGGAGCTATTTCGAAAAAGTGTTAAGACACTAATAGCTTTTCAACTATAAAGGCTGAATGTATAATTTGCTATAAGACATCCAATCAAAGAATATAGCTTGTATTTATCACTAGATTGAAAGTGACCAATGGTGTTGACACTATAAAAGATCATTTTCGATAATAAGGTCTCCAAGCTATATTCGAAGAACAACTAGATTTTGGGAAAGTCTGATATATAGACATTAATTTTCTAGTTGTGAATAAATGAGTTCAGAGTATTCGGGTGTCAATAGAGCATATTAATACAAACTCAATAATTTAAAGCTCACTAAGGAATCACCACTTAAAGTGCTACATAGTCGTAAAGCTTAATGGGTATCATAAGGATCTATGGTACGCCATGTTAGTGGGAGTTTGCTACCTGATTTTATACTCTTTGTACATATTTTTATGGTTATGTTCTGTACAGACTAAGGTTTCATAATTAATTGAATATTCTGAAATAAGGATATTAACTTTCCACTGCGGTTTTACATAAAGATTGGAAAGTGTTGAGGGACTCTTTGAGTCATAAGATAGGACCAGTTGGAAATAGACATGATTGAGATCACGTTGTTGGCGATCAAATTTCGCTAACTCAAAAAATATATATATATATATATATATATTAACAAGTATAAATTAAAATATTAAATATTAATTAAATTTTCTATTTTACATTTTGGAATTCCCTAAATTTAATTCCAATATTAAATAGTTAATTTTAATTAATATTTTAATATTTATTTTACTGGCGAATGAGAGGTCGCCAAGTGTCAATATGAGGCGTTCCGGCCAATTAAATCAAGCCTTGCAGCTCGAAAGTCCAAAACGAATCAAATGGTGACAAGTGGCGCATTTGGTCGCATGGACCAATCAAATAATGGTATGTAAATGATATTTCTCTCTTTAATAATAATTTATTAAAGAGATAAATATCTAAGAAATTGCCAGCAATCCAAAAACCCTACACAAACACCTATAAATACGGGTTACTTGGGGTTCAAAAAAAATCATCAAGAAGTCTTCAAGAGCTAGACATCAAGAAGTCTTCAACACATACAGAGACAAGCTCACAAGAACACGACTTTCGTACGAGCTTTCAAAATTCTCAAGTCTTCAAATTGCAAGCGACCGCTACGACGACGTACTGCATCCACAAAGGCTCTACTTCGTCTTCAAAGCGCAAGTGCTTCAAGGCCTTCGATTTCAAAGCTGACCTTTGACTTCAAGGTAAATCGTGACTTCCATCCCACAAATCTAGGAAGGAATCACACCATTCATCCGAGAACAAGCTTCAAGCCCTCGGAAATAAATTCGGAGAGAAGAATCAGGGGATTTAGTCTACTAGGAAATTATTTTCCTTTTAAATTATATCCTTTCTTCAAATTTGAAATATTTGTCACATATTTTTCTTGTCTTGTACTTGTTTGTTTTACAGATACGAAAATTTTGTGTGAACACACGTTACATGTAATTTCCATGCTACACATCCATACTTGATCTATGTCATTAATTTTGCTAGTATTGTGACCATTGCTCGATTTAGTTACGAGTTATGTGACGAAAGCCGCTTTGATCCTATATTAGCACAATTGATGGACCAGATTGTTTTGGGATATTTCGAGGTTGAGATGGCATAAAATTTGTGCGCACTAAGGTTTCAGCTATGTACAATTTTCAGAAACATATGTGGACCAAGTGGGAGATTGTTGGGTTTTTTCTCTAATTTGTTGGTCTCACATATTAATTTATTGTACATTGCTATCTCATTAAAGGGAGCCCAATTATGTGATCCATTTAAGAAATAAATTTAATGGGCTTACAAAAATATTATATTAAGTATGGGTCTTTTATGTGTAGAAGCCCGATCACACTTTAATTATGTTTAATGGGCCCAAAATTAAAGTGTGACGTGTTAGGTATATTAGGGTATGGTTCCTAAGCCAGAAATGAATGATGTTTTCTTTCTGCCCCATCTAAGAGAGAGAATACAGAAAACTCACGCCGTCTTTCTTGGCTTAGAAGACCACTAACCCTAGATCCAGTTATCTTCCGCATCTATTATGGATCGATGTTAGTTATTTAGATTAAAAGCATTATTTGATTGTTTACTAAAGATCCTGCGGTTAATTGATTCACAAGAATCGTATTTTATTTTACATAGTGGATTATTCGGTTTGAATTCATATCTTGTGAAAAGTTTTCAATAGCATTTAGCAACACCTTGGGTCTCTTCACCTTTCTGGATAATGCCACAAGTCCTCCCTAGGTGAACGCTCAGTCCTTTATAATTCACTCATTATTTACTTTGACATGATTTCATCATTTTCATTTCTAATTTGCTTGCTTGCTTGCTTTCTTTCTTTATTTTCATTTTTTTTCTCCATAAAACTTATACAATTAAGAGCTTATAAGTTCCTATTTATGACAAAATATTTTTTTGATGCTTCTAATCGCCTATATCTGATTTTAAACAAAATTAAAAATTGTTGAATAAAAAGATACGATTCAATAAACTAGTTCCGAAAAGAAAATGAGACAAAGTAAATTTGTATTTCATCCTGCAGGCTAAAAGTTTGTTGTTGTACCCAAGAGTCTCATTCATTGCCCCGACAAACTGTATATATTATGTAATATTTTGTGTGTGTGTGAGTGTGTGTGTCTGTAAATTTTGAGTTAATATATTAAAATATAAAAGGAGGGGTAAATGTTGAAAACTTTATAGCAAACATGGATTCAAACCGAATAATCCATAATATAGAACAAAAATACGATTCTTATGAATCGATTAACCACAGGATCTTTAGTAAACAACCAAATAATATTTTTAAGTTAAATAACTAACCTCGATTCATGATAGATGCGGAAGAGAACTAGATCTATGGTTAGTGGTCTTCTTAGCCAAGAAAGACGGCATGAGTTTTCTATATTCTCTCTCTTAGATGGGGCAGAAAGAAAACGTCGTTCTTTTCTGGCTTACAGACCATACCCTAATATACCTAATACGTCACACTTTAATTATGGGTCCATCAAACATAATTAAAGTGTGACCGGGCTTCTACACATAAAAGATCCATACTTAATATAATATTTCTGTAAGCCCATTAAATTTATTTCTTAAATGGATCATATAATTGGGCTCCTTTTAATGAGATAGCAATGTACAATAAATTAATATGTGAGACCAATAAATTAGAGAAAAAACCCAACAATCTCCCAATTGGTCCACATATGTTTTCCGAAAATTGTACATAACTGGAACCTTAGTGCGCACAAACTTTATGCCATCTCAACCTCGAAATATCCCAAAACAATCTGGTCCATCAATTGTACTAATATAGGATCAAAGCGGCTTTCGTCACATATCTCGTAACTAAACCGAACAATGGTCACAACACTAGCAAAATTAATGACATAGATCAAGTATGGATGTGTAGCATGAAAATTACATGTAACGTGATCTTAATCATATCTATTTCCAACTGGTCCTATCTTATGACTCAAAGAGTCCCTCAACACTTTCCAATCTTTATGCAAAACCGCAGTGGAAAGTTAATATCCTTATTTCAAAATATTCAATTAATTATGAAACCTTAGTCTGTACAGATCATAACCATAAAAATATGTACAAAGAGCATAAAATCAGGTAGCAAACTCCCACTAACATGGCGTATCATAGATCTTTATGATACCCATTAAGCTTCACGACCACGTAGCACTTTAAGTGGTGATTCCTTAGTGAGCTTTAAACTATTGAGTTTGTATTAATATGCTCTATTGATACCCGAATACTCTGAACTCATTTATTCACAACTAGAAAATTAATGTCTATATATCAGACTTTCCCAAAATCTAGTTGTTCTTCGAATATAGCTTGGAGACGTTATTATAAAAAATGATCCTTTATAGTGTCAACGCCATTGATCAATTTCAATCTAGTGATAAATACAAGCTATATTCTTTGATTGGATGTCTTATAACAAATTATGCATTAGGTTTTCATAGTTGAAAAGCTATTAGTGTCTTAACACTTTTCCGAAATAGCTCCTCCAACTATCGTGAATACATAACGTAATGTGGATCTCTTGCTATCCGAGCATCCAACAAACGACTGAATTGAAATACCACACAATCTTTAAGTCGTTTTATTTTCAATAAGCGAGCATATATTTATTATTCTTTGTAGATACTTCATAACCCATCATTTTAATGATCCACTTTTGGGTTACTAAAATAATATTTGCCTAACATCCCTACTAGGTATGCAAAATTATAATACATACATTCTCATACATAAATGAAATTGGAGTAAATAAAACTTTATCATCCTTTCCTATAGGGGTGTCTCTTGGTGCACAATTTTGCACATATACCAAAATAGCTAAGCACCTTATCAATATGGGTCTTTTGCGTCTGAGTATACCTTCATACAGTAGGCCTATATTGTTGCTTGCGAGTAGATTATTATCTACACACAACACCAGGAGAGTAAATTTGCTCCCACTAATCTTGAGATATATGCACTAATTAAAGGTGTTTTCCTTGAACTAAAAGAGGTCGTCACCCAATTAGATTTTTTGGTATCACGAATGGAATGCCTACTTTGAATCTTTCATGGACTTCTTCAATGTACATTAGGTGCTATGAGTTTTTGGACTCAAGGTTCTCCGGTTGTACCATCTATATTGTTTCTTCAACGTCTCCATTGAGAAACATTACCTTTATTTCCATTTGATGCAGCACTAGATCATAATGAGCCATAAGTGCCATAAAAATTTTAAAAGAGTCTTTTGTCTAAACCGACTAGAAAGTCTCTTTAAAATCAATGCCTTCCTTATGAGCAAATCCATTGGCATATTTTGTATCTTTTAATATTACCATTTGAATTCCATTTGATTTTGAAATTATATTCATAATCAATGAATTTCATCCCCTATGGTAACTCAATAAGATCCCAAATACCAGTGCCCCTCATGGATTTCATCTCCTCATTCATGGCCTTGTTCCATGCATCAGAATTCAAATACAATTTGATTTAACTAAAAGATGTAGGACCATCTTACAATCTCATATCAAATTTGTGTTCATGGGGATAGATGATATAGTCATCTGAAATCATTTTTCTCCTTTATCCGATGGATCTCCTTATTGGCACTCTAGGTTTGAGGTTGTTGGGGTTCATCAACTTTAATAGATGATGATTCCCGACTTGATTAGTGGTAATTTCAAATATAGTTGTGTTTTACGTAATATCCTAACTTACAAGCTGAAGAGTGCTAGGATAGATTATCCAATCCATTTCAGTTGTAATCATAGTGGGAATGCTAACACGTTCCTCTTCAAATACAACCTTCCTATTTTGACATCTCCCACTATAACCAAAAACTTCTATTTACATGGCATTTCCTCTTTCGAAAAAGAACATATGTGAGGGATCATAGAATTTAAAGTCCCTCAATTTTGAATATCCTACAAAGTAGTAACTATTGTTCTTTAGTCCAGTTTATTCTTACTTAGGCTTGTGAGGCCTAGCCTCAACTGGAAATCCCTGGACATGCAAGTGTCTAATACTAGACTTCTTGTTCCATCCACAACCTGTATGGGATTTTCGTTACTATTTTGCTTGGAACTCGCCTTATTGTATTAACTATAGACTTTAATGTCCCATCTAAAAGTTATTTTCGAAGATTACGACTACTCAATAATCAAGTACAAATAACCACATAGGAGTAATTATCAATAAGTTAATATCAATTGTTATCCATTCCATGATGCCGTAGGAAATGGTCTACAAAAGTCTACATGTATCAACTCTAGAGATTCTTTACTCCTATTCGCACTTGTTTTCCTTATATATGTATATGTATTCTTCATATATTCTATACATTTTTTTTTTAAGTCTGTAAGAATAAGAAAATCAAGAATTTCTTTGACATAAGCATGTTTATTCTCTATTCAGATAATTACCTAATTGCTTATATTATCACACAAATGAATTCTTATTATCCAATTTTGGCTTTAGTACGAAAGTTACTTTTAAAAGGTGTCTTTTCATCTCTGATAAAGCTGATGGTATCTAATATTCACAATATAACAAACTAGAATACAAGTTTCGTTAATATTTAAATTTAGAGAAATACTGAAAATGTTATTTCCAAAAGGACAAATGGGTCTGGATTTGTCCATATAGGGAATAGGAACTAAATTTCATCTCATTAATGGCGTAATCAAAATTTTTCTCTAAATTCAAACATAAACTAGTATTCAGGAGAACATTATGGACACCAATAGCCTTCAACAAAGCCTTGTTGCCATTTTTCATATAGATGTATCTTTCAACACCAATTGGCACTAGACACCTTAATTAATCCTGAAGTATGAAGAACTAAAGTCAAATTAATAAAGCAAACAAAATTGAGAAGTCAATATTGTTCGCATACTCATTGGCCTATTTGGGACAATATTTCTTTATTTGACCAACTTTCTTGCAAAAGTAACAAATAATTACTGAATTATGTTTCTTTTGCACTTTATGTTGGAATATCACAAGTCTTGCAGTTTCTTTAAATTAAGTCCTTGTTCATTTCTTAATGGTGGTAGTTTCTTGAGAAATTATTGACCAATTAGTACTTCATCTATTTTCTTAACTGAAACTAGGTCCACAAGAATGTTTTTCAACATTCAAACTTTTAAGGACCTTTGTTTTGTTACAAGGTTGGACTATTCTTTGATGTATTTCTTTATGTTTCCTTTGCATTTATACCGCATTGAAATGAGCTTTCTAAGGATTATGTCCATTTCGACCTTTTTCCTGGAACGAATCGGTCTTCTATTGGAAACTTTGGCATTTTCTTTCTTAAAATATGACCCGTTATGGATATTGGGAATTTAAATGTTGCATGACTATTAGACTAATATAATTTGATTGATCCTACTTCTCGTATGCGACTTTCTATCAATAGTACTAATACTAATGATTAGATTTGTAGGACTATCAAATCCTAGTATATAGTCAAGTCTATGCAACCAAGCACATCATAAAGTGCATTTTTCTATTTCTCAGGGTTTGTGCTATTAAGCACATGGGATGTTATTCATGATGGCAAGGACTCGATAAAGAAAATTAAATATGTTCAAAGTAAACCAACCGTATAAAGCATGTACAAGTGCGAATAATAAATATATCAAACACATTACATGCAAGTGGGCCCATCTCAAGATACCTAGCACAACATTATTATTTAGTCTTTTGACATAAATAACAACTTGTAAGTTGTAATGACCCCGATATTCCTTTATATTTTATTAAGCATAAATAATAATTTTTACATACAAAATAAGAGAGTTACAGTTTTCAAAAAGAATATAAAAGCGACTTTCTTGTGTAAAAGGCCTCCAAACGCTTCTGCTGCGCCACTCTGATCTGCTATCTCATTTTTGTCTAAACATATTCACGTAAAGAAGAATCAACACGACGATTGAGTAGAAATTTCACTTAATCACATAAGGTGCTCGTGTGTATAACATGTGCACATAGTCATAATATCTCACATAATATTTCACATAATATTACCTTTCGAGTCACTTATTAGTGACTCCCTTATGTCTCCCACAGTACAAGATTCCAACCGTTCACATCATTAATCCCCATATTCCATCCGTCCACATCGATTTCATCCGTTCACATCGGTGGCCATATCTCGAGATTATGCCAATTCCCTACAGCCAATTCCCTACAACCAATACATAGAACACTCCGTCCATGCAAGATGGGATGGATGGCGAGAACTGTTTTAAGACCGGCAAGCCCATTGCTGCCCGGCCGAACTCAGCCCCATCCACACCGAAAACACATTTGGGCTCGGCATGCACAAATAAAGAGTTCCACATATTGTCACATAAAGAACATACTTCCATACTTATAACTTTATATATAAAAGCATACAAATAGCATATTTTGGAATAATAAACATACATGAACATAAGATATGAATATAACTAGAAACATAATTTCTAATAACTTGAAGTAGCATAATGAAGCATAATATCATGACAGTAAAATGATAAACTAGCACTAGAAAGTAACTTATGTAATTAAGGAAATTCCTACCTTCAAATATTTTTAGTGAAAAAGAGAGGATATAGAAGGCTTTTTAGGTATATATGTAGGTAAAAAGAAAGGTTTATATATATACATATATGGGTGGAAGATATTTTATAAATATGGAGTGTTTTGGGTGTTGAGAGTAAGGTGAGTGTGGGTGGGGGTGTGTTAGGCGGGATTTGTATTGTGTGTATGATGGAAATGAAGATCACCCCCCCCCCCCTCCTATTTATAGTGGTGCCCAAGAAACAAGATTATTTTATTAGGGTTTATCTTGTTAATTAATGTGATCTTCCAACTAGGCCTAACATTAATTATGTTCACACCTAATTGTGGTTGTAATTTACACAAATGTTACCCTAAATAGTATGAATTGTACCCTAAATTATATTATGTGTTGGCCTAATATGATGATTCAAGCCCTAAACTCATTAGAATTCTCCAAGTGTAAGATTTGCTAGATTCACCAAATAAATGTAGGAAGATATTTTAATAAAATATTAACACAAAATCAAATAAAATCTGATTTTTATTTTCCTAATCTTACAAAATCTGAAATCATATCTTTATTTCATTAAAATTCGAATTTTTATTTATTTATTTTTGTAAAAATTGAAAATTACGGATTTTAGGGCATAAAATTCGAAAATTCATAATTAATTTAGAAAAATTTCAAAATTATGAAATTTAATCTTTATAAATCTGAAATTATATGTATATTTCCCAGAAATTAAAAATGTTTTAGTTATACTTTTGAAAATTGCAATTTAGGATATAGAATTTCAAAAATTGTGTTAGAATGTCAAATTCCTCTAAAACTTGGAAAATCATGTAATTTATTCAAAATTGCATCTTCTTCATGCATAAAAGTCTAGAATACCTATTTATATTGTTTTTGAAAACTCATAAAGATTTAATAGATGAATTTTCCAAGAATGGTAATCAAGTTCGAAAATTAGTACATTACCGTTCAAATTGTAAATTAACCTCAAAATCATTCTAAAATTTGAAAATATCAAACAATAATGAACTTTTCAAGAAGCAAAAGATTTTAAATCAATTATTTAAATATTAAGGATTACCGAGGTCGTCACATAAGTGGTACTTTTGTCCATAATTCATGAATATTGATAGTTTTCTAAGATACCCAACACGACATTGTTATTTAGTCTTTGGACAAAAATAACAACTCGTAATAGTATCACATAATTCATAAATATTTTATAATTGAAAAACGGCCTAGCAATATGCCTTTCTTTAGACCGACAAATTGCCAGCATGTTAACCAAGATAATTTTAATATTTGTGACTATCCTTTGTCTTGCCAAAAATAGTCTTCCTTTGGGCCGACTATCTCACATAGATAAAATAACACAAAATTCACATATTCATGAATAAACCATCTAGCCAAAATAATCTTCCTTTGAGCCGATTATTTCGCATAGATGAAGCTACTAGGACAACTTACATATTTATGAATATCATATCTGGCCAAAATAATCTTCCTTTGGGCCGATTATTTCGCATAGATAAAAGAGTATGAACAACATATTCATAACTATTAACCATCTGGCCAAAATAATCTTCCTTTGGGCCGATTATTTCGCATAGATGAAACATGCCTATATTTTCAAAAGTGATCAATTTTACCTAATAGAGGTTGCTTTGGCAACATATTAGTTCAATCTATACAATTTCAAAATAAGCAAAATAACTAAATCTCAAATGCACTACTTAAAAGGAAACTTTATACATAAAGCTAAATACACAAACTATATTGTAATAGCAATATGGTCAAGTAGTGCGCATACTATATACAATAATTTTATTTTTTTTTTTTTGAACTCGAATTGTACGTGGCGTTGTTATACCAAGACACGAGTCATCAAAGATGACTCTTTTTGTCTGGCCGTTCGGGTTTCCAGCCGATATAACATTCTAGTTCAAGGGTTCAATTTTGATTTGATCCCAAAATAAAACATACATATGTTGAATTTAATATAAAATAAAAACAACATACAATTATAGATCTTGGCAACAACCAAGGCATAAATACCATATTACCACATAATAAACCCAAATTCAATCTACTTGGCTGCCATTTTTTCTTTCTTTCTTTACAGATTCGGAGATCGAAAACAAATACCAACAATGCGCAACAAAGATACCAAAGAGGGCAATAGCCCAGCGGTCTGAAATGCGTAGCCTTTCCTCAATGGTCTCGCGTTCAAACCTTACTGGTAGCATAAGAATTAGGTTTTTTTTTTTAAATGAATACTTATTCTTAAAACTAAGAAGCAGCCGTAGGTTCTCAGCTGGCGAAGTAGTTCGGTGGCAGGGATACCAGAATGCCACCGAACAGACCTGAGTTCGACTCCGTTTGGGTGCAACAGAACGCTCCCTTTTTTTTTTGTTTGCCTGATGTGGGTTCGGTCTAAAGTATAAATAATAATAACAAAGGCAACAATGATACAAAGAACAAGAACAGCCCAGCGGTCTGGAACTCATGGCCCAAACTCGTGGTCTCACGTTCGAATACAATTAGGGTTTATTGGCTTTATTTTTACAGCCGCCAACTATCTCGTTCTTTTTTTTTTTTTAAACAGTAATCCAAATTTTATGAATCATCAAGAAATCATTCGAAAAAAACTTTATGGATTGAAATCATCCAAAAAAAAAATTTATGGATCGATTTCTTTTATCCTTGATGAATACATAAATAAAACCATATAATCAAACGAGGTATATGAATATGAACGTACATCCACAATATATATTCAACATAAATATATATATTGTAATTCAACTAAGTATGCTAAAAAATATATATATATCAAACTATAACCGAATAAATCAAAATAAAACATATTTGATTATTTACTAATCCTGCTCTGATACCACTTGTTGAAAACTTTATAGCAAACATGGATTCAAACCGAATAATCCATAATATAAAACAAAAATACGATTCTTATGAATCGATTAACCACAGGATCTTTAGTAAACAACCAAATAATGTTTTTAAGTTAAATAACTAACCTCGATTCATGATAGATGCTGGAAAGAACTGGATCTAGGGTTAGTGGTCTTCTAAGCCAACAAAGACGGCGTGAGTTTTCTATATTCTCTCTCTTAGATGAGGCAGAAAGAAAACGTCGTTCTTTTCTGGCTTAGGGACCATACCCTAATATACCTAATACGTCACACTTTAATTATGGGCCTATCAAACATAATTAAAGTGTGACCGGGCTTCTACACATAAAAGGCCCATACTTAATATAATATTTCTGTAAGCCCATTAAATTTATTTCTTAAATGGATAATATAATTGGGCTCCTTTTAATGAGATAGCAATGTACAATAAATTAATATGTGAGATCAATAAATTAGAGAAAAAAACCCAACAGTAAAATCATCTTTTTATCTTTGTCTCCCTAAATGTCGGTTCTAAGGGATAGTACTGAGGTAATTTTGAAAAGCATGAGGTTTTTGTGTTATTTTTTTTATCACAAGAGTTTTTTTTTTTTATTTCCTGGCTATACAGAACACTGGGCTATAAATTGCATTTCACCCATTTATCTTTGTTTGACTTTATTTTTTGTGTTGTTTTTGTTGCTTTTAGTATTTTGAAACGATATGTTGCATATAATAGGTATATTTTATATTTAACTATTAATAAAATATATCATGTTCTATTTATTTTTCTTTTAAGTGTTATAGCTTATAAGTCGTTTTATTCATGATCTCATTAAAATTATCAATTTTTTAAAATTTAAAAAGTATCTGATTTTGTTCATCTACTTACGGAATGGGGAATACTAATTAATTTTGATACTTGCTTTTCTAAAAGTTGTCTCATCTTGAGTGTATTCATAATTTGTAAAAGACCAATCATTTAATTTTTATTTTTTTCATTTTGGCATTTAACATTTATTTCAATTTTGAATTATTTATGATTTTAGGAGGTCAACCATTGTGAACTTTTTTAATATTTATCTATATATGTAATTCAAAAATTTTGAGGTCATCCAAGTAAGTGCCTTGTATGAGCATATTTGGACAACTTCAATGAACTCGATTATACCACATATGAAATTAATTAATTAATAATAATAATAATAATAATAATAATAATGTAGATTTACATAAATATATTGTTCATCTTCTTAATTCAAACTAATCCAATATCAATTTAAAATCCAAGATAAGATTGTATTTTTTATACTTAGCTACACCAGACATTTGTCGCTAATGAACTTATTATTATTATTATTATTATTATTATTATTATTATTATTATTATTATTATTGTTATTATTATTATTATTATTATTATTATTATTGTTATTATTATTATTATTATTATTATTAATAATAAACTTCGTATGAATTTGTATGAGATATATGCGATAAATAATTATAATTGAAATAAATTTTGGCTTGGTATGATTGATTTAGGATTATATTAACATTTTAAGGTCAAGGTTTCAAATTTTTTCAGCACAATGAGTATTTTTTGCAAAATAATAATATTGAATGGCAAACATCAAATATTGTTCTTTATTATTATTATTATTATTATTATTATTATTATTATTATTATTATTATTATTATTATTATTATTATTATTATTATTATTATTATTACTATTTAGTTAATCAACTTGTATGAATTTATATTAGATATGTAGTGAAACATTAATATGTTCCTACTCTACTAACAAAATTTGACTTGGTATAGTGGTTTTATAATTATAATAGCATTTTAAGGTCAAGGGTTCAATAATTTTGGACACAATTAGTATTATTTTTTAAAATAATAATATTATATGGCAAACATCAAATATTATGAATAGTTCAATTATTTATTTTTTTTTTTAAGGATTACAGGCTCTGCTTTGAAAACTTGTACAAATGTTTTGGTTGAAGAAAATTAATTGAAACAATTTTAATTTTTCATAAGATCTTTTTGTCAAGTCTAAAAGGAAAACTTTTATATGGTAATCATATTTGTTAACACAAATATACTTTTTCAAAATGAATTTCGAACAATAAATATATAAATTCAAAAGTAAAAAAAATCCAAATTCTTAACTAAGTTAATTGTTATAAAAAGTGCTAATAGTAACAAATATTTTAGTGTTATCAAGTGCTAAAAAATTGATTACAAGTACTTGTTTGTATTTGGTACAAAATATTAATAGTAACAAAAATTTATTGTTTTAACAATTTTTATATTTTATTATTATTATGATAGAATACTTTTGAGTTAGATAGAATTACTTTGGGTAACTAAAAAATATTAAAGGTGAGAGACTGACTATTGTGTTACCAAGAAGTTGATATATATACTTACGTTCCCAGTTACGTTATTTTGATTATGCCACTCATATATTCATATGCATAGTTATAACTCAAACTTGTTTTCACTGAAGTTAATATATTGTATTTTTAATACTAACTTTTTTTTATAGTTTCTACCATATTTCTCTATTTAATTTTTTTCATTTATGTTTATTTAATTTTTTTCATTTATTTTATCTTATTGTTTATTCTTCAAATTTGCTATTAATTTTATTTGCTTTATTGTCATGTTTTTTGTTCTTTAATTTATAGCACTATGAGAATAATTTCTTGAACTTCAATGCATATATATGTTAGCTTGTTGAGTGAATTTTTTGAAATAAAAGAATTAGTGTGATAAGTTTTTTAGATTACAAAGAATACTTTTATGCATTTTCTATATTAAAATGCATTTTTTTTAAAAAAAAAAAAGCAAGATTGAAAAATAGGCAAAATCATTGCCTGAGAAATTCAAACTCGCGCGGAGAAACCAATGTATTGAGCAAACACATGCCTTAACCACTCGGCCAAAGCAACAACCTATATATTTAGAAGTTTATTTGTGGAGAACTATCATAAAGTATCCATTTCTATTAGATTCTTTCAAACTTCTTACAGGGACGTGTTTGATTGATTTTTAAATTGCATAACATATCTTATAAAGTATTAGCGAGTGTTTGATGAAAATGTGGAAGGGGAACTTACCAACTTAATTATATACAAAAGCTTGATATACTATTTGAAACAAATGTCATTCCAATTAAAGGAATATATCAAACATTAACCTGGCATGTGTTTAATGTTAATATATTTAATGAAGTTATGCCTTAAACCTTTGAGTGTACATTTGCATTGAGTTGATTGATACACTTTCTTTTAGTTTCAAAGTTTTAAAAGAAGTCTTTATATATTATAGATTGTAATTTATGGTTTCATATTTCAACTAAAAATTCATATAAGTTTGTTTGCATATAAATTTTTTATTTTGATTTTGCTATGAAACATATTTAATGAATAATCTAATTTTTTTCAAAAGTCTACATTTTTCAAATTTATCATTCATTTTCACTCTTTTCTATTATGATAAATATATATATCATTTATTTTGTTATCAAATAATAGTATCCCGTGCCAAGGCACGGGGTTAGGACTAGTGTGTGCGTGTGTGTGTGTAAGGTTCAGAAATGTTGAACCATCCAAGTAAGTACCGTCCGTACGCATATTTGGATAGCCACAATAAACTCCATTTTTCTACGTATGAAATTTTAATATTATTTTCTTTTAATTGAAATTTAGATAAATATATGGTTCATCATCTTAATCCAAACAAATCCAATAGCTATTCAAAAATCCAAGATAAGATTGTATTTTTTGTACTTAACTATACGAGACACTAGCAATTTGAACCCTTCATATTCATTAAATATCAATATTTTTTCTTTTCTTCTTCAATAGAAAACATTTTGGATTCGTCTTGCCCTCAACCATTAAGATCCATTGAATGTTAGTTCTTTATTTCTTTCTTTTATATTTCTTTTTCCATTTATAAGCCATTACAATTATTTTATTTTTCATGATGTTTCAAAATTGATTCTTTTGATCATTTCCACCACTTTCTACACTTTATTCTTTGTTTTTGTTGAGTCATAATTTTAATCTTCAAGTTCGTTATTTTTTTGTGTAACTTTAAGATTTTTTCATTTAATTTGCTTGTTCGTCATTATTATTCTTTATTCATTTAATTTAATGCACTATAAAAAGTAGGATATGTCAAACTTTCATAAATATTTTGTTCCAACGATTCCACTTAATCGATCATTTTTTTTCTTAAACATTCTTATTTTTTTGTATAGTTTAAGCTCTGTCTTTCTCCCCCTCGCAAAAGTTAACATTTGGTATTTGGTGTCTAGCAATTTCTACCACTTCGTTGAATTTTATTTTTTCTTTATGTCGTTTTATTATTTTACTGTTCAAATTTGTTATTACTTTGTTTTATTCATACTTTTATTAATTTAGTTTAATCCATTTTTCTATTTCTATTCATTATTGCTGTACTATAGTATTTAGAAGGATTTTCTTAAACGTCAATACTCATATGTACGTATTTGTTAAATTAAAATAAATATATAGTCTTTTATTTTTATCCCAAAAATCTGAGATCTTTCAAATAAGTTTTTCGATAACTAAATTTAAATTTAAAATCTTTTCATATTAATATTTGGTATATTAATATGTTCCACGACCTTTATTAAGGTTTGCAGTTAAATGGAACGACAATCATTTCAATTTCTCCTATCCATCAAATATTTGTGATTCTTCTTTCTATTTCCAACAAAAACATTTTGAATTCGATTAGCCATCTGCCATTGAAATTGATCATATGTTTAGTTGTTTTCCTCTTTTATATTTTCGTTTTCATATTCATGTTATCATATTTTTCATTTTTCATATTTCATTTTTTTCCTTCTTTTTCATATTTCAATTTTATTCTTGAATTTTTTCATTCCTTAGTATTTAAAATATCTCATTATTTTTTTCATGGAATTTGGAATAAATTTGGTTTAACTTGCTTTGTAGCTATTATTATTTTTTTATTGATTTAATTTGTAGTACTCAAATAAGAATAATTTTATCGAACTTCAGTACACATATATGTCAATTTGTTAGTGAGTGAATTTTTTGAAACAAAAGAATTAGTTGAATGAGTCTTTTAGAATAAAAAGAACACTTTTATGGATTTTATATATTTAAAAATTTATTTTAGAGAACTATGATAATTATGCATTTTTATTAGATTCTTTCAAACTTCTTATGAGAACTTGTTTGGTTGTACTTTAAACTGCTTTACATATCTTATAAGGTATTAAAGAGTTTATAAATATTAGAGAGTGTTTGAAGAATATGTAGAAGGGGAACTTGTAAGTTTTAAGAATAAAATATAAAACTTTAAAAGCTACTTAAAAAGAACTCCCCAACTTATTTATATGCAACAAAATAATATAGTATTTAAAACAAATGTCATTTCAATTGAACGGAAAATCACACATTAACGTGGCATGTGTTTAAGATTAATATATTTAATAAAGTTATATACCTTAATTCTTTGAGTATACATTGGCATTGAGTCAACACACTGTCTTTCAATTTTAAAGTTCTAAAAGAAGTCTTTAAACTATAGTGAAAATTCTTACATACTATAAAATATAAATATTGCAACTGGAGATTGATATAAGTTTGTTCACGTATAAATTTTTTACTTCGAGTTTGCTACAAAACATATTCAATAAACAGTTTCCACAATCTTTAACATAGTTTGTTCAAAAATTTATATATGTCAAATTTAACATTTGTTCTCTCTTTTTTAACATTACTATATATATATATATATATATATATATTATCTACTTTGCCTACAAACAAATAAGGATGTAAAAATAGAAGAAATACCTTCATATAAAAACATATATAAATAAGGAAAATTTTAATTGAAATTATGTAATTATCAAATTAGTTATAATCTAAGAAATATTAGAAAAGTAATATGAACATAATGTCATTTATAATAAATTTCTCCTCAAATTAGTAAAAAGTAAAAACAATGAATTAAAACTTATGTGACCCAAACTTGAAACATATTTTAAATAAGGTATGTCATATCAACAAATTAGATTATAATTTTAAAAAGATGACAAAAAATATTAAAATGTGTACACAATATGATTTACTATATTTTTTTCATTCTTTTATGTCTATTAGTTCTTTTTGTATAGTTTATCGCTACATGAAATTAGTTTTATTACCTAATGTCTCTTTTTGCATTGTCGTATCTTTGTCTTCAGTTTTTGTTGGGTATTATATTCTCGACATATCTAATTTATTGATTTATTGTTCTTTTTTAATAAGAATTTATTTATTGCTATTTATTGCTTCCTTTTGGATTTTATTGTTTCACTTTGTAGTTCATTAGATATAAATTGTTTCGTGTACATTACAGATTTACAGCCACAAGCCAATATGTTTATTATTCTTACAATTTTTATAAAATTGCTAAATTTGATGAACTCTTTTAATCATTGATATTGATAATTTTTTTATCAAATAATTGTATTAGTTAATTGAGTTTCTTATATTTTTGTTTTTCGTCATGTTTTGAAACATTTTCCTTCAAGAAAATCTAAGAATTTGAATATAGACACAATACTAATTATTTATTTTACATCTTAATGCTGTTTTTCTCTCCTATTTTTATTTTCCCTTATTTGTTCTACATTTTTTTTGTGAGTCGCTCTATTAATAATAATTAGAATAAAATAAATTGATTTAAATAATAGTAAAACATGAACTAGGTATGTAAAAATACATTATTTTTTCCATCTTTATTTTGATTGGTGTTAATATTAAAATATATTAGAAGTTTCATAGTCAAGTTTCAGAATAAGTTTTTATTACGAAAAATTGCCATTTTAGTCCTCCAACTATAACCCTAAATCACTTTTGGTCCCTCATTTTTAGTCGTCATCAATTTTGGTTCCTTATCGTTACTTTTTTTCATTTGAAGTGGTCTCTCTATTAGTTTTTTTGTTAAAACTAATGGTAGTTAGTTTTGGGATCTTCTGAAATTACACTCACCTCCCCCGTTACATTTTCAGAATTACCTTCACCCCCTAGCCAATTTATTGAAGTGCTGTCAACCACTGGCTCCATTTCTTGTCAAACCATCATATTCAGGAACTTATACTTTGTTTCTCCAACTCAGGAGTTGGTCGACCAATGCCTCATCATCCATGTACTTTTGATCAGCTAACACATTTACATCTTGCTAATTGTACGCTCAGAACTCCTTCCACATTTGAAGGATTTGGTGGACTTGTCAGACTTCATATTAGTGATGTTCTCACTGCGCCTGGAGGGTTCAAAAGGTTATCTCAGATTCTTGAGCATTTAAATCTATGCAAACATGATAGCAGTACCATATTTGCAGACCTGGAGATTGATGCGTCTAATTAAGCTCAAGTATTTTTGTTTTACTTGCTATGACAAACATCCTTCAAGTTGCTTTATAAACTCATCACTTCTTGAAGAAATTTCAATTATCTTGTACGGATGTTATTCATGGGCAAGCTATCAAGGTTTCAAGACTAACTTGAGCGAGGTTTTCTCTCAACTGTCGTCCATTAAGAACTGATTCTGAATCGTAGCTTTCTGAGGGTAGAGTATGATTTTGCTTTCTTTCAAAGATATGAATTTCTAACCTTGACTCATCAAGGCTGTCACTTTTTCTTGTGTATTTTCTTCAAGTTTTTGTCTAGGGTGTTGTGCCGCAGAAACTTCGTTACAAACTTAGCCATCTAATGGTCCTTCAGTTGTGCGATATTGAATTTGGAAGGATAGATGAGGTCAGTTGTGCTCTTTACTTGATTAGTGGCGCCCCTAATCTTTGCAGTCTTGAAATTAAAGTAAGTAATTCCAGTAATATATAAGCCTTTGCATATGTAATTTCTCAAAGTGCCTTTTGAGTTAAATCCTTTTTTAGTAGAATTTAACTAGATCCTATCAGAATTTAGCAAAAATTGGCCAGGGGTGAAAGTAATTTTGGAAATGTATCGAGGGAGGTGAATGTAATTTTAAAAGCTCCTAAAAATACCTATTGTTAGTTTTAACAGAAAATCTAACAGAGAGATCACTTCTGATGAAAAAGCAAAGATGAGGGACAAAAACTGATGACAACTAAAAATGAGGGACCGAAAGTGATTTATGGGTATAGTTGGAGGACCAAAATGATATTTTTTCCTTTTTTTTTTTGTTATTACTATTATTATACCTTTATTAAGTTGGAATATATAGCCTACGGCCCTACACTCAAGAATTAACATGACAAATAAGAATAAATATATTTGAAATATTAAGATGTTCTCATGATATTGCTTATTAACTTTTTCATCAATTATACTGGTCTAAATATAATTTCTCTTCATATTTGTGATCTATTTACTTCTTTATCTTATCTTTAATACATATTCATAAGTTATTGAGAATATTATACTTTTAAAATAATAATAGGTTCAGCACAGGTTCTACGCTAGTACTATTATATAGAGCACTCTAGAGTAATTATCGTTGGACAATTGCTAGCTGCACATATCGGGACGATCGAAGTCTTATTAATTGGAATAATAATCTTGATGGTCCCAACATTATCACTATGCATGTATATGTAATTAATTATCAGTTCTAGTCTTATTAATTGGAATAATAATCTTTATGGTCCCTACATTATAATTATGCATATATACGTAATTAATTATCAGTTCTAACAACTTAGTACTTCGATAATATTAATATTGGTAGATAATTTGTGACGCGTATTGTCCATATCGTTGAGCCTCATATAATTTAAATTTTTGCCATAATTTCAAAAAAGAGTCTACCAAATTAAAGGACAACATCGCTTAATGTTTTCAAAGATATGTACACATTTTAAACATGCAAAGTTGACATACAGTCTTTATATTAGTAGCACAGCTTCCGCTTTAATTTGTTAAAGAAGGTAGATTTTGATTTGGTTACACATTATTTTAGCCAAATAGTTCTCATTCACAAAATGTAATCATTCTCATTTTCCTCTGGAACTATATGGAGCCAAAAGACAGGGACAACGTTAAGCCACATACAGAAACTACATATTAGGAAGTACTAATATTCTAGATAGAATCTTGCTGCAAGTATTAAAAATACAAACATCCCTGAGTGCTCCAATAAAGAAAATGGAAGGTAAAATTGTCGTCAGACTTGGATACACAGATCAGACTTCGAATTATTTTAGTCTCTCAACCAAGTAGCTGACCTCAAGAAACAGTTGGTTCATCATCTTTGTGCTCGTCAGCTACATCCGGTTTGGCCAAGTCATCATCTGGCTTTGTTGTATCCGTAGCCTCACCGCTTTCTGGCTCGGTCAAGTCCACATGTTCGTGATGATCCTCTGGCTCGGGTTCATCCACAGGCTCGTGATCCTCCTGCTCAGGTTCATCCACAGGCTTGTGATCTTCAGGCTTGGCTGCATCAATAGGCTCGTGATCATCTGGCTCAGGTTCATCCACAGGCTCGTGATCTTCAGGCTTGGCTGCATCAATAGGCTCGTGATCCTCTGGCTCAGGTTCATCCACAGGCTCGTGATCTTCTGTCTTGACTGCATCCACAGGCTCGTGATCCTCTGATCCCGTTTCAGCCAAGGCCTCATCAACGCCTTCTGACGTCACGTTTTTACAATCTTCAGCACAATTCATGAGAATTACAATCTTCTGCTTCTGATCGGATGGCCCAGCTTCATCATTTTGACCGATTCTTTCTAGCCGGCTCCTATGTTTTTTCCCCTTTTTATGAGCATTCATAACCTTCAGAGAGTGAGCCCCTACCTGGCAAATCTCACACCAAAACCTATGTTTTTTCTTAATAGCATCACCATTCGTTTGAGCATTCTGATGAACTACTACCAATCGTTTCTTCTTCAAGTTGTCTGAATTGCGATGATTTTCCTGCAAAGGGGATGGATCATCTTGCTTCGAGCTCACCTCCCCACTCTTCTTGGACGGGAGAGATTCATCATCTGCACCTGGATCAACAGTTCCTACAACCTGGATGGATTTCACAGGTTTTTTAGGCAAAAGTCCTATAGTATAGTTTTTACCAGCTCTTTGAGCTTTCAGTGCAGCCTCCTTGGACTTAGTGCTTTCTTCCCCGGAGGTGCTCGTTCAGACCTCGCTCACTTGTGGCACTAACTTGGCAAAGGGCACAACTCCATTCCTCTTTAGCTTTCTTCTTCAAGATGCCATCTGCTGGAGAATCAATAGCATTCGATTCAAGCGGTGGTGTTGCAGCCTTCCTCTTTGATCCAGATGTATTCTCATTGGGCTTAGCCTACAATACTCGTACAAAATGCACATAATCATAATTTTAGTTATTATTATCATATAAATGGCCAACAGACCAAGGCCCTACACTACTTCAAAGCCTCATGTTCTCCTTTCCGTGAGGATGAAAACAATGGGGAGAAATCAAAAAATAACAAATAAAATATATTGAAAAATTATGATACATTTGAGTTGAGCAAAGAAAAATATCTGGTCTGTCATCAGTCGCGAGTAGAATATAGCTCCAAGATAATGGTGAAAGTTGTTATATGCAAACTCTAATAAAGCCGATGAAGAAAGCCAATACAACTAAATGCTTTCTCATATCAATATTTCATACATCACTCTGCAATGCTCACAAACTCCCTCTTGATATATACACTCTCCTTTTCCTATTTCTCTTTATAGTCAACCCTACCAACGGTCTAGGTTCACACAAATCTTTAGATTGTTACAACTCTACACTTGCATTGCCTTCACGTAGGTGCCTGCATGAATAATACATTGAGATTCAAGTGTCTATATCAATGACATTTAGATAACATTTCAAACATTCGCTATTTCAAAAGAGTGCATTTAAATAATTGGTGTGTTTCTAAGAAATAAATCTCATTTTGTTTCATATTAGTGAAAGCCAGAAAAAAATAGTGTGGAGATTTTAGACAAATTAGTCCCATAATGCAAAAGCGCTTGCCGATTTAGTCCTAATTTTTTGAAAATGCCGAAAATAGTCCTATTGGATAACATTCTCTCTCCAAACTAGTCCGGCCTCCCACTAGTTTTCTAGTGGTAGAACTAATTTGGAGGAGAGAAAATTATCAAACAGTATTAGTTCGGGCATTTTCAAAAAATTAGGACCAAATTGACTACGAAATCCATATTTTGGGACCGATTTGACAATAAACTCCAACGAGTCTCTATGGCAATTTTTTTATGATACAAGTTGATGTTACAGTCCCAAAATAGTCTACGGTATAGATTAGTCTTAATAGGTTCTAGGCAAGAAAACAAAAATCCTCTAGGAACCCACCCTCTCTGCACATGCCAAGAGCTTATAGGACCTTCCAAAGGACTCTCAAGAAACCCTCGACAAGCAAACTCAAGGGAATTTGCCTCAAAGGTCCTCTAGACGCCCTCGAGGGCTAAGCTTCGAGAGCCCATAAGAAGCAGATAAATCCCGCGAACTCTTTGAGGGCCACCCTAAAAGGTGTCCTCGAGGGTTCCATCTACGAGGGTTTACAAACCCTTAATGACTCCACTTAAAACCAACTCTCAAAACTCACCTAACATGTAACTGCTACTTATACCCTGACAAGCGGACACACCCCCCCTCACTAACCTTCAATGTTACCGTTGCAAGAGTCGTGTCAGTCCCAAGTGTAATTAATACTCCTATATATGAAATACCTTCAGCATTCAATGCATGTGATATATATTTCATGTAAAGATCCAATCTCATTAAATGCTAAGTTTAGCCAGCCAATCCAGGGCGTGGTCCCTAAAGATAAAAACGCAATAGTTGAAGATTATTACCAAATCATTCCCAAAATATATAGTTTGTCGTCAATTTGGTCCCAAATTTTTGAACATGGTCAACTAGTCCCACTCAATAATTTTCTCTCTCCAAATTAGTCCCATCATTAGAAAACTAACAGAAATGACATATGCACGTGAATTGCACATGCCATTCCCATTTCTCTTCTAACAGCGGAACTAGTTTGGAGAGAGAATATTATCCAATAGGACTATTTTAGGCATTTTCAAAAAATTAGGACTAAATCAGCGAACACCTTTGTATTATGGTACCAATTTGACTAAAATCTCATGTGTGTGTGTGTCAAATCTCGAACTATTTATTTCACATGGCAGGTTCCGATTAAAGTATAGGTTCTATACACACATACACTGCAACTACATACTTTCACCTAAACTCTAAACCCAACTGCAGATGCTAACCATACTATCAATCCATACTGAATGCGTGCATACTGCATAGAATTATTCCAACTTGCAACCATATACTCTCATCTAAACTTTAAACCCAACTGCAGATGCTAACCATACCATCAATCCGTACTGAATGAGGCATACTGCATAGAATTATTTTACTAGTCAAAACCAAACTGAATTCACCTGCACCTTTGTTTCCTATATTTAAAGCCACTACACCATATATGTCAGTGTGAAGGTGGTAAAAAGTAGAGAATTAGACCTCATATATATATAGAAAAACATGTTGAAATGACCATCAAGAACCTCAAGAGCTATGATTTGGATTTCATTTTTTTCTTTTCATTGAAAATCAGTCTTCATTCCCTAGTTAAACTTTTAAAAAACATACTTCCCTCTTAAATCCACATGTTATCAAGGGCAGGACATTTTACCTTTTTGACTCAAAAGGTGTTTTCTTTATCAAATTGACACTAAAATGAAAAATTAACCAAAGTTGGCTATGTGCTTAAGGCAGTCAATACCAAAAGTACCACCCGAATCGTTAGGGCCGGTTGTACTCAACTATGGCGTCGTATTACCTCGGGCCCCATACAATGCACGGTAATAATACTTAAATATGTTTATAATTTTACCATGTAAACATGTCGTAGTAACATTCTTTTTTCAATATATTGTACAGATGGGCTTGTGGTAATTCTTGGACACAAACAACAAGATGCAACGTTCGTATATTTAGGGATATGTTAGATAAGATGAAGCATATATACAATCCGCTTTTCCTTTGGTAACAGAAAGGAGTGTTGTAACCATAAATAGAGTCAGGCTATGATGCGTACTTGACAAGTCATTGCTCTCTCTACTCTACACGATTAAAGAAGCCAACTTCAAACAGTAGAAAGTGATGAAATGCATTCTTTGGTATATATAGGTCAGAAGCCCATCTATGAAGCATTTTCCTGCTACCTGACCACAATTAATGCATCAAAGTTGACATCTCATTCTATAAATTACTGTCATTCTCACATAGTATCAGCACTCCTTTTCAAGGTGCTTCCAGGACAAAACTCTCCATGTGCATGCCGCTAGAAAATCCATCTTTAGCACACATGACTCATCTTGACTCCAGTTCAGGAAAAAAACAGAGTCATTGAAAAGATGGTATTTAGTAAAGGAAACGGATCAAGATAAGCCTAGTGCTATCCAGTGAAGATAAAAGCCTCGTGCAAGTGCACAAGATAGCCTACTGCAGGTAAACAAACAAATGAAAAACCAACACCAAAATATCAACATAGCTGCTGAAGGAGATGAACTGCTTCCAGGCTGCCCATACCAAACAGACATCGTCAAACAGATAATCTCAGTCAGTTACTAGAATGACCTTTTAGGGGCTGGCTTAGGACATGTTTGTTCACAAGTAATAGGGTCACAGCCTGCACGGGCAACAAGCTGGCATCTTGCATCATTATAACTGTTCCTTTTATTTCGGATAGGGATGTTCAAGAACAAACATCTGACTACTATGTTATCGATTACAGAATGAAACTACATGTCCAACTTTAAGTCCTGAGATGTTTCATTTGGACAATTTTTTATTTTGAATTGGTATATAGATTCTTTTCAGAATCTTATCAAGAATAGCATCCCGCACTCAAACACACTTAACTGATAGAAACGCATCTCAACTCCATCTTCAAATGCTTTAACACGTTGGGATGCACTTTATTAAGCTTATCTGAGTGCAGGGTGCAATTCTTGAAAAGGTGTCATAGGGATTTAAATAAATAGGTGGTGTTTAGCTGGTTGATTAGTCAGACCGGACACGTCTTGGTTTTTTCATTCATTTGCATTGAGCCTGCAGTTAGTTAATGGGGATTAGTTATATAAACCCCAGCTTATGCATCTTAACTCAATCTATGGTTGAATAAATCTAATCTTATTTGATTCTCCACAATCTTCTCTCTAACTTCTCGTCTACCTCAATTTTGAGCTCATTCATAACAGTACTCTACCCAATCACCAAATTCTAGAAAAATCTACAAGAATTTAACTTAGGACTGCTTATCAATAGTAATCCTGTGCTTGACTTATTTGAATTGATTCATGTACACGATAGACATTGTTAGAATACTACATTAGGATTAGGATTTATGTATCGATTAGGATTATAATTATTATTTCTAGTTTGTTCAGAACTCTTGTGAACTTATTAACATACCAACTTATTTTTCTCTTCCAATAGACATAAACCTGCATGCCAACATAAGTGGCTAGATTAAGTCCTATGATTTTTTATTCACATAAAGACATGGCGAATTGATTGATTAAGAATTTTGGTTACAAGAAATTCAACAGATTCATGAATTTTGCTTAGACTCATGGTTGATAACAGGTTTAATTTATTTCAAACGGGAATTTCTTAATTCTAGGCTCTTCAAATCTGATTGATCCAAATAGTTTGGATAGTTCTCGATTAGAATTTTAGTTAATTATTTCCAAAATCAAAATTCCCGGTGCTTCTATAAAGCTATGATTTGGTAATATAGTAGCTAGTAATAAATTCAATCTAGTTACTCGTGAGATCAAAGACTATGCACTCCATATTACTTGTAAGCAATATTCGCACTTGTGTGATTACGTTTTTACCCAACAAAGAGTTTCCCCAGATTCTGCCTAACTGCCTAATTGCCTGGTGAAGTGAGTAACTGCCCTTCTCTAACCCTAGCTCCTCAACATAAGAATAGACAAGTAAGAGACCATTGGGTTCAAACCATCAGCAGCCAAACCATGTTGCTTGAGGGGGAACAAATGACCTCATTAACTTTGCAAAATTTCTGTTGTATATATTATACGTAAATAGCTATGTTAGAATTGTAATAGTAATTATCGTTATTGACCCAATGACAAAATTACAAATTTATATAGGATGCGGTCAAAATTATGTACATAAAGTTAGCATAGCTACTCAAAACCCAAAATAATAATAATAGTAGAAAAAAGATGGATCCACTTATCCAAATAAAGACAAGAACAAGAAATAGCCACGAATACTATAACACATAAAATCAATTTTGAAAGTGCAAAAAGATAGTCTAATTCATCTTCTCATCCAAACTACAAATAGAAATATAATAGAACATTAATCTAACCATTAACAATCAAAATTAGGAAGCAAATTGTAAAACTTTAAATGCATATAAAATAAATAAATAAATAAAAACTTGAAATTGAGAGAAGAAACAAGAAAATCAAAGTACAAAAATTTTAAAAGAAAAATATTTTGGTATTCAATTTGATTAGATAAACCAGCGCACGGAAAGAGAGAGAGAAAGGGAAAAGAAGAAGAAGAAGAAGACGAAGAACTTGTTACTGAATCAAATACCATTTCTTTTAAAACAATGGCACCTTTTTTTTAAATTTTATTCGGTCTGTTTTACCAACTATGAATAGTATAATACCCTAGTGATATATGCCTTCATTGACCTTGGGCAATAAAATTCCAGACTACACTACAAATTGTTATAAGAACATTCTTGATCTCAAAGCCACTTTTGTGGGCTAGGCCCTTTATATCTCATTTCCAAGAATCTGGGTTGTTTTATTTTTCATTTTACAAATCATTCTCTAGAAACTAGCCATTTTGAATGATAAAATGTTTTCTCCTCTAAAGACACCATGTTCCAAAAAAAGTCTCTTTCTTCTTCCTCAGTTAATCTCCACTCCGCCTCCTCTTTCTTCTTCCCAACTCTACCAATGGCATTTAGAGCCCTGTGGTTCTATTTACCACCCTCTCTAACCTCTTCTCATGCCACGCCCCTTCTTTGCTTTCTTTATCCCGCCCCCTACGCCCTCTTAACCTACTTTCCTCTTCTACTTTTCCCCCTATTCTTCATTTTACCTCCACTTGCCACCAATACCTCACTGCCGTTTTGTTTGTTTCAGTTTTCTTTCCCTTCCACTGTCATATTCTTCTCTTCTAATGCACCCCCCCCCCCCAGCTCAAAGCAACCCCTATCTTATCCCTGTCTCATCCAACCACCTAGATCTTACATTGGCCTACACCTAAGGTTCAGGGTGGAAGTCCATCAGAAATAGTCATCATTCTGTGACAAAATTCTAGAGGTGTGACCGCAAAATTAGTTTGGATGAAATGACCTACAGAAGAGAAGAGGGGAAGAAAGGAAAGAACATATGGAATGATTAGAGCAAAATGAGGGGAATGGGAAAAAGAGATGAGAATTAAAGAAAAAATGAAATCTAAATGACATGAAAAATGATGAAGATTAAATTAAAAGTTTTGGCAGCTGTCTGATGCAAATTTGATCCTGATGTGCTAGTGCACTCATAGACACTATATATTTTTTAAACTTTTCAAAACTTTCCACCTAAATATATTCCTCGAAACTCGACATTACTCTTATATTATAGGTCACCACTAAAACAACATTCTCAACTACTTTCGAAAACAAAGAATTCAGAGATTTTTGAAAAGCACTTCTTACGTGTTTAACTTATGGAATAGGATCCTAGGCCCCACAGCGCGGGGATGATAGAGTTTGTCCAAGGATTTTTCCTATTTCCTTTGTAGGTATTTCACTGAGCGATTCAAGATATTAAATCAAGCAGTTTGCAAGAGCTAATACCCACAAAGTATGAAATGTAAACTACAAAAGTTCAGAGTTCAGTATGAAATGAAAATTTGAAAAGTTCAATTGAACAAATTAAAAGGCCTAAAGGCCTACTCGGTTGAGTTCTGCAAAACATTTTGAAAATGGCCATTTCAGGTGTCCAAGAAAAAAAGTTTAAAGGGTGCCTTGGCGCGCACTGAAATTGAGAGATATCAAGTTTCGAAAATGCATTTGAATGTAAAGTTCCGAAAACTTAAAATGAATATATAGTGTATATGAATCAAAATCTCAATCAAATTAACAATGGACTGCTCCAAAAGTTCTACAATAAACTCTTTTCTTTTTTGTTTCATATGCTCTTTCCAGCCATTTTTTTTCAATATTTTCCTCTTTCGCCTTCCCTTACTGCCCCCTTTCCCTTCACACCCCCGCCCCACCCCACCCCACTTTCTCCAATTTTCCTCTCCACGTCATTTAGACAATGCCAGAGCAACCGAATTTGCCATGCGCAATACCCATAATCCCATCATAAAACCAAACCACCTTCCATCCAATCTGGAGATTCATATCTGATGCCCAAACCTGAGATCTGTGTTGTGTAAAAGAAAATGTGAAACAGCGGATAGGAAAAGCATGAAGGTGAGACGGGGAAACAATGAAAGAGAATAGGGCAGTGGCAGGAGAGGTTTTTTAGTGTTCAAAAGGTCTAAGATACTGAACTAATCTTTCAATCCAAGATATAACTATTCCCAAAACTTAACTTTCTCCGCAAAGTTTGGCCAATTTGACTTGGACAGCAGAAATACCCAAGCAGAAAAGCCTAAAGTAATTTTCCCCATACTGATTGAGTCTTACCTCATTTCTTGTACCCCAAAAATGAAATAAGTTTGGACATAGCCTATGATGCACAAAGATATATAGTTGACACATTACTTCAATAACCGAACAAATATATCAACAGATAACATTATGTTGACAATGAGAATGTAATATTTCAACATAATGAGACATTTATTCTGTTGGAGCTGCTTCTCTCCATTGATTGAGATCTCAAACATTAAATTTCATCAAAATTCAACACTGCCAAATAGTGGCGTATCCAGGAATTTATTCAGTAGGGTCAATGAAGACATATATGCTAGAGGCATTCTTAGTTCAGTAAAATAAGTTGAACAAATCAAACCGAAATTGAATGTTTGGTAAGGTTTTGAGAATGAGAGAGAGAGAGAGAGAGAGAGAGAGAGAGATGGAATCTATTTTGGTCTGCGTTTTTCTACTTTAGAAAAATGGTTAAGAAAAAGAGCATTTCGGTTTGGTTCGATAACTGAAATCAGAAAAAGTTAAAAAAATTTAGTTCAATTCTGTCTTATCAATAAACATCCTTATAAGTTGCTAAGAGGAATTATACATAAATTATTTAAACATGTAAATTTCATCTAAAAACTTACTAGACTAGAATTTATTACTTGTAAGTTTACTTTTAACAAACATCCATGGTGGCTTTCCATATTTGAAAGCAATCCACTATCGACTTATTAAAAACATTGTCAAACATATTCTTCTAGATGTATTGCACCCATAATGAGAGGATATCCAATCTCTTTTTCTTTTCAATTGTGGAAGGCCCAACAAAATTTCTAGTTACTTTAACTGGAAATAACAAAATTAACTTACCAAAAGAAAAGAACGAGACTAAATAAATTAGTCGAGTCATCACTAATCTGACATGTGGGAGGCGTGTGTCCGTGGATGAAAAGAGAAACTATACTATCCTTTTGTGGTTTAAAATTGAGTCTATGTGTTATAGTATTAGTAACACATACATGAGTATTGTTTTTGTGTTTACTATAATAAGTCAGCCCACTTCTTTTCGATTATTTTTAAGTTTAGATGAAAAATTCTTACTTTATCTACATCTTTGTTATTTTGTGACCCAATTCTATTTGATTAATATTTTTGTCAATGGGAACAACAAAAATACTTACCATTATAAATTTGCATAGAACTATATACATATGCATATGTACAGCGGAAAGTTAGCAAAACCAGTGAGGTCATTTGCCCGCCGTCAACTACATGTGGCTCCACCACTTTTGCCAAATTTAGGTCTAAAAAAACAAAACACGGTTGTGTGTTGTTTTTTTTTGGGGGGTTGGAGGGGGTGTGGGGGGGTGTTGGGTTTGGAGAGAAATGGAGAGGGAAACATACTGACCAGCAAAATAATTTTCTCTTTTACTTTGGCCCCCTCCGAAACAGGATTAACCTCTGAAACTCTCAGGTCGGTAGTCGCTAGCTGAAAAGGCAAATTCTCAGGTCCTCCGTTCTCACGCCTTACATTCAACTTCTCCCTCTCAGCAGGTGACAACACAATTCTTTCCTCCAAAGACCTCCCCTCAGCCCTCGACCCCAAAAGTGGAAGCCTCATTTGCGAGTCGAACCCAACAACAGACGATGAACCAAATGGAAAACCATCGCCACCTCTCCTTAGAGCCAATTCCCTCTCCATCATCAGCTCCCTCCTCACCTCAGCCTCCAAAACACGCCTTCTCACGATCTCAGACATGATTATCTCCTCTCTGATCCGATCCTTTTCAATCTCTCTCTGGATCGCCTCGTGCATATCATGAGCGTACGGTGGAAAGGGAGGGCAAGGCTGAGGCTGAGGCTGAGGCAGAATGTGAGGCCGAGGATGAAGGTGCTCGTGATGATGATGACCTCGGAAGTGTTCAGCGTTGGGTCCTTCCTAGCTCTGGTCCCACATAGCCAGCTGCGACAATTTAAAATGGAATATGAAACACACTAAAAAACCAGCAGATCAGGAAATTGCCGACCAAAAAATCCAAACCTGATCTACTTTTTACCAAATAGACACAAACAGAGAATTTAATTATTACATATATAACGCTGATATCTAAGACCGTTATACAAGGGAACATGAATAAGAAACTAATAAAATATGGAATGGAGATGATGATGGTATAGTATAACAGAATGGTCTCAATATGCTACGCTTACAAAGCCAGTCTTTTTCTACTAATTTGCCAAATCTCCAGGTTCATTTCTTCGTATTTGTTTTCTTTTTTCTTTTTTTTTTCTATTTTTGCACGCATGCGTCCGTTTTCGGTAAACAAAAAACAAATACAAATTTGAACTCTGTCCAAATGAATTAACAAGATCACAAACATAGAAGGGGGAAAAGGTCAAACTTGAAAACAGACTCCCCATGGACAAATTCATTGAAAAAAAAAAGTAGAAAAAAAAGAGTCAACAGTCAGTTCAATTACATACTTTTAAAATTCAGCTTTTTAAAATTTTTTTTTTTCTTTCCCCTTCATCATTGAAAACGACCATAAACAAAACAAGCGCAACTTTATCGCAAGGCACAAAAAATTTGCTGAAAATAGGAAACCCAGTTTCCCAGTATAACATCTCAAGCATGCTCTAGATCACCAATGCCACATTGTTCCATCAAATCTCATCATAAACTTCACATTTTTACTCATCAAAGGAAAAAAAAAATTCACATTTTTCACATAAAACCAGAAACCCTATGAAGAAATGGCCATAAAAATAAAATCGAAATTTCAAAAAAAAAATTAAAAAATTAAGAGATTGCACGGACCTCGACGGGCTTGGTCTGCAAAAAAACTGTAATTCGACTGAGGAACAGGAGGCGATTGATGAATCCATCGATTCGTAGAGTCCATTTTCAGCTCATCATTATATCTGTTACAAGCAAACAACTAAATGTAGGAAAAAAATAAACTACTCTTGTTTGGCGAATTGGAGAATTTTAGGGCTTTGGAGATTATTAAATTTATTTATTTATTTATTTTCAGACAGTGTGACTGTGTGAGAGTGTGAGAGAGGTTTTAAAGCTGGAGACGGGAACACAGAAAAAAGAAGAGGAAATGAAGTACAAAAGAACAAGTGTCACGCGCTTACCTGCCGCGTGCAACACTTCAATTAATTGGGATTCTGAAAATCCGTTGACTGGACTATTAATGTGACGCGATGGTGTTAATAAGATTTGCTACTATGTGGGGGGTGGGGGGTGGGGGGTGGGGGGCCACGTGTGTCATTAAATAAGGGGAATGGATTGCTATTAGTTCAGTATCCACTCAAATTTATTTTTGAAATTTGAGTATTTGCTCAATCAGATTGGATATCGTCAAATCACATTACCATAATGTCTAGTATGTTCATCCTATTTTCTTTTTATGTGTACAAGATCTGTGATATTGGATTTTAGTTTTTTGCAGTGCGGTATTCGGGAAATTTATTAGCACGAACCAAGGCGATTTAATTTTTATTTTGCCCTTCTTTTATATTTTTCTTTTTAAAATATCCTTCTTTGAAAAAGGTTTTTCATTTTACCCTTTTTTAAATAGTAATTTTACTATTTAAATAGTAATTTCACTATTTAAGATTTCTTTATTTACTTTATGATCCAAATTTTTGATTTCTTTATGCTTTTATATCTCTAATTTTTAGAAAAAGTACGGTATGTCCCAATTTTCGTCATGTATAAATTTTATTAGTTTTACTCTTTCTAAATTTTTACACTGCATAAGAATATAATTTTCTAATGTTCTATCTGCTTCCCAAAGTTCTTTTAATTCTCTGTCTAGTTGTTTTAATTATTTAACATAATTTTTAAGAATTTCATGATTTATAGTTTTATTGATTAGATCAAAAACATAATCTTCTTTATTATTATATGTCGCAATAAGAATTCTTAAATCTTCGGGTAGATCTTCTAGTGGTTTTAAAATTGCTATTTTCTTTTTATTATTGTTTTTTCTTTTAAACTGATTTTTTATGATTTCAAATTCTTTTCCCATTATTTTATATCTTCTATAACCAATCAATAATCATACAGTTGCATAAATCTCATAATAATTGATGAAGTACTCTAAAACCACATACTTTCATACCATCAAGTAAAAATATTTCTATTTAAATCTTTTAAAAGTATATTACCTCCTCGATGTCCTTAATTCTTTAATCCTTCTTCTGGACTCGTCTTCAATCACCTCGACAAGCCTGACTGGTTTTCGCCCAAACGCCCTCCTGGCTTCACGGGACTTATGCTTCCAAACGGCTACTGTCTCGAATGGTGTAATCACTACGGCCTTCGCAGGGTTAGAGAATTTTGGAAATTTTAGGAGAAATATAAGCTCAAAAGATTTCTATAGAAAGATTTCTAACTTGAATAGTTATGAAAATAAACTGGTTTTATTTCTTTCAAAAAGGATTTATACAAACATGATTTAGAAAGATGGTTACAAAGATCTAGAAAGTTGGTTTCCTATTCTAGGGATATTTTTTAGAGTGAGAATCAGTCTGAATTTGTGTGTTTTCGAATGCTTTACAAATGAACTCTAAGTACAATTTATAGATCTAGAAATCTAACTATTCGGACTTCAAAATTTTAGTTGGCGTCCGCTGTCTCTTTCTTTATTAGCTGGATTTTTATCATCTTTTAGCCTCAGAAGTCAAAAGCTGCCTCCACAGCTGTCTGCCATAATGTTTTAGTGGATGATGACGTCATGGCATCCGTCACTCCTTGCACTGACGTAAGCGCTTACATCATGATTTACAACAACCAATCATTTTGCAAGCTTTCTTCCTTGTAGTCTCTGTGCAGTAAAATTCATGTCTGAAAAATTTATTGAGAAATTCCTTTAGCAATGGAGATTTTATCTGTCCGCCTTTCTTTAGTAATATCCAATTATTGGCCTGCATGAGAGTTTCATATTGTCGCTCCCATAGAGACTCAGCAATGGATTGAATGGCTTTAATGCCCATGGCTCTTCTCTCTGTGATCCATGAACTGGTGAACTTGAAAGATCGAAAATTCTTTATTCCAGTTTCAATCTTTAGGTTTGTGGTTATAACATCTATAGTGATCATGTGTTGGACCTCATGCCAAATTCGCATCTCAGGTTCTGGGGCTATAGAATAGAACTTGAGTATGACTTCTCTATTTCTGGCAACTTGACTGACCTGAGATTTAAAGCGGTCATCAAATTCTGAAATCTCCTTTAGATCCTTTCCAACATATAGAAGATCTAGAAATCCATAATTTGCAAGCTGAAAAACTTTATAAGGATCAGCTCCAAATATGGCGGTGATTCTTGGATGAACACTATATCCTTTAGAGTAGAATAGCGTTCTGGAATTCTCCCATTTATAGGCTTCTTCAGCAACTTCTTTGTATTCTCGTTCCCATTTATTTGTAGGAACAAATTCTTCATTGGATCCCCTGTTGAAGCTTTCAAGTTTATTGATTTTTATTTCAATGACTTCAGCATCACTTTGAGATTTAGAAATTTTTTCTTTATTTTTCATGGAGTCTAAAAAGTCTTTATCTGATACTGGTTTAGTACCTTGACTTCCAGAAGACTCTGCTTTTTCTTTACCTTTATTACTTTCTCTTTTATCACTCTCATTTTCAGCTTCACTCATTTTTTCTTTTTCTTTATTTCTAGATTCAAGGAGCAAATCTAGACTTTCTTGAAGGAAAAGGGCTCTCCTAAGTCCTTCTTGAGAGATATCTGTAACTGTTTTAAAATTTAATTCTATCAAATCTTTCAGAGCTTTATTACTGTCAACAATGTCTTGACAGACCAAGACAATATCGTCTATCTCATTCTTTAGCTCTTCCAGATCCATCTTTCTTTATTATTTTATTCCTTCTGAAAAATAAGAATTTATAAGATGATCTGTATCATCAACACAATTTTTGGAAAATTGTCACCCATCAACGGATTTGATAAGTCTTTACCACCAACCGTTAGATAGTGGACTAGCTGTATGTATAGTGCATACAATCACTCTATTTGCATTTATAGGGAAATGCACACCCATCTTATCCATTTTAGAGTTGGAGAACTCATTCGTTTCCAAATTCTGTATTTCTAGAGATGAAATCGGCTAGGAAATTTTCTGAACCTTTTATATATTCTATTTTGAAACTGTAAAAGGACAGAAAAACTTGCCATCTATGTAGCCTTCTGTATTGGGGTGTATTTGGTAATTTATTGAAAACTAAGGATTGTATCTGGGTATTGTCGGTTTGAACTTTAAAAGGCTTTTGATATAAAAAGAGAGAGAATTTCTGAATTCCTTTTATGATGGCTAAAAGTTCTTTCTCATGGGTTGTACAGTTGACCTCAGCTTGACCGAAAGTACCACTTGTATACCTGCATATCTCATTGAGATCGGTTTTAAGTAATGCTGCCCAATATAGATCTGACGCATCCGTTTGTATTACTAATTTATCATTTTCATCAGGGAGTTTTAATTTAGGCAAAGTTTTACATTCTTCCTTTAGATTTTTAACAATTTCTGTATGTTGATTATTCCAACCTTTAGTATTATTTTTTCGAAGCAATTTTTGAATCTCATGCTTCTTTTTAGCAAGATTAATTATGAATCCCTCAGCATAGTTTAAACAACCGAGAAATTTTTCAATTTGATTTCTATTTTCCAATTTATCAGGAAATTCACAAATTTTCTTAGATATATGGGTTTGAAGTTTAATTCCTTCTTTATTCAATTTTAACCCTAAAAATTCAATTTCTTCTTTACAAATTATAGCCTTTCTTTCAGATAGGACTATACCATTTTCTTTACAAGTTTTAGCAAATTGTAGTAGATGAGTTTTATGTTCTTCTAACGTATTAGAAGCAATTAAAACATCATCAACATAAACAACAAGAAATTCTTTATATTTATTAAAGATTTTATCCATTCTTCTTTGATATATAGAAGGTGCATTTTTTAATCCAAATGATATAACTAACCATTCGAACTGTCCTTGAGGGGAACTAAATGCTGTGTATTGTATACTTTCAGGCTCCATTTTTATTTGCCAAAAACCCGAAGTACAATCGAATTTAGAGTAATATTTCTTTCTTTTAACAAGATTTAGTAAAACTTCTTTATTAGGGAGATAATAACTATCTGACCTAGTAAAGTGATTTAGTCTTTTATAATTTATTACCATTCTAGGTTTTCCTCGTTTTTTCTCAGCTTCATTTTCAACCATGAAAGCTGGGCTACTAAAAGGACTATTACTTCTTTTAATCAAATGTGGATTTTTATATAATAATTCATTTATTTGTTTATCAAATTCTTTTCTATCCTTTTCTGTATATAACATAGGTCTTTCTTTTATAACTATGTTTTCAGTTAGTTCTATTTTTGCCTTTAAATCTGACTCTTTATAAAAAGCCAGAGGATGATCATTATAATTTTCTTTTAATTGTTTTATTACATCTTCAAGAGTTATTCGTTTTATTGTTATATTGTGTATTTTTATCAAAATTTTATCATACGGTCCACCAAGCTTCGCTGGCTGAACTCTGAATGGCTCATTTATTCGGGGTAATTTTAAATAATGATTACATTTAGTTTTTAGAATAACAGAATAAAGATTCTGTGAATAAAACTGAAATTGTTGTAAGAAATCATTTCCTAACAATATATCAGTTTCAAGAGAGTTATAATCATATATAGTATTTTTAGTAATAATTTTACTTCCTAATATAACATTTACTTTGTCTGCCTTTTTATTAATGTGTTCGGCTTGACCCGTAACACTCTTTATTTTTATATTCCCATTCTCTTGCCATTTAGTATAGAGAAAGGATTTAAACAAAGTTATTTCTGAACCATTATCTATTAAGGCGCATGTTGTTATATTAGTATCCTGTACTGTCAATTGTACAAAGACACTTAAAGGAAAATTAATTCCCTTCATGTTTTTTACAAAAGATCTTTATATTTCCTAATTGTAATGTAACTCCATGTTTCTCTATTTTATAGTAATCACATTGATTTAAGAAACTATTACCAAGAATTATATCGTAATAGTCTCCTGCCATATCACTATCTATGTAACAAGGTACAATTATTCTTAATTCTTCAAAAATTATTGAAACTTGTACTTCTTGATCACAAGTTATTAATTGTCCTTCAAAGTTTTTATATTGAAATATTGTAGAAGCAACCTTTGCAATTAAACCTTTATTTTTATGTTTTGCAAGGTGATTGCCACTAGCTCCTGTATCAATTAATATATTTGGTCCTTCAATATATTCTTGACCATTAAAATATTAAGCATTTATAATCATTGTATTGGTTATATTTTGTCTAGTAAATTCAACATTAGTAAGTAATGACTTACTAATACTTTTTCTAGATATAGTATTTTTTCCAAAATCTATTTGCGGTATAGTACCACTACTAGATCCATATTCTAATATGGGTTTTCTATTTATTTTAATTTCATAGTCTTTTATTTCCTTAATTTCTTCTATCATTGGTAACTTTATTGTTGTTATATCTCTGCATTTATTATCAATTTCAATATATGGTTTATCCTGATATATTTTACCATAATTACTTATTAGTAAAAGCATAAATTGCTCTATAGTAAAAGGTAAATGTTTGACTTTTATTTCTAAGTTTTAAATCTTTCAAAAGTTGAAAGTGTAAACTTAAAGTATCATTTATATTTTGATCATTTATATCAACACTATATTTTGGATAACAATCAAAGCGAAATTGTGAATATATTAAATTTCCTTCAACTGTTCCCAAATGACTATTTTTAGCATCTGTAAACCTTTGGTCATGAAGTGAAATAACCATAGGACTATCTATGCCATCTCTAAATAAGGCTTTAACTAGAATTTGAATTCTACCAAGATAAACATATTTTATCTTCTTTCTTACTTCTTTATTTTTGATTTTATTTAAAGCTTGATTTATTGAGGATTTAGTAAGCAAATTTAATCTAATTTGCCCTTTAGTATGTTCAACATTTATAGATTTTTCAACTGCATGGTAATCATATATATTTATTTTTTCTCTTTTTATTAAATCACCAAAAGACTTAAAAATACCTTTGGTAGGATTTGTTGCATCAAGTTTTAAACCTTTTATTTTTACTAACGTTTCTTGATCAAAGGTTATTCGTTGAGCATAACCTTCAGCTCCTTCATATATTTCTACTTCTTTATCTGAATCTTCAGTTTCAATTATATCTTTATTCATTTTCAGAATGACTGAAGTATTTTTCTTCTTCAATATATATTTCTTTATCTAAATAATTTTCTATATCTGAAACTTCAGACAATTCGTCTTGAAGTTCTATAAATTCAGCTTCTACACTTCGAATCTTTTTAGGTTTTTTACATTCTGGTGATTTATGTCCAATTTCTCCACAATTCCAACACTGACATTGTGAAAGATTTTTATTTCTTTTAAAGGTAGGTTTTCTTTTAAAATATCTTCTTTTTGGTTTTATATTTTTCTTTTGAAAATTAGTATATTTTTTATACTTCTTTTTATGAAACCTTCTTTTCTTTTTAACACTTCTTTCTTTATTACATCCCCATTGACTGGGTACCTCAAATTCGTTACAATATAAGAGTGAAAATTTTTTAGTTCTTCTATATAAATCTTGAGATTTACATAATTTACTTAACTCTGAAAAGAGAAAACTAATTCTTTTTCCTAGAGTTGAAGTTGACTCTTTATTTTCTTCCTTCCATTTATTCATTATGAATTTATTCCTTCAATATTTTTATTTATTTTATCCATTTATATTTTTTTATATCTATTCCAAGCTAATTGAGCATGTTGTTGTGTAACTTTTATCTTTTGTTTACAACTTTGTATTTTAGCTTTAGTTTCTTTTGTTTTAATGTGTTCATATTCTCGATTATATTCTTCAAGAATTATATTTAAATTTAGAATTAGATTTATATTATATATCCATTTTTTAAGATGTTTATTTGTCTTCATAATCGACTTAAAACATCAAGACCTTCTTTTATTTGTGTTATTTTGCTTTTTAGGAAATTAATTCTAAAAGCATCTCCTCTATGATAAGTTGGCTTTCTATATATATAATCCAACTCCTTTTGATATAGATACAATTCTACTTGAAGCCTATGTAATGTATAATTAGGCATTACTAAGTAGAATCATTACAGCTCTACGATTTTTATATTCTTCTAGCTTTCTATAGTACAATGTTCTTATTTCAGCATCTTTATGTGCCTTAGCTTCTTTCTTTAGAGACATTAAGATTTTGTAGTACTTCTCAACCTTTGGATACCGTTTAGTTTGTCGAAACAGCCTATTCTTCATGGTGAAGATAACTGCCAATCAGTTTCATCACATGAAAAATCGCAAGATAAACTTTCTATATTTATGTTATCTCTAAATTCTTTATCATTTATTTCTTGTAAATAAATAAATAATTCTTTAATTATTAAAAGAGAGATGATTGATAATTTTATCAAGTCTAAATATTCCATATTTTATGATTTTTATTGATCTTTTATGGCTCTTTATGGCTCTGATACCAATAAACAAGGGGGGTTTTACTTAATTTAATATAACAAATTTAAGAAAAGTAATAAATAATTAAAAATTTATGATTCAAGTTTATTTAATATAAATAAGGATAGTTATGAAGTTTTATATTTCAAACATATGTTTTAAGGAAACTTTATAGGAAAAATGGACTAAATTGATCAAAAATACTTTGGAATGGGTTTTAATGAAATAAAGAATAAAGAGTGGGTTTTTAAGAAATCACGCCGGCCCACATGAACAGTAAAACCGAGGTTTTAGAGTTCGGTTTAGGGTATTTTAGAAATGTTTTAGAAAAGTGGGTTATTTTAAAGATTTGAAAATTAAAAAGGGGTAATTTAAAAATGGTTTCGAACCAAGGCATTAAAAAAAAAATCTCCGAAATTCCGTCAAAATATACCCGACGATATAATTTATTTATTTTTTTAATTTTTTTGTTGCCGCAAAACTTCACCGCGGATTCTGCCAAAACTCTTTGAAAATAAATTGTTTGCAAAATATTTTGTTGGAAATTCGCTGATAATTTGTTTAAGTTTTTTCAATTTATAATACACAGAGAATTAATTCGCCGAATTTCGCTTCTAAATTTTGGGATTTTGTTTCTTTTAGTTTTGGTGAAATATTTTCAACAGAACATTTCCTCAGATTTCTCCATCATTTTTTTTTAATATCCGAGGAAATTCTTTGTTGGATATCCACAAGACAACTTAATAAAAGACCTGGTCTAGTCTCTCTATTTTCTTTCTCTTGCACTTGTTCTCTCATTGTCTCTCTCACATCTCTCTTTCTGATAACCATCTACGTCTCTTATTTCGCCCTTCTCTCTTTTTCCTTCTGCCGTTGACCTCTTTAGGATGATGATTTGGACAATCTTCGATGTGTGCATGCCACAAAAAATATGGCTCCGCCGTCGCTCTTGGTCCTTGTCACCTTCACCTCCACCAATCCACCTAGCGTCACCTCGCTCGATGTCAATTATATTTTGGCTACTTTATTTCAATTATATTCAATTTAATTTTTTCATATTTCATAAATTCATTTTAGAAAGTTGTTATTGGCACTTCACTCTTATTTTTATATTAAAAAATCGACGAAAATGCCCATTCATTTTTAAATAGAATTAAATACATCTTATCCCCTTAATTATAGCTTATTTATCATTTACTTCTGTAAGCTAATAAATGTAACCCCAACAGACACACTAGTTTTCCCGTTTTCATCCATCCCAACAGTATCCCGTAAGTCGAAAAATCGTTGATAGTCTACATCAATGCAGCATGCATAACAAAATTCCACTTTACATGTGCATCATACATGGAAAATCCATCTTCCCACAACACCTTAAACTTATCAATTAGTGGTTGCATATGTACTCAATTTTCGCTTTCAAATTCTTAAGGCCAGGAATTATGCATACCAGAAACATATATGGCATTGTCATACATATTTCAGGAGCAAATTGTATAGCGTAACAATTACTAATTAACAAAAGTATGATGCAGCGGATTAAGAATAAGGCGTAAACCTATAGCACAAGCAACAAGGCACACATTTCTCGACTCACTATCAAAATCATATAATTCGTCGAAGTGTTTCCAAGCCTTCCCATCTACTAAGTGACACACAACTCTATCAGGCTGTCGATACTCCGCAGGCCATCTCATACATAGTGTTGAATTCAAAGAGACATATAATCGTTTAAGTCGTCCAATAATAGACAAATAATACATCCTCCTAACTGGGACTTGTTTTGCATGCCCACGGCCCCTAGTCTCGCGCTTGTAGCACAACAAAATTTGTAATTTGTCATGACCGCATCAGCTTTATAATATAGCATGCAACCATTTACACAACAATCTATTTTCTAATTAATCAAACCCAATCTCCTTACCAGCTTTTATGCCTTGTAAAAATTTGTCAAAATTTTGTGACTAGAAGGTATTAATTCGGACATCAATTGGATGATTTTGTTGATACCATCCTATGCCATATTGTAGTCACTTTTTATACTTATCAACCTTCCAGCAACAGAAAAGTGGCAAATAATCTATACATCTAGGTCACATCGATTGGTTAAACTTACTCAAAATGTTAAAAAATTCTTGTGTTTCACGGGTTGACTACTCCTCAAAGTCGTTCTGTATTTCATCCCCTGCCTCTTGCCTAGCGGCATCGAAACACATTTCAGCACATCTATGCATTGGGTAACTTTCTATGCCACTACTTGATGCGCCAAGATATACTAGAGGAGGTTGGACCTCATCGTGGTCTATCCAATATCAATATTTGTTTTGAAATCATGTGTTAACAAATGTACTATAACATCATCCAGTTTTACCAAAGACCACTTTCCTACACATTTCTTACAAGGACACCAAATGTTCCTATGCTTAATGAAGTATGGGCAACTCTTTGTGTGTTTTAAAGAATTCATAATACCATCATAATATGCTAGAAGAAGACCCCCTCGACTAGAATAAGTCATTGTATATATCCACGTTCTATGCACAGGAATGTCCATCTACATGCAATAGCCAATTATGTAAATTTAGTGTTATTATTTGTTTCGTATTACATAAAAAGAGTAATTTTGTATGGTAATTTTTTGGCATAGTTTTCCAATAAATTAAACATTGCAACAATCAATTACAAAATTAAATTAGTACATATCAAACACATTAATATTATATATGTATATATTCATTGAATATATATCATCCCCTTATTTCTTCTCAACACACAAGCACATAAAAACTATCAGCAAATAATGAGAATGCTCCATCCCTTCACCCAACTCCCGTACTTCATTCCTACATCACAGACTAACCTATTAACTACAAACTAACTAATTATATATATTTACATATGAAATATATAATTTAAAGTTTGCCGCACTTACCTTTGCATACTTAACACGCCAACTAAAAGAGTGAACTTCACCACCAATACCTACAACAAAATCAAATGTCAAATTATTAAAAAATACAAGATATTCAACTTTACATATTCCATAACACATAACACACATTCAACTTTACTAACTTTACAATTAGATTGTAACAAAAAACTTTACTAAATTTACAAACTAATTTTGCTGACTTTGCAAAATTCCATAACACATATGTTTTATTCAACTTTACATGTATACAAAATTTACTAACTTCACAAACTATACAAGCTAACTTTACTAAATTTACAACATATATTCAAACTAGCTTACTATATTCACAACACATGTAAACAATCTACAACATTTATACAAACTAACTTATAAACTAAAGAAATTTCAAAATTTCTATAATAATATTGAATACATAACTTTTATATAAAATTTTCAAATATAAAAAATCAAAAAAACCTCACCCTAAAATTGTAAATCTCAAAATTCAAAAAAAAAAAATTACAGCGGCGACGGCGTGCGTAAGTCCTTGACGGGAAGGCGGTGGTGGGGCTATGAAAAATTAAAAAAAAAAAAGGTAAAAGGGGATGGGGAGATGCAAAAAATTAAAATATGGAGAATTTAGAAGTGGAGAATGGAGTATTTAGGTGGTGACCAACGGAGGGTGATGGCGGGAAAAGGAAAAAGAAAAAGAAGAAGAAAGAGGGAGAAAAGAAATCAGGTGGGGGTACTAACGGATGTTTTTGGAGAAAATTCCATCGAAAATGTAATAATTTAAAAAAAATTTCAAATCATGATTTGGTTATTTAAATATTAAATAACAAAAAAAAATCCTAAAATTCCGCCAAAATTATTTTTCAATTTTTGGCAAAAAATCTACCAAAATTCTGTCAATTTTGTTAATAAAAAATGTAAACTAAAGTCAAAAATTGTGAAGTTAATTACACAATAAATGATAAATTTAAAATATTCTTATTTCGAATTTCAATTCAAATAATTGCTCGTTTTACTCAATTCAATTGAACATTTTCTTTAATTAAATTGCATCAATTGTACATTTCAGTAACGTTCAATTGAATCAATTGATTGTTTCCAACACTTTGATTGATCTAGTTAGAAGACATACCTAATTCAATTAAGTCAACTGAACATTTTTCTCAATCCAATTGAAATAATCATGCATTTTTTCCTAATCAATTGAACATTTTGTTCATTTTAATTATGTCAACTGCACATTTGAGTAAAATTCAATTGGTTCAATTTCATGTTTCCCACACTACAATTGATCGAATTAGAAACTGTACACAATTCAATTAAGTCAATTGGACATTTTGCCCAGGTTAATTGAAATAATCGTGCATTTTTTTCATTTCAATTGAACATTTTGTCATTTCAATTACATCAACTACACTTTTGATTAACGTCCAAATGAGTCAATTGATTGTTTCCCACATTACAATTGATCAAATTAGAGGATGTATCCAATTCAATTAATTCAATTTAACATTTTACCCAATTTAGTTGAAACAATCATGCGTTTTCCCCAAATTCAATTGAAAATTTTGTTCATTTTAATTACGTCAACTAAATATTTGAGAAACGTTCACTTGAGTCAGTTGCTTGTTTCCCACACTACAATTTATAGAATTAGATAATGTACCCAATTCAATTAAGTCAATTGAACATATTGCCCAATTCAATTGAAATAATCGTGCGTTTTTCCCAATTCAATTGAACATTTTGTTCATTTTAATCACGTCAACTACATATTTTAGTAACGTTCACTTGAGTTAGTTGCTTGTTTCCCACACTACAATTTATCGAATTAGATGATGTACCCAATTCAATTAAGTCAATTGAACATATTGCCCAGTTCAATTGAAATAATCATGCGTTTTCTCCAATTCAATTAAACATTTTGTTCATTTTAATTACATCAACTACACATTTGAGTAACGTTCAATTAAGTCAATTGCTTATTTTTCACACTACGATTGATCGTATTAGATGATGTACCCAATTCAATTGAGTCATTTGAACATTTTTCCAACTCAATTGAAATAACCATGCGTTTTCCACAATTCAATTGACCATTTTGTTCACTTTATTTATGCCAACTACACATTTGATTCAAGTTTTATTAGGTCAATTGGTTGTTTTTCCACACTACAATTGATCGAATTAGAGGACCAATTCAATAAAGTTAATTTAACATTTTTCCAAGTTCAATTGAAGTAATTTCAAATTTATTAAATAAAAATTCAAAATTTTGAGTGATTTTTCAACAGAATACACCTGACTAAAATTATTTAAAATTTTGGTGAAATTGCAATAGAAATTATGCCAAAATATTTTCTATAAAATTAATTTATTAAATAAAGATTTAAAATTTTCAGCAGACTTTTTGGTGGAATGATATCGTCGCTCATTTTTTAAAATTTCAATAAAATTTTAGTCAAAATTCCATCGCAAAACTTTTAATAAAATTATTTTTTTTAATACTTTTTGACAGGTCTTTCCATTGAAAGTTCCGAAAAATGTAGCTTTTTTCTGGCACCAACTTTGGCACCTATTTTTCAGCGAATTTCTGGCAAGTAGAGTTCCCCCAAATTTCGTCGAAAATGCCGTGTTCCTTTGTAGTGTTCATATATACATAATGTATATATATACAAACAATACATATATATACATAATATATATATATATACAAACATTGCATATATATACAAATTTGTCGCCGCTTTCCTCCAAAGAGAGAGAGAGAGATAAAGAGATCGAGAGAGAGAGAGAGAGAGAGAGATGGATGGGGGTGAAATGGTGGTGTGGGTGGAAGGAGGAGGGGGCGGCGGTGCCGAGGAGGGGGTGTGACAGTAGTTTTTTTTTTAAATAAAAATAATAATAATAAATAAATAAAATAAAATTACAAGAATAAATGAAGATAGTTTAAATAAAAAATATTAAATGTATAATACTAAGAAATTAAATATATTTTGAGATTTTTTTTATTATTTGATTTTTTTATTGATTATTTTTTAAAATAAATAAAAACGTTCATTTTTTCTTTCAATCATGAATCATCCTACATGGATTGTCATGTTAAATAAAATGCCACCCAAGTGCCTCGTAAAGTACGATGTGTCTGAAATTTTCATTTGGATTGCTACTGAACACAATTCTTGGTTGATCTACTGACCACAATTCCTGGTTGATTTTGGCTAATCTCTGGCCAAATCTCGAATTTTTAGGGAAAAAGTCCTAAATGTGTAAGACGTGGTTAAAATTCAACTATAAAATTGAAATGACAAAAGTTAAAGTCATGTATTGAAAAAATTTGCAACATATGGTTCTAAAATTATAATTTTGTCTAGAAAAAATTACATCCAAATCCCATGCGGTTTGTTGAATTAGCCCGCTAAACACTGCATTTTTTTTATTGTTGTAGAGAATGTAACCATGTGGTTTTGAAAACTTGTTTACCCCCCCCCCCCCCCCAATATATTCACCAATATTTTTGGTTGAATGGACAAAATTACTCTTTATATATAATATATACTTTAAAATTTTCAAATACTCAAATAACTATTTTTTCTTTTTTGTCCTCTGCATTTTTCTTTTCTCTTTTCTTTTTTGTCTTTCCTCTTCCTCTTTTTTTCATCACATGTCTCGTTCCTTTTGTCTCTCTCTCTCTCTGTTTGTCAGCTGGTATGGTGGTGGCGACAATGGTGGTGGAGGGCTTGTTGGTTAGCCTCACTCTCTCTTTGCCTCTTACTCTCTTTCGATCACTAATGGCGGTGGTGGTGGGCGACAGAGATGGTGGGGGAAGGGGGTAAACCCGATCTCTCTTTCTTTATCTCTCTCTCCCCTTGTCTCTCCTGCTCTCTCTCTAGTTGGTGGTGGCAGGTGTTGGAGATGGTGGTCATGATGGATGGCGATGGAGGGTGGTGCAAATGGTGGTGGTAGTGTAGTGGTCTCTCTCTACCTCTCTCCGTGGTGGTGGGCAGTGATGCTGATGAGTGTAAAGCCTTTTTTTTAATAAAGGTGATAAGTGGGAAATTAGAAGACAATATATATATATATATATATGTATGTATGTATGAAATTAGTTATAGAAAGGGATATTTACTCTTAACACTCCTGAGTTTAGGCAAAATAACAAATAACACCCCCTTGTATCAGTTATTACCAATACCCCCTGAGTTTTGTTGTCGTCTTTCAATTTTCACCTTCCGTTAAGTTGACTAACGGTCAACGTCTGTATACTAATATGAACTCCCGAAATTACCCTTTTGGAAAGTAAAAATATTATTTGGCCAATTATGAATTGACTGTTTTACCCTTATAGATGTTTACAATAAATAATATCATTGTTTGAGGTAATTCATTGTAATTGAATAGAATATCAGGGGGTTTAATGTAATTTTCATGTTCTATATTTAATAAATAAGAAAATATATTGGAACATTTTTTATTTATAATATATAGATATATATTTATACAAATTTAAATTTGTACTGTGATAAGAAAATAAATATTTATACATAATATAAATATATATGTAATATACAAAAAAATTATAAATATATATATACATATATGCATATATATGTCATCCTCTAGCATCCTCCGCCGCCCGCTGCCCCATCAAGAGATCTAGATGGAGAGGAGAGAGAGAAAGAGAGATACAGTCATAAAGAACAGCGAGAGAGATACAAAGGAAGGGGGGAGAGAGAGAGAGATAGATAGAGGAAGAGGAGAGAGAGAGAGAGAGAGAGAGAGAGAGGGACTACTGCTATCGCCACTCGCCTTTAGATACCGCCGCTGCTGCGCTCCTCCTCTGCCAATGAGAGAAAGGGAAAGATAGAGATTGGGATCTCAGATCTAAGAAAAAAACGTAAAAAGAAAAAGAGAAAAAAGAAAAAAGAAGAGGAAGAGGGATTGAAAGGCAGAGAGGAAGGGAAAGGTTGGGGTGGGGATGGGGGCGGTGGTGGTTGTGGCATGGTGGAGGGCAGCTAGGTGGTGGGGGATGGTAGCATAAAGAGTAGTGATGTCTTGAGTGGCATCGGCTTCGGATGGTGTAAACTTATATATGATAGAAGGGTAATAAGTTTATTAAAGATTTTTTTTGCAAAAGGTCGACATGCTTAAAAAGCTCACGAGCTTTTCCATGCTAATTAACATGACACAAGGGTTTTTGAGATTATTAGACATTACACATGGATCTGATGCATTTTAACCTATGAATATCTATCGTGCACGATTGTTTTATATATTAATTTACGGAAAATTGCACCCACCTTCCTTGGATTAGAACTAAATGCGTGGTTTTCCATCGTCAACCTCTCCTCAATCCAGTCCACTTTTTCACTAATTTTTACTTCTAATGACCAGGATGCCCTTTTGTTATTTTTACTAATTTTAATTATTCATTGTAAATACACACCATTCAAACATAATTTAAGTTAATCTTTATTGTGAAGCGTAAATAATGCATAAAAATAAACATATCGAACACATTCAAGTTAATCATTTAGTTTAAAATATAAATTCATATAATAATAATCTCTTTACTAGCTTCAGCAACTCCTGCCTTTTGTTTCCCTCTCTTTTTATTTTTATTTTTTGCAAATATCATTTTTCCAAAAGGTAAAATTAATATATCTCATGCAGTAACAAATCGAACACAACACATTAAAGTTAATCTTTATTGTGATGCATAAATAATGCATAAAAATAAACATACCGAACACATTAAAGTTAATCATTCTGTTTAAAATATAAATTGATATAATAATCTCTTTATTAGCTTTAGCAACTCCTGTCTTTTATTTCCCCTTTTTCAATTTTTTGTCTTTTGCAAATTTCATTTTTCCAAAAGGTAAAATATATCTCATGCAATAATAAATCAAGAAACTGAAATTTTTTACTAGATTAATGTATATTAATTAAAAAAAAATATCAAGAAAATCCTGAAAAAACACTGTAAAAATATTCTCATTTCCTGATGAAGGCAAACACTTCCTAAGAAGAATAGCATGAGTTAACCCAATCCAATTTTATTTTTCTATTTTCTATTTAATTTTATGCCTTTTGGCACTTTTTATATTTGTAAAAAACTTAATAATGTTTTGTGATTGTAGAAACTAAGATTAAAGAAATTGCTTTGATGATGTTATCAAAGTTTTTGGAAATTAAACATATACAAACAAAGGACTTTAATTCGAATGATGATTAAAAAGCAAAAATAAATGAAAAAGTGCATAGAGGGGAGGCTGATACCAAAAAATATTCGAACTTTTAAGGAGTGTGGATGTAAATAGCTTGTACTTGACGGGAGGTCAATGCAATTTTCCCAATCAATTTGTATTGGTATTATTAAAAACATTCACCAACTACTAGTTGATTTCAGGAGATGAGGCGTTAAGTCCCCTAAGCAACGTTTAGGGTTTGAATCATAGAGTTGTAAATAGAGCAATTGGGTTAGGAAGGTCGCCCCCATAATGGGTCTATATAGTACCCGATCCAGATTATTCAGTCAATGGATCAGAATCGGGTTATAATAATAATAATAATAATAATAATAATAATAATAATAATAATAATAAATTATTAAAATACATTCCACTTCTTTGACCTCGTGGATCCTTAGTCCAATCCACCTTCAAATATTGCAATGGCAATTAGATCCTATAAAGGAGTAAAAGTGCTGTCATTCATCGCCTAAAGACTAGCAATTCCAAAACTACCACTCGCACGTAATAAAGGAACTCAACTTTTTTCCTATTGACAGTCGAGAACTTTTAGCTAGCTTGATCAGCTTGATATATACTTCAATTTATTTCTTATATATATCCTTATAATCTTCTTTTGTTTTATCTGAAAAATGGTATCAAGGTGTGAGATCTTCTTGGAAATTCTTCTAGCAGTACTTCTTCCACCATTGGGAGTCTGCTTTAGAAATGGCTGCTGCAGTGTATGTTAATTTCTTCTCTAAACTCATATCACATAAGCAGTATCCAAATATAGTTTAACAACACGCGCGCGCGCACACACACACACATGTATATATATATTATGGTGATTTTTATTTTCTTTCTTGAGCTTCGTGAGTTTTTGAGTTTAGTCTGATTGTTCAAGAATTATTTATTTTGTGTGTTCAAAATGTGTCTATATCTGTTAATTAATGAATAAGCTTAAACACAGTTTTAGAGATTGCTCTTGATCTCGGACATGTAGTAATTCTCTCTCTCTCTCTCTCTCTCTCTCTCTCTCACATCCCAATTCGATTTGATGTATTATTTATTGGAAAAATTACAATTTTAGAACCGCGTGTGATACCGTCTAATAGTTTTAGGACAATAACTTTTTCATTTGCAATTTCAGGATATTAACTTTTTTATTTGCAATTTCAGGACATGAATTTAAAATTTTGTGGCACATTTAGGGTAAAATTCCAATCAATTTTGTAAATTTTCCGACAGATTTGCAAATGTCGAGGCGAAAAGTCCTAAATGTGCCACAAAATCTTAAATTCATGTCCTGAAATTGCAAATGAAAACGTTAATGTCCTAAAATTATTAGAAGGTACAATATACAGCCCTAAAATTATAATTTTTCCTTAATTATTTAGCAAACAGTGTAAAATTTGACGACTTATGTGTCCTTGTGATTGCAGTGTGAATTCTTGATCTGTGTGTTGCTGACACTCTTAGGGTATGTTCCTGGGATTATCTATGCTCTCTATGCCATTGTGGTTCGAGGTGATAACTCTGATAAAGAGTATTGGCAGCCCATCAATGCTTAGTTATCTTCAATCACTTCCAAAGAAATTCCAACTATTATGCCGGTGCTAATTTGTTGGTTTTTCCTTTTTCTTTTTTTCTTTTTCCTTTTTTTCTTTTTCCTTTTTCCCCCCTCACAATGTAACATTAATTTGATGTCTCTGTTATCTCGTAAGGTTTTCGGATTGAGTAACGTGAAACCTTCGACCACAAATTATTGATACGAGTCTAGCTAGATAGAAGAAGTCTGCAAAATTTGAATTTCAACGCTCATTTTCCACCAATTGAATGCAATTTTCAAAACGAGGACTCCATTAATCCTTCAACTTAAAATAAAAGTAGAGCACGCATCACAATAATATACTTATTTATAATATTATCCGATTATGATATAATTCTTAAGTTGATATTAGCTTCATTTCACATTATTAGTCGTTTAAACATTTTATTTTTGTTAAAACATCTATCATTTTTCTAAATAAAAAAATATTTACTATTTTGTTTTGTCAAATTTACTTTCACAATAAACGCCACTCATGTATACTACTAAATTTTGCCTTAACGTGCGTGAAATATTTCAGACAACTAGGATGCAGAACTTTTTTGTTTAGAGGGCGAAATCAAATTTTCGCTAAATATTAAAGGTGTTTTTATGATTCAAGCACAAATCAAATATAATTTTTTTTAAAACAATCATGTGAATATTAAATTCTTTATAAATTTAAGGAGAAGCGATTGTACCATCCAATTTTCCTAGCTTTGTCCCTTAATGTGAAATGGAGACGGAGATAATATGAAGTATATCACTTATATTGGCTTATGAAATTTTATTTATGGGGATAGTTATTGGCACTTAGTTTTTACTTTTTGTATTAAAAAATTAATTAAAATATCCATTCATCTTTAAAACATTATTTTTATTGCTTTCAATGACATGCATATCATTTTTCTTATTGCTAATCATTTCCATCTTTGGATTATAAAAACACATGAGATCACAACCTTAAGGTTAATCTTTAATTTTTGTTTTGTTTTAGCTTTTTTTATTTTTTGTCCTACTTACTTAATACAAAATAAATATTACTAGCAAAATTTTTTCAATTCACACATTGAACTTCTAAGAAATATATGAAATTATGAAATAAAAGAAACCAAACTGAATATATAAATGAATTGGGTATCAAAGAAAGCCAAGATATTATACAATTCCACTAATACTCAAACGTGCAAAATACTTGGTAAAAAGCAACAAATTGCATATTTACACTAATTCTATTTCTTCTTGATATTATCTAACTTCAAAAATCAAAAATGCAATTTTAAAAAAAAAGAAAGAAAGAAAGGAAAAAAAAAAAGGAAAGATGAACTTCGGGGGCTATATCTTTAAGACATGATCTTTCATTCACATTTTGCACCAAGTTATTTGCTCTGTATATTATTCCTGCAAAAAGAATGTAAGCATTATAAGTAGATCAATAATTTAAACCTCTTTTACATTAGATAAATATATGTGCGTTGAAATTAAATCATTTAAATTGTAACATTAAATAAACAAGCATCTAATTACAATGACTACCTAGTTACTTAAACATAAAAATCTATATATGTTTTATTAGTCATTGAGCATCAAACTTATTTCCCCATAGTACACAATTAAGAAAAGACAAATAACTAATTATTACCTTATTTAGATTATTCAGGCTTTTTGTCTAATAAATCAAGTAAAATTAAAATGGTATATAGGTCAATAGATAGAAACTATAAATTGAGTGGGAGTGCCAACTGTTGATAACAACTTTAGAATGTCAATAATAAATCCATTTATCTATTTGGGTGTTATTTAAGTGATTTTTTTGACATAAAATAAAATCATTCTCGTTTTAATTATACATATCCACTACAACACTTATGATATAAGATGACTGTTTTGTCTATCTTTAAAAATTATAAAAATGCATCTATTAATACATACTGCGACTTTCAAAAAATTGCCCTCGATGAAACTACGGTCAGGAAAAATATGAGGACCTTTTATTTTAATGAAAACTCTATTCATAACTTTTGAAAACAAAATTCAAAATTTGGAGACTTATCCTCTAAAATTTTGTCAATATCTGTGAAAGCCCTAAAAAATTAACAGTGTTCTTAATTTTATTTTTAAGGGTCAATATATACATGCCTCCAATTAACATGCATTTAGAATTAGAACTTTTTTAATAGTTGTCAATCCTGCCACATCTAGTGTCAGAATCAAATTTAGATATGTTCATGACTCTGGCCATGCAAAATAATTTGGTCCTTGACTTTCAAAATTTTGACTTACTTAAAAGTTAAAACTGGCAACACCACTTATCCTTCACTTATGAGTTTTCACAAAAGTTAAAACTGGCAACACCACTTATCCTTTACTTCTGAGTTTTCACTTGTCACCATTACAGTGTCCTTTGTTTTACCACTTCTCTAGAAAGGCAAGTGGTGATAACCTCCACTTGCCCTTCTTTACCAATTTTGCTAAAATTATATATATTTTTATTAATATTAATTATGGTAAAGTTGAGAGGTTCCATTTTCGTATTTTATTTTTTCTTGTGAAATTTTAGATATGAATGGTAAAGTTGTTAGTTTCCATTCATTGACTGATGATTGATAATTAAGTATTAGTTTTTGTTTTTTTTTCCTTTTGATAAGTGATAATGAATTAAGTATCAGTTAGTACTTGATAGTTGGTACAAAACAAGATTTGAAAATTCATTTTTTTTCTCAAAATAAAAGAATAATATTTAATTTAACTACAATCAACATTTTGATTACACTTGCATGTAAAATAACTATTGAAATAAGGCTAAAATACATTTTAACCTCTTGTGCTTGACGAAGTCAGAAATTTTTATTCGATAAAAATTTTAAAAATTATAAGACATAAAAAGTATTTTTGTGACTCAACTTTCCAACTCCCTTGATTCCATCTAAAATACTATTGGTAATGCTTATCATATCATGTTATGAAGATCATTATTTACCCCTTAATTTTATTTTTTTATTAATAACTTATCACTCATATTAGCAATGACAAATGAACGGTCAAATCTAAATAGGTTGGAGTTTGATATGGGTGATTTTAGTCAACCCACGTGAATCTCTTCTAAAGTGATATGTATTTAAAAATTCTAGCTAACTTAGGACTTAATAGCTTTATCGAGACTATGTCTATGTTCAACTGTCGTCTTTTCATAATATGACTTAATAGTCCCTCTAAGCTATGTCTCTCCCCAACGTCATTGTTTTATGGTGTATTTAATAGTGTGTGACCCGTCTTCAGAATTTTAAGATCCAACCAACAATGAAACTAATTGAATTGAATCAGGTCATGAGCTCAAGACCTTTTTGCCATTCGGATGGAATTTTTTATTACAAGGCAATGTTTCAGTTCCTATTATATATTTTACATTAATATTATTTGTGTAAAATTATTTTTTATTTGATCTAATATTTTTTACATTCGACAATAAATATATATTTATATATTAAAATAAAAGATAAAATATGATTTACAGTAGAAGTCTCGTATGTCTGCCTCGAATTAATAGCCAATGATGCGATTACTTTTTGACAATTATGACTTCGATATTCATTTGCAAAATTGGGAGATATTAGCAAAAATGGATGATTACAAGCAGCAAGCGCCACCGTCGCTCCACTCTTCTTCCAACACTTACTTCACCCAACAAGCCCTTCAAGGTTCCTTCTATTTCCCCTCTTTTTTTATTTTTACATTTCTTTTTCCAATAAAAGGGATGGAATTTTACTGTTTACAATGATTTCAGCGGGCTATGTGAAGCCGTCGGAGATCGATTGCTGGACACTGGCGGATCTGCGGGCGGCTATTCTGAGGGAGATGGCGAAGGAGAGAATCAGACAACAGACTATCGCGGCGGAGATCGCGCGGCTGCGAGCGGCAGCCGCGGCGGCGGAGGAGCTCCGGAGAGGTAATGATCGCCACTCGTTTCCGTTCATTCCGCTGTCTTCTGCGGCGGAGATGACGCTGGAGGAGAGAGTGGGGAGGTTAGCGGCGGCGAGGCGCGAGGGTTTTCGCCGCACGGCGCCGTTTCGGTGAATGGAGTCGTTCTGAAGCTGGTGTTCTGTGTAATAGGGGTCCACAGGTTTAAATAAATATGATGTGACATAAAGCTTTGCTGTAATAAGTGTTCTTTTAACAATCTGGTCTGTACAAATTCAATTTCTAATTGATGTCATTATTGTTGTCTCAGTCCAATAATTCAATCAGGTGAGAGAGAGAGCGAGAAAAAAGTGGCTATTCCTTTTATTTGCCCATAATGGGGGGTTTTGTTCATGTTATTTATGTCTATAATATTTTTTTTGCTGAATTACATATGTATAATTCAATTAATATTTTTAATTATTACATATGAGTATAATATTATCAAAAAATTTTAATTTTTTTTATATCATAATATTCAATTTAAAGGTTGATAATTTAATTGGATGCTATCTATATAGATAGCATCTACCCTCCCATAATGGTGGTGGCTATGTTTTTGTTTTTTTGTTTTCATTTGCCCACAATGACTATGGTATTATCCATGTCCCAATAATTTCGTACACGAACTCGGTGTTTGGACTTATAGGTGTATTGAAAGATTTAAATTATGTCGCATTAAAAGATTTAAATTATGTCGCATGCTGATATCTATTTTAAATAAATAAATGATTTGGTACACTATGAATCGACACATGTATAAAACATAAATTGAATACGCACGAGAATTTCTCATGATTTATTGTTAACAAACAAGAATAATGCTACGTAACATTTTAGTATATACGGTAATCCATGGCTACGGGGCCAACTTTAGGATACGTTGGGATAAGCTTAAAAGAAGCAAATAAATACTTATTGATAGGGGTGGACATTTGGATCAGATAAATTGAATCCCGATCTGATCTAATCGGGTTTAGTTCTTTTGGGATGGGTATTTCGAGTTAAAAATTGAGTTCGAATTTTTTCGAACCTGATTAGCTTTAAAGTAGGATGAACTTCAAAAAATTTTTTACCTAAAGAACTCGATCGAGTACCCTATCAAAATTTTCGAAAGAAAAAGAAAATAAAAAGAATATAGATTTTAGGTTCGTATAGAATCCTAGTCCTTCACAAGAGACAATTTGTATCTTTTTTTTGATAAATGACATACGACTTCATTTAATAATACTATAGTCATTCTATTAACAATGTAATAGTATTAGTTTTAGACATATACTCGAGCAAGTTAGCAAGAATTGACTTCGTCTCAAGACCTCTATAGATACGATCCATTGGTTGACATATCAAACTTGTTCTTTTAGAGGCCACAATGAAGCACTTGAATCAAGAAATAGAGATAATTTTCTTGAGATGATTAAACTCTCAACTTCTTACAAAGACGAAGTTGTAGAAGTTGTGTTGGAAAATACTCTATATAATTCAAAATATACTTCTCATCAAATTCAAAAGTAAATTTCCATATTATCTCTAGCAAAGCTAGAAAGCATATTCGTGAGGAAATTGTAAATTCCAAATTTTGTATTCTTGTTGATGAACCACGTGATGAATTGAAAAGGAAGCAAATAACCATTGTTTTGAGATTTGTTGATAAAAATGGTTCTTTCAAGAAAGATTTTTCGATCTTGTGCATGTTAGACACATCAGTTACTACTCTTAAAAGGGAATTGTATAATATTCTTTCTAGGCATGGTCTTGATGTTTTCAATATTCATAGCCAAGGGTATGATGGTACTAGTAATATGAGAGGGGAATGGAATGACTTGCAAGTATTATTTTTGAATGATTGCCTTTATGCTTACTACAAACATTGTTTTGCTCATAGAGCTTGCTTTGATTGTTGCTTCTAGAGAAGTTATTTAGATTTGTCAAATCTTCTCAAATTTAACTTTTATTGTGAATCTTAGATGTTCATCTAGCAAGCGTTATGATGAGTTACAAGAATCAAATTGACACTGTGAAACAAGCTGGGGATACTTGTTGGAGCTCACATTTTGGATCTATTTGCAGTATGATAACTATGTATGGTGCAAGTTTTTCTATTTTTCATAATTAATAGTTGATGAATCAAATTACTCTCAATGTAGGGGTGCTGATGTTGCTTATAGTCTTTTAACTTCATTTGAATTTGTCTTGATTTTACACTTGATGAAAGAGATCGTGGGAATTATTGATTATCTGTGTCAAGCTTTGCAACAAGAAAATGAAGACATAGTTAATGCTATGCAATTGATCCGCACTACAAAAGTCTTGATTCAAAAGTTTAAAGATGATGGTTGGCACAATCTAGTGAAAAATACAACATTATTTTTGTAATAAACATGACATTGACCTTTAGGACTTTAATGCTACTTATGTAGCATGCCGAGGGCGATCTCATCATCGAAAGGATCAAATTACAGTGGAACATCATTACTGAATAAATATTTTCTTGGTTGTAATATAGATAAGGCTTGCAAGAGTTGAATCACAAGTTTAGTGAGCAAGCAATGGAGCTTTTCATCCTAAGCTCAACTTTAGTTTCTAAAGATGTTTATAAATATTTTAATGTTGAGACATATGCACACATGTGAACAAATTTTATATTGTGGATTTTAGTGGTCAAGAAAAGATTAGTTTGAGATTTCAGCTTTAATATTTCATTTCTGATGCTTCTACCAATCCAGATTTCAAGGATTTGTTAACTATGAGTGAATTGTGTCAGGCCTTAACGAAAAGAAGAAAGTCAAACGCATTTTACTTGATTGACTGGCTAATCTGATCTTTATAGCTACTATAGAAAGATCATTTTCAGCAATAAAGATTATCAAGACAAGGCTATGCAATAAAATAGAAGATGAATTTCTTGCAGACAACATGGTGATATACATTAAAAAAAAATAGTTGAAAGCTTTAGTTCTAATTCAATAATTGATGATTTCAAATACATGAAAGAACGAAAAGCGGCACTTTAGATAGAGATAATTTATAATTTAATGTTACTTTGTATGATATTTAATGTTATGCTTATGGTACACATTATATGACTATCTTTTTAAACAAAATTATACAATTAATTACTTTGGTCCCTCAAAAATTTTGTCCAAGATCCGCCACTGACCTCAACATAAGTCCACAAGAATGCTAACAAGAATATTTGGAACATAAAATGAGTTTGAGATTAAATATCCGATTGATGAGCAATAAAATATAGCTAAAATTTTGAATACAAATAAAGAGATACCATAAAGGATGAGAAGTAAGTATAAACACAATGATTACCAAAAAACAATACTCTTTTCACATACTATATATTATATTTTGATATGCGGGCATCATTGCCACCATGTGCTCGTCTATCTCATGACGTAGCCTGATCTATCCTGACCACTTGGCAAATGATCCCAAGGCGTTGGCTCGTCTGAGATATGCCACGTGTCCCACACTAAGCCTAACTTCGAGGAGGGATTTCTTACCTCGAGTGTGGGCCCTGAGCTTCCCGCCACTACAGCCCTTTCATTGGAGTCTGGGTGGGACCCGAACCCAAGCGTGGGTTTTTAGACTCCTAACCTAGTCCAAGACAGCCTTGGGTTTTCATTTTAAAACTAGGACCCGTCTTGTTGGTATTTTATATTTTTTTTGTTTATTATTTTATATAAATTTATATGATATACATCTATATTTCATTTATAAAAGTATATATTATATAAATAGTTACATAAAAAAACTAAATATGATACTCTTGTATATAAAAATAATTATATATAACACTACTAATTAAGTTATGATTTCAAAATATGTTCAAATAAATATGTGATAACGATGTTTAACTTTTCAAAAAATTAAAATATGTTTATAGAAATTTGTAAATAATTAGTGCTTTGCTAATACTATTATTTTTTTTTCATGTTTAGAAAGTTGTAATAATATCAATTTTCTTAAAAAAATATATATATTTAATTATTTTAAAAATATAAACTAGGTTTACCGGGTCCAGGGTGGGTCCAGGGTTTAGCCAAACCTGCCCCACACCCACTCCGTTGCCATCTCTAATGTCCTGTTCCCTCCTCGTAGTTGCCCCCTGTTTCCTCTTCTGGGTGGTCCCCTATTTCCACCTCTGAGTAGTCCCCTCCCCTTTCTCAGACTCGTCCCCTACAGCAACGGCCTCTGACAGACTATTGTGCCCTAAGTTTCCACTACCATGTATCGGTAGAATATTCTTTGTATGGAACTTCGTGAAAGAGGCTACATCGGCCCTAATTCTATCCATTCCACACACGGTACTTTCTCTCAACTTTCATAAGGGTACATTCTCTGACTATATACTCACATCACACACGGTACATTCTCTCAACTTTCGATTCCCTACTCAAACTCTGACTTACTTGAGCATCAGAAGATCTTTGCTGGGGACTCTTTCAGCTAGGTTCACGTGTGTTCCATCCTTGTAGTTCAGGGATCAGATCGGCAACCTACATTCTCTGGTCAAATTAGAGGCTCACAACTCGAATCCATGAATGGACACCATCATTTGGTGCTAGAAGAAAGGCCTTCAATTTGCAAGTAAGATATGGTCACTACTTGGAGAGCCACAATGGAGCCTGGGGGTCTTTAAAACCCTTCCCAGTGAATCTTTTTAACAACGAGAAGCACATTGATGCCCCGTCTTTACCTTAGCCTCCCACCCGTACGATGGAGGCCATACCAACTGCCCACACAGGGTAAAACCTTATTGTTATGCCTTCAAGTAGCTTGCCATGTTCCTTTGTGAGATCCTCGAGTAGGAACCCCGTTGACATGAAGAGATACCTAGTGGAAGCGATAATCGCCTCCTGCACAGTAATTGCCCCAACGAGGCTAAGCGGGATGACCCTCGAATTCAGCGCCTATTCATCAGTGATAGCATGGATCCCCTTTGCTATGAGCTTCACAAAGCTCACATCTTGCTAGGGAGCAAGATTCCTTTGAATCTTTTTGAATATGATGGGGAGTCCTATCCTAAAGAGCACTTGATTCAATTTAAGCACACCATGCATGTACACATATCGAGGATGAGTTTGCAGCAAAATTGCTAGCCACCATGTTTCTAGGCGTGGCTTCGGCCTGGTATGTCCAATAGGCCCTTGGGTCCATAAGAAGGTACATCGACCTTTGTTAAGATTGTGAATCACTTTCACATAAAGGGTATCTCCAAACTGCATCTTTCCCATCTCCACAAAATCAGGCAAAAGGAGAACGATTTTTTAAGGGATTTTTTTCACTCAATTTAATATGGAACTAATAAAGGTAGAAAGTGTGCAAATGGATTTCCTCATCGATATCATTATGGGAGCCATTGAAGACCATTTTTTCACTCTCCAAGTTGCAAGGTCGCTTCCCTAGGCTTCTTACTCGGCCTTCTCATGACTCTGATTTATTTCCAAGCGTCGGAAGCCATTGAAGACCATCTTTTGAAGTTGGCTGAACCTATTCGCCACTTTCCGCTTAAGCTCTTTATTATCGAATCTGATGATAGTCTCTTGGTCTCCCTTGAAGATTTAGGAGTAGTAGCCAAGGAGGGTAAGATTTGATTTTTTCCCCGACCAGACCTTCCTTTGTGACAGATCTCAGTACTTTTTCCCAGAGTGAGGCTTGGGCACAGACTTGTATTTCAATACCTACAGCTCTTTAGAGGTGTAGCCCTAGCCATTAGCGGCACTTTTCCCCTTATCCTTCGAGGAAGATAGCCTCTATAGTGATTCAGTCCAGGTGGCCACGACATCGATTAGCGGCACTTTTCTTTGCTTCTTAAGGGGATTCCTCGAACTCGATTAGTTCGTTGGGGGCCACGGTGGCTTGCGCACTTTGTGGAGCCGGAGGGGTATTGAGGGCTACCCCTCTTTGGTCTCTCGCTGGTGTGTCTTTCGATGATGTGGCCAGCCTAACATCCTCGGGGGGGGAGGAGAAGGACGCCTCCTAGTGCTGGAATTTTTTTTGATTAGTGCAGCACAAGATATTTCGAGTGTTCGTAAGTCTGCAAAAGAAAAACATGTTGATTAAAGACTTAAAACATAATGAACGTAAGTAAGAAATTCGACTAGAATCAAGGTAATGACTAAAATAAGTATAAGAATTTAAAGTACCAAAGGTGATGTGGTCCACATTGAGCCTGGCCGATAATAACCTAATTTGGACCAGAAATCTTTCCTATATCCGATAAATTTGACCCAAGATCCCTTGGCTCTTGTGCCCAAGCACCCATTTTTTTGACCATGAGGCATGCTCTAGGTCGGCCAGAGATAACTTATTCTCATTGGAGTGGGTACACCTCACAAGCCATATTTCGACGAAATGGACAAAACTTATTTTTGTTTCCAATCCACTTCGTACGAAGAGGAGGGAGTCTCCATAATTTTCTTTCCATTTTTTGCATTGAAATAAAAGAAGTTGAACTCATCATTGAGGGAAGAATGACTATGGAGGTTTACTTGGAAGAGATTGGAAAGTTAGCCAAAGAAGGTTAATGATTTGTACTCCGAGCAAAGTTAATGAAAGCATGTATCAAGGTATAGGAGTTAGGAGTTAGTTGGATGGGGCTAATATTCAGTCTATTCAAAATAGCCCAAGTAATAGGAGGAATAGGGAAGCGAATGCCATTCTTGATATGGGTATAGTAGATGAGTAGGCAGCCTTTTGCGGGATTTGTGATTGAATCTTCGGGCGTGGGTCACTTGATCCCGTAAGGGCTCTTGATTTAATGTTTATTGATCTTTTAAACATCCTGCTCGATGAGGTAGGAGATGATTTTACCCTAGCTCATAGTTGTTTAGCCCCCCTGGACGACTCTCTTCTTGTGGCGAGGGGCTAAAGGCGTACCCTTCCCGACCTCCTTCTGCTCGGACACCTCCCTATCGACTGAGGGGTCATTCTCGATCATAACCTCCCACGTGGGGACAATACCCTCTAGGAGAAACCTATTGGAGGTAGTTGTACCCGCAATTCGATTGACATGCATTGCCAGAGTCCTTCAATTGCCTGGGGGCTCTTTCCTGCTCTCGTCGAGCGACTCGTACTTGGTTCCCCACGATTCCTCTTCGAAGCCATCCCATTGGCCCTAGAGGTCCCGCTCCTCTCGCTACTTGAGGAGGAGCTAGTACAATTGTTGGACGAGCTAGCATTTTCCACGCCTAAGGGAAGCTCTCCTCGTAGTGATTTTGGTTGTTCGAGCTCTCACCAAAACTATCACTTGTTTTGCTGAAAGGTTTAAAAGAGAAAGACTAAAAGAAAAAGTAGTAAAGACAGAAGATAAAAGTTGAAGAAGTGTACCTAAAGGGTAGTGTCTACTCACATGTTTTTTTTGGTGTGCTTGGTGCTCTCTTGCTTTGCTCAGATTGGGATCTCAGATTGGAGTGAAAGTGACGTGCTGTGTGCAAAAGTGGGGACCCCTATTTATATGCACAGTAAGGCAGTTCTCGAGAAGTCCAATAGTCACATGCAATGATTACCAACTGTTAAATTACAATAGTCAAATTTCAAGTTTTGCCGCCAACTTTATGCTCTGGATGTCAAACTCGTGGGGTTGCTTGACTTGCTTGGTCTTTTCATTCAAGCAGCTCGGAACCTTGGGGGAGGCAGGGCTAATGATGTGGAGATATCATCCCTGCCACGTGCACGTCTATCTCATAACGTGACTTGATCCATCCCAACCACTTGGCAAATGATCCCAAGACATAGCCTCGTCTACTAGTGAATGAAAAACATTAGAACCACCTTGCATTCCCAAGAGCTCGGTCAAGACGCTCTCTAATAGTGAATGGTGCCTCGCATTATTACACCACATAAAAATATCCCCCGAGTATCCTAGATCAGATAACTCTACATCTTTAATGGTGTCTTGGAATAAATGGATCAGTCTCGGTGCCCGTAATTCACCACCCACTTTCTCGTCATTACAAAGGATTTTATTATAATCCCCAACACAAACCCAAGCGGAGTTAGTTGTTTTGCTTAGTCGACGAAATAGATTCCTAGATCATATAACTCTGCATCTTTAATGGTGTCCTGGAATAAATGGATCAGTCTTGGTGCCCGTAATTCACCACCCACTTTCTCGTCATTACAAAGGATTTCATTATAATCCCCAACACAAATCCAAGCGGAGTTAGTTGTTTTGCTTAGTCGACGAAATAGATTCCATGAATTACACCGATTAAGAGTTGCAGGTTCATGGTAAAAACCCATAAAGCAACAGTCTACATTTGATTCTTTTGTGATAACTCTCGCATTAATATGGTTCCTTAAGTAGCTCAAGAGAGAAACAGTAACCTCTTTATCCCAGAGAAGCGCGAACCTGCTGCTCCTTCCAGTCTCTCTATCTTCAAAGTGCTGCACCGCATTTTTGATAGAAAGATCAATAAGGGGTTAAGACGTCAGGTAGAATCTTCCAATCCTTGAACTATCGAGGGACCTCCCAGGCCCTGGCAGTTCCAACACAAGAGATTCATAGCTGTTGGCAGGGTTGCTCTGCTGCCTCTGACAATATGCTTGACTCGTCTATAAACATAAATAGAGTTTAAGTCATCTGAACCTTTCTTGATAGAACCTTTCTTGTTCCTTGACTAGTTGGACGGTTGGTCCACTCTCACACCTCTTGATTAGAGGTGATGCCCGGATTGAACGTCAGAGGATGAACCATCCCTATTACTTTGAATAACATGTTCAATAAATTAAATGGGTTCTATTCGAGAGAAGGTATCTGACATAGGAGATTGAGCCTGAGTGGGATAATTGGAAAGGATTGGAAAAAGGGGTTTGGGTTGAGGATGAGATTTTTTAATTTTTTTGCAGGCTGGATATAGGTGAGGCTGGGTGGTTCGTGCATTGGGCTAAAGGGAGCAGGAGTATAGGTTATTGCATTTGGGTGGTGCTTATTTTTTTGGACTTCGATCATGGTTGGGGCTGAGGGTAGCAATATTAGAATCGTTGTTTTCTTTGCCTTTGTTTGGGCGGCTATCGAGTCTAGTGTTTAGAGGCCTAAGGTGATCGGGTAATATAATTGGGCTTATTTGGCTGTTGTGGCCTAGATTGGCTTTGGAAGTATGGTGGTAGGAATTAGGCTTAATTTGATGAATATTAGTTGTAGGATTAGTGGTGTTAATAGGAGTCATAGACTCAATTACCCATAATGGATGCAGACCTAATATAGCATGTTGCACTTGATCTGATTGAGATCCCTCATCAATGGGATCCACCAAATCAACCGCATATTCTTTCCCTTTCTATGGCGTGAGTGTTGATCTTTCCTTCTGGCTATCCCGGCCGAATAATAGTGAATTCTGACGCAGAGCAAAGCCCGACACAGGCAATGCTCTCAGCTATGGTTTGTACGGTGCATCCTGTCCCGGATCTACAAAGTATTCATTTAGATGAAGGGGGCAATTTTTTGCAAGATGGTCACATAATCCACAAAAATAACAAAAGTTCTGAAGTCGCTCATATGTGAAAGTGACTAAGGTCTCTACCCCACCTGGACCTCTCAATTTTAGAGCTCACTTCAATGTTTTCATCAAATCCATGCTAACTCTTATCCTTAAGTTGTCACCCCACATCCGTCCCATAGTGTCAAAGTTCACATCTTTGAACTTCCCTATCCTTTTCCCAATCTGAGCCGTCATGTCCCTCGTCATGTTGGTCAGTGGTAAATTATGAACTCGGGTATAGAAATCACACCAATCGAGATTGATCCTGGTAGGGTCATTGTCGTTCTCCATTTCATGGAGGATGACAAGTTGCTTTTCGAAAGACCATGGTACATTATTCAAAACTCGTCGGTGATCCACAGGATGGTTGAACCGCATCACGAATCGATCGTCGTGAATGAAAAGGGTTGATAGCTCCCATCATTGTCGACTTGAAAAAAACAAAATTAAAGCTTCAAGTTGTCAACACCTTACCAACCAGAAAGAAAGAGTCCTTAGCATATTCACCACTCCAAGTCATTGCTGACAAATCAAGTTCGGCATCCTCGTCTTGAGTTAGTGACAATTTCCAGCTTAGATTCATCAGTTCTCCCTCCATACTGAATCCGTTATATTTGAAAATTGATACCAAGATTGTAGGTCATCCAAAATTACCACCACGGCCAAGGAGGTATACCTAGAAGCAAGATAGGAAGAGTTAAAATCACAAAAGGAGGCAAATGACGGCGGAAATACTAAAGCAAGAGAAAAAAAACCAAAAAACAAAGAAAAGAAGTTTTAACAAAGAAAACCAGACGCTCAAAAGAGAGAAAGAAAGCTTTCAAAAGAAAGAATGAAACTCTCACACTATAGGAAAAAACGCATTTTCTGGCGAAAAAATCCGGGTGAAAAAATTCCGCCGGAAAAAAATCTAGTGGAATGCCTACGGAAATAATCCGCTGGATAATTTCAGCGGAAATTATTCCGTCGGTATAATCCGGAGGAATTTCGACAGAAATTTTCATCGGATATTAAAAAAAAGTTTTGAAAAAAAAATCGAGGGGAATTTCAGCGGATATTACTGGTGCTTGTAGCACACTTTATGTGTGTGCAAAATAAAAATAAAATATAATTTAATCACATGTTTAATAAATTTATTATTTTATATATTATGAAAACAAAAAAATTATTGAAAATTAAAATTTTATATTATGAAAAACAAAACAAAGTTGACTGAAAATTAAATTGACTTTTCTTATTAAAAAATAATTAAAAAGATAAAGTAAACTAAAAATTGAAAATGAAGATATGATAGAAGAGGGAGAGAAGAAAATAAAGAGAAATAAAATAACACGTTGAAAACAAGATAGAGAAAAGCGGGAGAAAATAGAAGAGAGTAAAGAGAGAAAAAAAAAACCCAGACCTAAGACAACAACAATTATTAGATGGTGCTGGTGTTTTATAAAAAAGTTTTGATAATTTTATATATTATGAAAACAAAAAAATGATTAAAAATTAAAATTTGGTATTATGAAAAATAATAAAATGTTGACTGAAATTAAATTGAGTTTTATGTTTTTAAAAAAATTAAAAGATAAAGTAAATTAGATATTGAAGATGAAGATATAACAGAAGAAGGAAAGAAGAAAATAAAGAGAAATCAAATATCATATTGAAAAGAGAGGAGAAAAAAGTGAAAGAAAATAAAAGAGAGGAAAGAGAGAGAAAAAAAAAGTCAGATCAAATACATCAAATAGTTATTAGATGGTATTAGTATTTTATAAAAAAGTATGAATTATATAAACAATTAGCCCGATTAAAAATTATTTTAGTATTTTTAGTCTGTCATTTAAGCTTATCTTCTCTCCCCTCTCTCATCTTTCATGTATTTTTAGTTTTTCAATTTTTCTCTCTTTTCTCTTTTCTCTCTTATCTCTTATCCCATTTTTCAAACTTTTTTTTTTATACAATCAACTCGAGACACCCTATAGATGTCAATCGGAAGGCTACATACTCATACACGCACTCATCCAATGGGGAAGAAAAGGAGACAAGAGGGTTCGAACCCAGGACCTCTATGGTGTTGGTTCGAACCTACACCACTGGGCTACAGTCTTAGTGGCCAACCTATTTTAACTCCTTTTGTATATGTTTTCTTAATTTTATTTAATTTAAAATTATTTTTTCTCTGATCGTTAATTTAATCAATATTTTGAATATAGTTAAAAAAATTTATACTCATACAAAAAAAATTAATAAATATTTATAATTTATACCATTTGAATTTCAAAATATAATTCTATTTTATTACTTTTTATTTTGCAAACGCATCGAGTGTGCAAAAAATGATTAGTTTTTATTATTCTTGTTGTTTTTGTTGTTATTATTGTTATTATTATTTTTTGCAAATTGAATAAAAATGTCAAAAAGTTATATTTATGTTGAAATTTAGTAAATTGTTTTATTATTTGAAAAAAATTTAGCACACACAAATAAATAATAACTAGTAAACTGAATACCAGGCAATGGAAATAAACTATTTCAGTAAATTATTTTATTTACCATCTTTGAAAAAGAAAAAAAAAATCTTATTTAACAAATAAAATGAAAAATTAATTTCAATCTTTAAGTTATTTTAATGGAAAAGCTACAAATTCTGTAGAGAATTAAGAATTGATTCCTACTATATTATTTAGATTGTATAATGTTTTTAGAGATGTTAAGAGAGAAATTATATGATGAAGCAATGTATTTATATTAAGATATAGCTAGGCTAATATAATTTGCGCAATAGCTGATTATACTATAAATTATTAATAGAATTGTTCAAAATATATTGTTTATTGAATAGTTGAATACAAATATGACCTAAAAAATTTAAATAAACAATAGAATTATAAAATATATATTTACATGCCATATGCGTTAGAGATTAAGTTTCTAGCCATGCATAGACCGAAGAAAATAAACCCAATAAAAACATATTAGAAAATTATATTAATACATTAAATTTAGTGAATTATTTTATTAGTTTTAAAAAAATAGTAAATAATTATCGGGAAAATGCTATAAACAAACTAGTATGGGACAATAGATAACAATCCACCTTCACAGAAATGGATGACGAGAAAAAAGAAGGCAGCAACAAGGCCACCGATTCCGGCCAAATCGCCGCCGCCGACTGGGCCGAGTTAACTCACGAGTGTCTTATCAACATCCTCTGCCGCCTCTCCCTGGAAGACCGATGGCGGGGTCCTATGCGCGTGTGCAAGGCGTGGCATCAAGCCTGCAAGGACCCCTGTCTCAACTCGGTGTTCGATCTCGAACATCACTTCAGCGCCACACCTGAGTTGCCCCGGTTCTGGACTCCTGAATTCGAGCTCGGGATCGATAGGATGCTCAGATCTGTCGTCGATTGGAGCGCGGGTTCGCTCACTGAGATCCGCGTCAGGCATTGCACTAATCGATCTCTCTCGTTCGTTGCTCAGGGGTATGTGTTCTTTGTCGAATTATTTGCTTGTTCGATTCGGTTTCGGATGATTGAAGATGATGTTTTCTTGAATTTTTTCTTGCTATTGATATGAAATTTTGGTGATTGGGGTTGAATTTATGCCCTTAATTTTGTTGGTGTACTTATGATTGTGCTTGAATATTTTATTCGTAAGATTCGTTTGTAATTGATTGTTGCCTTTATGTCGTTTGTTGGATCGATTTTATTGAACTCTGATTTCCAGACCATTGAAAAGTTTAACCTATAATTATTCAAACTTTCAGTGTTTTCAAATGGATTATTGAAATTTCCAATTGAGTTCCAACAATTGATGAATTTGTTGAGTTTTGCTGATTTCATATGTTGTGAAAATAATTGTTTGAAAGTCTTTTATTGAATTGAGGAAATTTGGAAATGAGTATCTCTCGCAAAATTGCAAGATTTCATTTTATTCAAGTGATTTTTCAAGGTTTCAATCTATTATCCTTTGATTTGAGAGAGATTCTCGCATACGGTGGACATCTAATTAGTGGTACAGAGGCTTTACTTATCATAGTCATATTAATGTATGATTGCATAATTTTGCACTAATTTGTTGATTCCTGATCTCGAGTTGAGACAATGCGCAAAGCATAAAGTTTCTGCAGGTGTTCATTGAAATCAGATTCGAGCGTTAAACAAGATTGGAGTGCTATTATTAGTTTGTGAAATGGAATTCTAGTATAGTAATGATTTCTTTGTATGTGTGAACTCTCCATTGTCATATCTCTTGAGGCTCGATTTTATGTAGTCTGTATTATGTTGGACCATCTGCATAATTTTTCCAGGAATTTGTCGAACCTTATTGAACATTAGATATGCCCCTGGAAAAGGAGAGAATAAAAAGATTGGGCTATAGAATCCTTTGAGTACGGTCTGCTCAATTGTTTTGATATTTTGCCAGTAATTGTTTGGTGGTTCAGTAGCTTGTAAGTTATTGATATATTTCATTGGGATAATTACAGTATCCTCCTTTGAGGTTTTGTGTAATTACAGGTAGACTCCATAAAGTGCACCCCTGCCATTCACTGACGTTAAGAAACTGCGATGGAACTAATGAAATTACTAATATACCTTAGTTTTTTGTCTATGATATGGCATAATTACAGCGCCTTCCCCTTAGGTTTTTTGCGTTATTACAAATAGACTTTTGAACCTTTGAATTACGCCAAACCTTAGAGAGGACTGTAATTATTCCCACTTAATTTGTTGACGCCGCTGTTTAATTCCATCAAAATTAAGATTGAAGCTGTTGTTTTTTATGTATTCTCTCTCAGATGCCCAAATCTTGAAGTTCTTTGTATCAAGAGCTGCCCTCGTGTCACTGATGCAATAATGACTGAAATAGCATCTAGGTGCCCCAAGATCAAGGAGCTTGATATCAGCTACTGCTACGAAATATCCCACAAGTCTTTGGCTATCATAGGATCTAGTTGTCCTAATATGCGGATTCTTAAGCGGAATTTATTGAACTGGTTGGATCCTTCCCCACATATCGGGATTGTCCCCAGTGGTTATCTCTATGCATGTCCTCAGGATGGGGATTCTGAAGCTGCTGCTATCTCAAAATTTGTGCCTAATCTTCTCCAGCTTGAAATTCGCTTCTCAAAGTTGACAGCTAAAGGCCTTACCTTGATCTCTGAACGGTGTCAGAATCTAGAGTGTATCGATTTGTCCGGATGTGCTAATGTAACCAGTCGGGATATTGCAAATGCGACATCAAATCTGAAGAAGTTGAAAGATATCAAGAAGCCCAACTTTTATATCCCTAGGTCTGTTTTTCATACGGAGAGGTATGGTCATTGGAGATTGTATGATGAGCGGTTTCAAACAGACGTATTCAGGATTTGATCAGACTGGAAAAAAGGAAGACCGAAAGAGATTCATTCTGAATGGATCGAGAAACTGCTCGTGGGTGTTCAATGTCAAGGTACCCTAATATTTTACTATATGATGTACATATATCGTGCCGGGTGTTATAGAACCCAGGTTCTGGAATGTTGTTTGTTATATAGATGTTGAAATAAAAACGTAACACGTCTTGAACTAGTTGACCATGGTGTTCTCTATTTTGCATTTATTACTTTATTCTTGAATTTTGCCTTTTATATATTGTTGGACATATTGCACTTCACCCCCCTCAAAAAGATGTATTTTGGCAGCGAACATTCCACGGAGGAGTTATAACCGAAACGAACACTCGTAGGTAGATAGAGAATACCCAATTGCGTAAGTAAATTATATCTAAGAAACTTAGCGAAATAGTCCTGTAACTTTGGTAATTGGTATAAGGTGCCTTCTCATAAAGAGAGCCGCAACGATCAAGCCTAAAAGATTGTTCACTGAAAACATAAGTTTCCAAAGATTGATCACTGAAAACATAAGTTTCCACAAAAGTCGTAAGATGATATACGGGGTTAATGCTTACCGTATGCTGAAAGGAGGTGGTGACCAAAGCCACGAATGGTGGTCTTAACTATTACGGTCCTAGACCAAAATGAATATGGAAGAAAAGAAAAGAAAAAAGAGAGTGAATTCAAGTTAACACATATAAGTAGTGACGGCAATAGCTACAAGATGCATCCAACATAAAGAAAATTTAGTTCCAAGAGAAGTACACTTAAAAAGTACACTAACTGCCTGCATGCATAAGATGGAACATTTTAGCCAGAAACTCAACGTAGTAGAAACAAGTAATTGACAACCATACACACGCAGAAAGTGACACGAGCAAGAGCAACATGCAAATTAGTGGCAACACCCCGAGTTTTCGCTGGGGGCTTCCTCAGAAGATCTGACCCTCCGTAAGCTCCTTTTCTGTCACGATCAACGACACCTACTTCCACCCGTCTTGTTGTATTTGCCGTATGTTGCTGATGATCGCTTATATCTGTTGAGAAAGAAATATAAAAAAGGAAAATGGCGATAAAAATTTTACATTGTGTAGTATAAGATAGCATTGGTGTAACGAAAACCTACCTCCTTTGATAGAGTTGATTGCGAGTTTAGAACCTCTAGCATTAGAAGTTGAGGTCTGGCATGAAATGTAAGCAAGGGTTTGTGTAAACATAATCAAGCAGAGCCATATTGATACTACTTGCATATTCATGGTGATAAGTTCTTGGGGAAGTGAGGTAGATGGGGTCCTGGGACTAGGATTATATAGAAATCCTTTTAGGTGGGGTGATAATACTCTTAAGGAATAATCACCATAAGCACCTCATACTTGTCCCAATTACAAGAAAAGGCCCTCTATTTATTGAAATTACAATTGCTACACTTGAGGTTTGGTTATGTCTTGCTAATAGCACGGGCTGTTTGATGCATCGGTTACGAAAAAGCCTTCTATTTGTTAGTTTGAGGGGGATGATTGTAGTGTCAATATATATAGAGGGGGCTTTTTGTAATTGAATCAAACCTCGTAGATGATTATCTCTATCTTTGATTTGACGTGTTGCTGCTAATTGAGCTATGGGTAACTTTTCTGATAACCAAGAATCAAATTGAGACAAATGGAATCTCAAGCTTTATAGGGATCAATGTTCAGAGATGCAAAGTTATGCTTAAAGTAAGTAGGAAAACAAAGGTATGAAAAGAAAGGATGAGAGAGATCAAGCGATTCACATGGAACTGCTAAAGTATGTAATTGTATAAACAAGTATATATCAAGAACATCATGCCCTGACAATATTGTTTGTTGTCATTAAAATATTGCGGTCCAGGTGAGTCCATTTGATTCTGTAGAATAAACTAAAATATTTATTTCCTTTTCTTCAAATAATCACCGAGAAAAGTGAAAAAAGAAAAGCAATTAGTGAACATTATGCTAAAGAATATATGTGGAATATCATGCTATGTTTTTACCATTCGCCTAATTAGATGTATTTTTTTTTATTTGGCTTATGTTGTTCTCAGTGAAAATATTCGTTTGGTTCCCATGTCGAAGGATGGATAAATGAAATCGGAGAAAACATTTAGATTCTAAACTTTTAGGAAAAGTGTAATTCAAGCCAAAGGATGGCATCTATAGAGTAACATGAAACGATTGATTTGGCAAAAGTAAAAATGGTTTCACACATTTTTCTAAGGAGACTCATGACTAATGTTGCTTGCAAATATTCTTTTTCTTTATCAAGATAGGAACTTAATGGTTTGAAACCGATGGCCCTATGACGGCTCAAATGATGCCATTCTTTTGAGTATATAACTAATTTAGTTATGAATTGTTAGATCATATTTGATAGGAAAAAACCCGAATTATAATGAAGCCCAGGCCCAAAAAGATCTAGAATGACATTAGTAAATATTTAGGTGAGGTCATGAAATGGCAGCCTCAAGTCAAGTACGAAAATGTCCCCAGCATTTGCTCATAATTACTAAACGCTCAAAGATCTGCATCCTTTGGAACGGGTCATCTAAGACCCGAATCTTGGACCGTAGATGGTTAATCTGATTAACGATCTAGGTCCTTCCACGTGGCACACCCTGTACGGACATATCATATGTATTGACTATAAATATCTAACAGTTGAATTTCATAACAGCACTTTATCTTCCCTACAAACTCTCTCTCTCTCTCTAAAATATTAGAGAGCTCACCCAAATCCATGAGGTCCCTATATAAGGACCTCAACTTCCTGTGTCTTTCCTAGGACCTAAGTATCTACTTCCTAACCCCAAAACTATCCTTATTTTATCGTTTTACGTAAATTATTCTTGGCCACTTGGCCGACTTAAGTATTGAAGGACCTACGCTAAGTCAACTCTCAACGAGTCCTAACGTTTTATTATGTTTTCAGGTTAATAGGTCTCTACGACAATTCTATTGGATCTCTTATTTACTCACTGATCTCAGGTCCTAAACTTAGATTCCACATCAATATTTGATGATCTCAACGATTTACTTTATTATATTATCATATTCTTATTTAATGATATACACAATACAAATTGGTGTATACCTCATTAAGTAGCGAGGTTTATGTATATGTGTTTAGATATATATATGTATACACATGTGTGTACATGGAAAAAAAATGCCATTTTTGTTCTTTATTTATGTATTAGGAATTAAAATATGAATTGCCAGATGTAGATCAAATGAATCCATGTTATTTCAGAGGTGAGGCAATTCAATAAAAATAAAGTTGAGACAAGAATTTGATTCTCTATCTCTAAGACAATTTTGCCTCGTGTAGTGTCCACGGTTTCGGTGGCAATTGTCTTCCAAGGTACGATAACTTTTTCTTGAGATAGGAACATTTGAAATCTCAAGAAAAATGAAAAAAAAGTGTTTGGAACTCTTGAAATGGAAAACTGAATGCTTTAGAAAATATGTGGAGTGAAATGCAAAACATTGTAAATGCTTTTCGGATGAGAATGAATGATTCTGGTAGAACTAGCGTGTATTTATAATATTCGAAAGGTTGTGATCATTCACTGAATAGGTGCAAATTGTACCTCTTGGACCGTGCGTTCACATTGGTCGTACCAATTTGGCTGGACTGAACCTGACTTTCATTGTTCAGTCAGTCACACCGGACCCGATTGTTTTCCATTGGACCCATACCGAACCGTTCAATCCAACCCAAATTACCTTATATTCGGGTTCAATTCGACCCAATTTTTAATTTGAATTTAACCCAAAAAGAATATACATTATTTACAATAAGCCTAGACCCAGGTCCAAGCCCAGACCCAGACCTAGCCCGCCTACCACGCTGAGCCGAGCTAATGGCGGCAGTGGCGTGCGTGTGGGACTTGGCCCGAACCCACTTGTATGTAGGTTATTGCTTGTTTATACATTTGGGTATCCCCAAGAAACCCCAATCTCTTGTGAATTTTTGGGCTATATTAAATGGTCAATTTTTCTTCATTTTTCCAATATGGGTTGACATTCTTAAATGTCTTTCCAATTCTAACTTTATCTATTTAAGTGACCATCTTTGACAAATAATTTTTTATTAACCAAAATTGTATGAGCATATTATCCATATCTAATGCCGACGTAAAATTCATTCATGTCAATTATAATTACAAATTTAATTTGTAACCCACTTAAAATTTTTCTCAAAGTTGGTCAAATACCAACTTGTTAGGAGTACAATTTCTAACAATTCCCCACATGAATGAAATTAATACAAATGATATGAAGACACTTTCCAAGAGTTTCGACTAAAACATATTGCATCATGATAAGTAGTTTATGATTTTGAACCTTCTTTAAAGATATACTATTAAATTTACTTAGCTAATTATTGTACATGATGTATTGAACTGTTCAACTGTTGGTGTAAACTAAAACAACAATAGTCTCACAATATGTCTTCTAACACTTTTTAGTTTTCACGGTTGTATCCATTCTGGCCCTGGACACCATCTTGGATTCATAAGCATTTCCATTTAAAGCGGCCCGTCTTCACGCTTACATAGGTTATCTCTTATTTCAGAGTATCCTGCTATACTCCACTTTTCAATGATAGAAATTATTAAAAGGTAATCCTTAACCTAGTACCCGTTCAGTAGGGAGCATCTGTCAATCACAAGAAGAGATAGAAGGTATCTCCTTGATGCTCATTTGAATATTTATAACTTAGTTGTCCTATTGAACCAAGTGTTTGGGATCTCCAGCCATCAAGGTTAGATTATCGTTATGAAGTCTCTTAATTTGTGGGTTTTAATCCCATCCCCCTTGATGAGTAGTATACTTGATCTCTTAGTAATCCTTGAGTTAACGGATCCGCCAAATTCTCTTTTGATTTCACATAATCAATTGAGATGATACGACTCGAGATCAACTGCCTAATAGTGTTATGTCTTCTACTTATGTGTCTTGATTTACTATTATACATCTTGTTTTATGCCTTTCCAATTACTGATTGACTATCACAAGGTATAGCAGTTGCATGCATTGACTTAGGCCAACATGGAATGTCCTCTAAGAAATTACGGAGCCATTTTGCTTCTTTTCCAGCTTTATCTAGAGCTATAAACATTGATTCCATCATAGATCTAGCTATGAACGTTTGTTTTGAGGACTTTCAAGACACAATAGCTCCACCTAAGGTAAAGACATAACCACTTGTGGATTTTGTATCTTTTGTATCTGATATCTAGTTAGCATCACTGTATCTTTCCAATATAGTTGGATATCGTGTATAATGTAATTCATGTTTCAAGGTATATCTTAGATATCTAAAAATCCTTACTAGTGCTTTCCAATGGTCCTTCCCCAGATGACTTGTAAATCTACTCGATTTATTAATTGATTATGCAATATTCGAGCGTGTTCAGTTTGTGATGTATATCAAACTGCCTGTGATCCCTAAGCATTCTAGTTGTGATGCGGGATCACCATGGTTTTTGCTTAAGTACAAACTTAAGTCTACTGGTGTTTTAGTTGGAGGACCATCACATGCCTTAAACTCAAGTATTTTATCAATGTAATGTGATTGTAACAAAATGATGCCGTCAGATGTCCTAGTGATTTTAATTCCTAGTATGATATTTGTTATTCCCATATCTTTCATGTTAAAATTTTACTTTAACATTCTTTGAGTATTCACGATTATATTGTGATTGCTTCCCATAATAAGCATGTTATCAACATAAAGACATATTATAACATATGCATTAGGTGTGCTTTTTATGTAAACACATTTGTTACATTTATTGATTTTGAACCCAGTTGACATCACGGTTTTGTCAAATCTTTCATGCCATTTTTTAGGAGCTTGTTTAAGTCAATATAATGACTTAATTAATCTGCACACCTTTTTTTCTTGTCCAAGAAATCCTTCTGGTTGTTCCATATAAATTTCTTCTTCTTCTAGCTTGTTTAAATCACTACAGAAAAAACGGCATTTTTCAGCGGAAAATTCTGGCGGATTTTCCGCCAGAATTTTGAATTTTCGGGGAATTCCAGGGGAATTCCGGCGGAAATCGTTCCGCCGGAAAAAATGCCCCCGGAATCTGGAATTCTGTCGGATTTTTCCCCCGGTAAGAAATTCCGACGGAATATTCCGCCGGATTCCGTCAGGCGGAAAACCGGGGGAATATTCCCCCGGACGGAATCCGGCGGAATATTCCGCCGGAACCTCCGGGATTTCCCCCGGATAAGGTTCCGGCGGAATTCCGGCGGAATATTCCGCCGGATTTCGTACGGGGGAATATTCCCCCGGTTTTCTGCCGGACTGCCGCCACGACGCCTCCGCCGGCCAGGACCTGCCGCTGCCGCTCCGCCTCCGCCGCCACTCGGATCCGCCGCTCCGGACCCGCCGCCGGAATAGTATTCCAAAATATTCAAATATTTGCAATTGCAGGGATTTGAACTCGTGACCTTGGGGTTGAATGACAAACACTCCACCACCAGGCTATCCTTTGAAGTTGTGATAAATTTTGTTTTGTGTTATATATATTATATATTTGTTGCATTATTCTTATTTTAATTATAATTAAAAGATAGTATAAATAATAATAGTTATAAGATAACATTGATAATATATAAACATATGTATTATATATACTATAGAAACATATATGTGTACCATATAAACATATATGTGTATCATATAAACATATGTATACGTATATATAAATATATTATAAATAATTAATAGTTAAAAAATAACATTGATACTATATAAAAATATATATTATATATACTATATAAACATATATGTGTACCATATAAGTATATGTATACCTATAAATATATTATAAATAATTAATAGTTAAAAGATATTTTCCCCCGGTTTTCTCTCTAAAAAAAAAAGAAATTTTGCTCTTGCATGGACTTGAACTTGGGACCTCTTAGATACAAGTCTAATACCTTGCCATTGAGCTACTTCCAAGCTTCCGTTTTGTTTTGCCTAAATATATAGTAATATTAAAGTTTTAATTAAAAAAATTAAAAAAAAACCGGGGGAATTTTCCCCAGGTTTTTAATTTAAAAAATTTTAAAAAAAAAATCGGGGGAAATTTCCCCCGGTTTTAATTTAAAAAATTTAAAAAAAAATCGGGGGAAATTTTCCCCCGATTTTTAATTTAAAAAATTCAAAAAAAAATCGGGGGGAAATTTCCCCCGGATTTCCCCCCGGTTTTTATTTAAAAAAATTAAAAAAAAACAAGGAAAATTTTCCCCAAGTTTTTAATTTAAAAAATTCAAAAAAAAAATCGGGAAAAATTTTCCCCCGGAATTTCCCCCGGTTTTTATTTAAAAAAATTAAAAAAAAAATCGGGGGAATTTTCCCCCGGATTTTCCCCCGATTTTTAATTTAAAAACTTCAAAAAAAAACCGGGGGAAATTCCGGGGGAAAATTTCCCCCGGTTTAATTCCGTCGGAATCCGGCGTTTTTTCTGTAGTGAATCTACTATTGCGATAAGAACTCTAATGGATGTTATTCTATTTACAAGTGAGTATGTATCGAAGAATTCAAGGCCTTCTTGTTCTTTGAAACTTTTTGCTACCAACCTAGCCTTGTATTTGTCTATAAATCCATCTACTTTGTGTTTTCTCTTAAGAATCCATTTACAACCTAAATTAGTACCAGGTGGTAAATCAACTAATTCCCATGTGTGATTTTGTATGATGGAGTCTATCTCACTATTGATAGCTTTTTTCTATAGAAGAGCATCTGGAGAATACAAAGCTTCTTTAACTATCCACGGCTCGTTATCTAACATATATGTTAGAAAATTAGGACCAAAATCTATAGTTAACCTAGCCCTCTTACTGTGTCAAGGTTCTTCACTAGGCTGACTATTTTCATCTGCAGACTCATATAATCTTTTATTCGAATTTTCTTTTTCCTTGTTCTTTACAAGGAAAAATATCCTCAAAAAGGACAACATTTCTAGATTCAATGATCGTATTTTCATTTATATCAGAAATCGCTGATTTTTGTATGAGGAACTGATATGCACTATTGTTATAAGCATATATAATAAATATGCAGTTTGCCGTTTTAGGCCTGATTTTAACTTGCTTTGGCTTACATACTTATACTTTAGCCAAGCAGCGCCACACTTAAAGATATTTATAGGAAGGCTTGTGACCTTTTTATAGTTCATACAGAGTTTCTTTCTTATCTTTGTGTGGAATTTTATTCAAAATATGATTAGCTGCAAGTACAATCCCCCCCTCCCCCGAACCCAACACACACACCACTACTAGAAAACGCGGTTTTGGCCACGGATTTTTAGCCATGGATGAAATCGGTTGCCAATAGCTACGGAAATGGCCACGGATATAAAAAAAAAATGAAAATATATGGCCACGAATTTATCCGTGGCCAAATATCCACAATTCCGTAGCCATTTCAATTTATTTAAAAGAAAAACATAAATAAATAAATTTATTTTTTTAAAAAAAAATTGGACTTGGCCACGGATTTATCCGTGGCCAATAAATAAATTTAATTTTTTTTAAATTTAAATCCGCAGCCAATAAATAATTTTAATTTTTTTTATTTTAAATGACTCGCTTAAATCGTCCGATCTGGCATTACGGGGCACCAAAAGGTTCGAGTCATTTCAAAATCATATTATTTTTATCGTGGTTATTATATTTTCACATCTTATGCGTTGAAAATTATAATTTGCTTAGCGAGAATACATTTTTCCTCTTTCGGTGACATATACGAATGACTTCGTAGTTCGGTGTCAATGTATGCTAACGTCAGTTAACTTGTATAGGAATTATCAAAAAATGAACTTTCAAGCAGATTGATTAGTGTTGAAGTTGTATTGCTCCAATCGTACTGTTCGGTCTAACCTAATTAACGAAAACACACGATTCGGTAAAAGTCAACGTGAAGTTCTGACCATTGGCCACGGATTTATCCGTGGCCAATAAATAAATTAAATTTTTTTAAAAATTTTTTGGATAAATCCATGGCCAATAAATAAATTTAAATTTTTTTAAAAAAATTTGGACTTGGCCACAAATAAATTCGTGGCCAATAAATATATATATTTTTTAAATTTGGACTTGGCCACGGATAAATTCGTGGCCAATAAATAAATTTATTTTTTTTAATTTTAAATGACTCGCTTAAATCGCCCAATCCGACATTACGGGGCACTAAAAGGTTCGAGTCATTTCAAAATCATATTATTTTCATCACGGTTATTGTATTTTCCCATCTTATGCGTCGAAAATTACAGTTTGTTTAGCGAGAAAATATTTTTCCTCTTTCGGTAATATATACGAATGACTTCAAATTTAATCAATTTATTTAAACATTTAATATTTTCAATCAATTCAATTAGTTAATTATGTATAATTGTAATACTATATAATTTGATAATTTATTCAATTTATTTAAACATACAAGTCGAACATTTTGTTTTATATTCTCTTAATAGCTAATCTGTCAATTGTATTTTGAAAGTATTGATCTAACGATTGCACTATATTTTCAAATTTGATTGATTTTATTTGTCAATTACACTAAATTTAAGTAAATAAATTGATAATTTGATATACTATGAATGAGATCACTTTAATTTCTTAAATTGAGTCAACATAATCGATGAAAAATTTTAAATTTTTATAAGGTCAAAGTTATAATTTTTTTAATTTTGATTTTGTATCCCAAAATTATCTGTGGATAAAAGTAAAATTAGAAAGAATTATAATTTGCACGATTTTATATTTCTTAATTAAATCATAGTAAGTATGAATTAATGAAATATATTCACATATAGATATAAATTAGTAAAATTTGATAACAAAATTCAATATATAAATGTATATAAATATTCTTGGCATGCCGTTTAAATTAAGAAGTTCATCATAGCCTGACGGTAATTCGTTTGGCAATATACCAAGAGGTGTCGAGTTTGAGTCCCACTGGTAAAGATGAAATTCGATTAATTGAAATGGACAGGCCGAGCTGGGCCAGGTCGCATCGCTGGGCTGGTAGGCATGCGGGTTGGGCCTGCTGTGGGTGTGGTTGGGCTAGGTCCAGTTTTTTTTTAATAAATTTTTTTAGCCACGGATTTATCCGTGGCTAGATTTAATTGTTTTAAAATATTTTTTTCTCTTAGCCACGAATAAATCCGTGGCTAAAATGAAAAATTTACAAAAAAATATTTAATAGTAGCCACATATAAATCCGTGGCTAAATGTAAATTTTTTTAAAAAAGAAAAGAGGTTGGCCATGGAATATCCGTAGCCAAATTTATCATATTTTTAAAATTTTTTTATTTTTTTATTTTTGGCTACGGATTTTTCTGTGGCCATATATATCATTTTGTTAAAATTATTTATTTTTGGCCACGGATTTATCCGTGGCTAAATTTATTTACTTTTTTAATAATATTAATTTTGACCACGGATAAATCCGTGGCTAGATTTAATTTTTTTTTTAAAGATTTAATTTTGGCCACGGATTAAGTGAAAAAATCCATGGCCAAAAAATTTGTGGTCAGTGTCTGTGGCCAAATCCGTGGCCAAATCCTTGTTTTCTAGTAGTGCACACACACAAGTTTTGAGATAATCTAGGGTTTATCAGCATAATATTCATCATTTCTTTAAGAGTACAATTCTTTCTTTCAGTAATCCTGTTAGATTGTGGTGAATAAGATGTAGTCGTTTGATGAATGCTTCCCATTTCTGAGCAAAATTCTTCAAACTGTGCTCCGTATTCTCCACCTCTATTCGAGTGTATTGTTTTAATTTTCTTGCTCAGTTGATTCTCTACCTTAACTTTATAGTCTTTGAATGCTTCTATGACCTCATCTTTGCTTCTAAGCTAATAAATATAATAGTATCTTGTGCAATCGTCAATCAGAGTAATAAAATACTTCTTTCACATCTAGTTTGCACAAATTTTAAGTCACATATATCATTTTGTATTAATTTTAGAGGTTTTGTAGTCCTTTCCACTGTTGAGAACAAACTTTTAATATTTTTGTCTCTACACAAATTTCACATTTATGATGAGGATCAATTTTCACTTTAGGCAATAAATCAAAATTCACTATTTTATGTAAAGTATTAAAATTCACATGCCCCAATCTAGCATGCCATAAATTAGAACACTCAGTCAAATAAGTAGAAATAGTAATTTTATTGCCATCAAAATTTTAAATTATAGTCATTTCATTCATCTTAAACAATGCTTGGTCTAAGTAACCTTTGCAAACAAACTGACCATGTTTGGTTAGTACAAGCTTTCATGACTTACACTACTAGAAAAAAGGGTTTTAGCCACGGATTGGCCACGGATTTTTTTCGTGGCTAATCTCGGCCACGGCTGGGCTTAGCCACGGCTAAGCCGTTGGCCGTGGCCAATTTTGGCCAGCTTTTTGTTGGACGGGCGTGGCCGTGGCTAATCCGTGGCCACTGAAAAAGAAAAGGTAATCAGACCGTACCCGCTACCCTACCTGCGCCCCAACCCGCGCCCGAAACCTGGACCCGCGTCCCCCAAGCATTTGTTTTTGCGCTCAAAGAGATTCGAACACGGGACATCAATGTTGTAATTGGAGCATGCAACCGTTGCGCCAAAGGAATTCTTTGGTTATGGATTGATTTTTTTTTATACTTAAACTATATTTTTACAATATTTTAAACTTATGTATTGCAAAAATTAATTATTAAACAAAAAATTAAAGTGGTGTAATGGTTTGATGCTCTAACTTCAACTAACAGGTCAAAAGTTCAAACCATATCCGGTGCAAAAAAAAAAAAAAAAAAATTTGCCCAGGAATTTTTAGCCACGGTCTGGCCGTGGCTAACTCGTGGCTGTTAGCCACGGCCAGACCGTGCCTAATTTAGCCACGGCCAGGCCGTGGCTAATCCGTGGCTAAAAATAGGCGCAAAAATTCCCTCTAATTTTAGCCACCAAAAATAGCCACGGATTGGCTGTGGCCAATCCGTGGCTAAGTTTTTTTTTTATTTTTTATTTAAATCCGTGGCTAATCCGTGGCTCCACGGATTTTTTTCCGTGGCTCCACGGATTTTTTTCCGTGGCTAAAATCCGTGGCTATTTGCAGTTTTTCTAGTAGTGTTAAATACTAACTTAAAACCACTTTTACCTTGTAATGATCCAATTAAACACTAAATTTTTCTGGATGTTAGGCACATGCAGCACGTTGACTAGCGTTAGCTCTTTTTTGAAAGTCATCATTAGGACCAATTTTCCAAGACCCACAACCTCGAAAGTTGTAGAATTTCCCATGAACAACTTTCGAATATTGTTGATCGAGGTATAGGTCGAGAACATGGCTTTTTCGGAGCAGATGTGGAGGGTAGCTCTAGTGTCGATCCACCACTCCATTGGGTTGTCTATCAGGTTGGCTTCAAACATAACTGTGGTGAGATCCAGCTCTGACGGGTCCACCAGAACATACATGTTTTTAGCTACGTTTGCTTATGCTCTCTCTTTCTTTGGAGCTCAGTAGTCTTTCGCCTTGTGATCTGGCTTGCCACAATTGTTACAGATAACCTTGAACCTTTTTGCTTTGTCTTTCTTCTAGCTAGGTCCTTAGTGCCTTGAACCTTGAACCTTTTTCTCTAGCATCAAATTTTTGATTGTCTTCATCTATCCGAAGTCTGACAATCAAGTTCTCAAGTCCTATTTCCTTTCTCATGTGTTTTAAATAGATTTTGAAGTCTTTTCAGGCGGACGATAGCTCCTCAATTAGTGTAGAAACTTGGAAAGACTCACAAAGGTGTATTCCTTATGCATAGAGGTCGTGCAAAATGCTTTGCAGCTCCTAAACTTGACTTATTACAGTTTTAGAGTCCACCATCTTATAATCTATGAACATTCCGACCATGAATTTCTTCAAGTTGGCATCCTCTGTGTTGCATTTCCCTTCTAAGGACTCTCATAATTTCTTCAATGTGCTTATTGAGTTGTATACACTATAAAGTGTATCACTCAAGCCATTGAATATGTAGTTTTTGCAGAGAAAATTGCCTTGATTCCATTTGCCCTATTTTGGCCATCAATGTCACTCGCATCCGCTGTGGGTAAAGTCTCCTTTAAAAATCTTGCCAAACTCAAGGTTGTCGGGGAGAAAAACATCTTCTGCTGCCAGCTTTTGAAATCAGCACTGATGAACTTTTCCAGCCTTTCCCCTTGGGCATGGGCTTGGGAAACAACAGGTGTAGTACTTGATGATGCCATTTGAAATCATGTAAAAAATTGTCTTAGAATTGCTATTTCAGAGGTGATGTGATTTCAATAAAAATAAAGTCGAGACAAGAATTTGATTCTCTATCTCTGCGAAAATTTTATCCCGTATAGTGCTCACGATTTCGTTGGCAAAATTTTTTCAAGATACAACAACTTTTTCTTGAGATAAGAGCACTTCAAATCTCAAGAAAAACGGAACAAAAGTTTTTGGAACTCTTGAAATTGAAAAGTGATTGCTTTAGAAAATATATAGAGTGAAATGTAGAATGTGGTAAATGCTTTTTGGATGAGAATAAATGGTCCTGGCAAAATTGGGGTATATTTATACTATTTGAAAGAATGTGGCCATTCGCTGAATACGTGCCCAGGCCCAGCCCGGCTCCGCCCCGTGTGGACCTTGGCCCAATCCCACTTGTATGTAGGTTCTTGCCCATTTACGCATTTGGATATTTCCAGGGGACCCCAACCCCTTATGAGTTTTTGAGCTATATTAAATGACCAATTTTCCTTTATTTTTCCAATGTGGGTTGATATTTTTAAACGCTTTCGCAATTCTAGTTTCATCTATTTAAGTAACCAATTTTGACAATTAATTTCACATTCACCCGAAATTATATTCAATCGAGTGATTACATTATCCACAACTACTTCCGAATTAGAATTCATTAATGTCAATTATAATTACAAATTTAATTTGTAATTCTCAAAGTTGGTCAAATACCAACTTACTAGAAATATAATTTCCAACAATCCAAACCATTGATTAGTATATATATAACAAAAATTAAATATGTATTTTATTTTTTTATATTATATGAAGTAGATGATTTGAACGGTTGATGTGTATTATGTGTGTTATATACCGTTGATCATTATCAAACTAGAACGGAAAATTGATTTTTTTTAATAGAAAGTCATCCAACGGTTGTTTAAGAAGTTATAATTGCAACTCCCTCTCCCACAAAAAGGAGGGGGTAAAAAAAAAATCGAACTATTACAATTTAGTAGTGGGGAGACCTCGAAATTTTAGGTCCTATAGGAATATGTGCATTAATCCTAAAACTTGGAACCAACTGTTTTGAGACCACTAAACCGTGGGACCAAAATTGTAATTTTGCCTACATTTAGTGATTCAACATAAGGCTGTTGGGTTAGCTGTAATCCAAATTCAACATCCAATATGAGTTTTAGCATTTTTGAAAATATTCAATCGACCAAATTCTATAAGTATATCGGCAATCAAAATAAGTGGATAGGATGTAAAAAGTAGTTCGATTTATAGATTTAAATTCAAATTTTAATAATATATTTTATTAAAATAATGGCCTTATATATGTAGCATTGACAAAATTTTTTAGATAGAGTGCAATATATATATCTATATATATGTAGCATTATATTCAATAATGCACCCAATATTTTTTTTTTTGAAGAAATGTATGTTCCAGAATATTCGAAACTAATGTTCTTATATATTCTCTTAAATTTTAGTTTTAAATGAGGTATTTTATTTAATGCTTTATTTTATTTTCAAATGTTTGAGATAAATTATATTGCGGGATAGATTTTGTTGGACTCGAGATCAGTTGGGGGTGGGGGTGGGGGTTGGGGATTGATCTTGGGGAGAGTTTGTGTATATGAGAGGGAAACGCTCAACCTGCAAGATGGAACAAACGTTGGTTGTGATGATGAACTCTAGCTAAAATTCTTTGAAACTCAAGTCAGTAGGTTAATATAAGCATATCGAGGAGCGTGTAAGAAATTTTCAAAAATAAAAAATGTGAGATTTAGGGTATTTATTGCTGTTCCACTCTTTCTTTCGAGTATAATGACGATTTTGTAGGGGCTTACCAGGAGGCATTATGTTTGTGGGCGCATTTAGTACTGATAGATGTTTGAGATGGTGGGCATGAAATGTGGTATGAGCTATTGTTAGATTGTATCAAATGCAGACATCTCTTTTGGAGATACCATATTCAACAGGAATATTTGATATTTTTGATAATTTTGAGATCTAGGATCTCATCAAGGCGAGAGCGCTCTCATAGGTACAGAGGGCTTCGATGAGCCCCTCAAGAATGTTGACGGGAAGGGCGTGACCTAAGTTCGCACATTCTTATCTGAGCTGAGAATCTTTCCGGGGCTATTTGTTGCCTTAAGTAATTAAAGTAACCCGAGATAATCGAGAGGATATTATCGATAAGAAGTGTGTGGAATCCAATAGCATGTAGATTTTTATCAGATTTAGTCACGCGGTATGATCTGATTCATACCACATCAAATTGTGAAAAGTTTATGGGTATGTTTGTATATATATAAAACGTCCTTCATAAATACAAAATTCTAGCAATTTTTGTATTAACATAAAGTTTTAATTAGTCGTATTGTAAATATGTATACATTAAACAAATATAATGCATAAGTGCTCATGAGGTATTTTTCTTTTGGTTTGAAACTTTTGTTTTGTTTTCTTCTTGCTTTTGTTTTCCCCTTGGTTTTTTAATTGGGTCGGATTATTTATCGAATTTTTCAAATCTGATCAAATTCGATTATGGACGCTGATAACTCTAAATTTTATATAATCTTGAGTCGAATTGCTTATCAGATAATGTTGCCGGGATTGGATTCGAATTTTTCCAATTCACTTCAAACCCGATCTGTCACGTGTTAATCCTAATTCAACATTTTGAGTCCTAATATACCCATTACGTAGTAAACTCAGCACAAGTAACTAATAGACTCTTTAGCCCATATGTTAGCCAGTTAATGACTTTAAGCAATACCCACATTGCTGCGTTAGCTAGGGTTTATAAGGGGCTTCTCTACTTGTAGATAGGGATAATTACTCGAATCCCTTTAATTTAGGCAAAATTATAAATAATTTTTTTTTATTTTGAAAATTACCAATACTCCTCTAACATATATCAACATTTACAAAAGACACCTTGTCCTTAGTGGATTACCAAAAATGTTCTCGGTCAATTTCTCCATCATTTTTTGAGGACCAAAATTCCCTTTATTTTTTGTAAGGTTTTGAATTTAAAGGATGTTTATTGTAAGTTTTTGAATTACATAACGGTATATCTGTATATTTTTGGAAAAAAGACATGCAGTGATGGACTGCGCTGTCGGATGTGTTTTTCCAACGGAATTTGGAAGGATTTTGAGCTAATCGCAATGAGCAATGCTTTGGTGAAGTCCATTTTGAGATAGGATCGATAACGGTGGAGGAATTGGGCGGAGGATGTAATGGTGGGTTAGGATATGATGTAATTTCTATTCAATTAAATCCTAATGGATGGAGGTCAACAAATTTATTGAGGGGCTTTGATGGGCTTGGGGAGACAAACAAATGTGTGTGTAGCTTCACTGTCTAGGGTGGAGATGCAGCGGTGACGTAGGATATTGTTCATATTTAAAATAAGAGGGGATTATTTGTAATTTTTTCTAAATTTAGGGGATGTGAGGATAATTCTCCCTTACAAATATCTAAGGGCAAAAAGGTAATTACAATCTTTTCATCTGATTTAATAATAAGGGGACAAAACTCAAGGGGGTATTGATAATTTTCAAAATAAGAAAGAATTATTTGTAATTTCATCTAAATTCCGAAGAAGTGAGGGTGATTATCCCTATTAAATAATATTCATTAATCATGTAAATTGTTTCTACTTCTTTGTTTCTTTTTCCTGAAAATGATTATTTGTTATTTAATACCACTCATGAAAAGGACCTTATCGAACGACTTTCGGCTTGCTTGCAATAATCGTTTTCCGTTTTCTTATTTTTAATTTTAGCCTTTTTTTTTTCAATTAAAAATATGATTACTTTTGTTTTAATTAAAATTAAATTAAGTCCAGGACCAATATCGGCAAAGGAGATAAGACATCAACATCAACTGAAACAAATCAAAAATGAAATAAAGCGACCACGTTACGTATCATAAATAATATTTAACTCGAGGCATATTTGAATTTCAATATCATACTTGTACATGACCATATCAAACGAAACAAAAAAAAGAATTAAAAATGATGACGATGATAGCTCAACTAAGAGATAAGCTCAAATCTAACAAATGTTCAACAATGTAACTGTTGGTATACAAACCACCATACACAACACATACTTCTTTAAGATTCTATACTTGATAATATGCACAACCCCACCCCCATACACAATGTGATTCCAATCCTGGCACTACACTTTTCATGCCTCTAAAAGCGGAATATATGTTCATTGGATTCTATACTTAATTCACAAATGTATATACCTTTTCTTACCCTTAAGACAATAATTACAACCCATGCAAGTCTAGATTATCACACACACGCTAACACACACAGTGCAAGTCTAGAGCAAGATGAGAGCGAAGAAAATGGAGAAATTGAGAACAAAATAAGCCTGAAGCAGAGATGGTTTATGGCCAGCTGCCGATGATCTGGGCCTTGCATGCGCGCGAGGTATCCTACTAGCCCTCTTCTTGATTTGGACAACCATCTTTCGAGAGTTCAACAAACTACTCATGTCCAAAGTTTGTTTTTCTTGTTCCAAATGAATCAATTCATTTTTCGAATTAGATTTTGAGGTACTAATTTCATGATCAGCCGAGGCTGGAAAAGGGACGTGGGATAGCAGCAAGAGGGCTGCTATGATGAGAGAGAGAGAGAATACATACGACTTCATTTTTGTATAGAGAGAGAGAGAGAGAGAGAAAGAGAGAAACGCAAGTAATTTGATGGAGAGGACAAATTCAGGGTCAAGTGGAAGATACTACACACACATATATACACATCTATTTATATCTATATATGTTGATTATGTTGCCCAAATATAGTAGTCGTGAAGTGATAAGCAAGTGGCGGTAGTTGGACAAGGTGGACCGGGTTGAAGGAAAGAGCTGGGCGAATGCGACTCAGTAATGGTTTCTTGAAGTCGTGAAGAAGGTAGCCAGTGTTGGGAAAATCGGGTAATTTTCCACTCAAACTACCACTAGTGAATTGTACTGATTCGATAATTTTCAGGAAAGACTACTGAGCAGTCTCCTTAGACAAAATTATCATTCCAAATAAATTCCCAGGAAAGGCTGGAGGGGTCACAAATGGTCCCACTTAAAACCCAGTCTCCTAGACAGAACTTACTTGCACAGTATATTATCACAACCTAAACCCGTGTATACATGAACAGTACCATACACGTGAATAGAAAAATACACCCAAATGAATAGTACAATACACTATAAATAAACCCGACAAATAAATATTGAATACTATACTATAACCGAAAAGAAACAAATCAAATGCAGAATAACTAAAAGAGATAAGGAAAGAACACACCCGAAAATTGATAACGGAGTTCGGCCAATTATGCCTACGTCTCCGAGCACTACTCACGTAGCCTGCTCTTTTAATTTGGGAGAAGAGAGTACAAATTTTGGGATGATAAACTAGGAAGGGAAAGAGTCCTTTTATAGCATTAAGGAACTTCCCATCTTCCTTAACTAAGCAATGTGGGAGAAATTAAGCCAAAACATAACAAATCTCCACCTTGGCACAATTTCTGGTCCCACCAAATGCAAATCTTCTCAATCAAACAAAAAAGGGTCTTCGTAGTGCTTCCAATTTGCGCCTTCAGGCGCTAACTCAAATATGCAGGATATTGACCAAGTCTAAACAATGTTTAAACTTGACTTTTGTCACCACCTTGGTCATCATATCTGCAGGATTCTCTGTAGTCCGAATCTTTTGGAGAAGTATCTCCTCTTCTTCGAGAATTTCCCGCACAAAGTGATAGCGAACATCAATATGCTTCGTTCTTGCATGAAAAACTTGGTTCTTTGCTAAGTGAATAGCACTCTGACTGTCACAATACACCTCAACGTGTTTCTGACCAACTCCCAAGTCTTTTAGCAATCCTTGAAGCCAAATTGCCTCCTTCACAACTTCTGTAACTGCCATATACTCTGCCTCTGTTGTAGACAAAGCCACTGTTGACTGCAAAGTAGACTTCCAACAAATTGGCGCCTTGGCTAAAGTGAACAAGTAGCCAGTTGTAGATCGCCGCTTATCCAAGTCACCTGCATAGTCAGAATCACAATATCCAACTACGCATTGACCAAGCGATTCATCCCGCTCAAACACTAAACCAACATCTACAGTACCTTGAATATACTGTAGAATCCATTTCACAGCTTGCCAATGATCCTTGCCAGGATCATGCATATATCTACTCACAACACCAACTGCTTGTGAAATATCGGGTCTCGTACACACCATTACATACATCAAGCTTCCAACTGCATTAGCATATGGGACTTTCGCCATGTATTCTCGTTCTTCATCTGTCTTTGGAGATAACTGGCTGCTAAGCTTCAAATGAGGAGCAAGCGGAGTACTTACAGGTTTGGTATCTTCATTTATACCAAAACGTTGTAATATCTTCTTCAAATACTGCTTCTGTGTCAGCCAAAGCTTGCCTCTCTGTCTATCCCGACTTATCTCCATGCCGAGAATCTTTTTGGCTTCTCCCAAATCCTTCATCTCAAACTCTTTACTCAACTGAGCCTTCAATTTGTCAATTTCAACTTGACTCTTTGATGCTATCAGCATATCATCAACGTACAAGAGTAGGTAGATGTAGGACCCATCTTGAAGTCTGCGCAAATACACACATTGATCGTATTTGCTTCTTGTGTACTTCTGACCCATCATAAACTTATCAAATCGTTTGTACCATAGTCTCGGTGATTGCTTCAATCCGTACAACGATTTGTTAAGTTACCAAACCCAATTTTCTTTACCAGCAACTTTGAATCCATCTGGCTGAGACATATAGATTTCCTCCTTCAAGTCACCGTGTAGAAATGCGGTCTTCACATCAAGTTGAGCTAGCTCCAAATTCAACTGTGCTACCAAGGCCAACAAAATTCTAATGGAGGAATGTTTAACAACTGGAGAAAATACCTCATTATAATCAACTCCCTCCTTCTGAGCATAGCCTTTAGCTACCAATCTTGCCTTGTAGCGAACATCATTCTTGACAGGAAATCCTTCTTTCTTTGCAAATACCCATTTGCATCCAATTGCTTTCTTGCCTTTTGGTAACTGTGTCAACTTCCATGTCTTGTTCTTCTCAAGAGATTGCATCTCTTCTTCCATTGCATCTTTCCATCTACCATTTTCTGAACTTCGGATGGCTTCTGGAAAGGTGGATGGGACTTCATCAACAACTGGAAGTGCATAAGCTACCATGTCAACAAAACGAGCAGGTTTCTGAATTTCTCGTCTTGTCCTTCTAACAGCAATTGAATCTGGCTGCTGTTGAGGTTCTTGGGTCGGAACCTCTTCCTCATCTGACTCTTCTTCTGCCATGGGAGAGTCACTAATGGTGCTTTTTTCTGGGCTCACCATTATCTGTTCAAACTCCACCTGCTTCGGCGTACACTCCACCTGCTGTGGAATATCATCAATTCCTCCTTGAGTTACCTTATGCAACATGGCAGATTCATCAAAGGTAACATCCCTGCTGATGATGGTCTTCTCTGCTTCTAGACACCAAAGGCGATATCCTTTAACTCCAGCATTGAAGCCCATAAACAAAGCTTTCTTTGCTCGTGGATCCAACTTTGATTCATTTACATGATAATATGCAGTAGAACCAAAGACATGCAAAGAATCATAATCTGTTGTAGGTTTCCCGGACCATACCTCTAAAGGAGTCTTGCAATCTATTGCGGATGACGGCAAACGATTTACGAGATGTTGAGCATATATTACAGCCTCAGCCCAAAACTTTCTGCCTAACCCAGCATTAGACAACATACAACGAACTTTCTCCACTAGTGTTCTGTTCATACGCTCCGACACCCCATTCTGTTGTGGTGTTTTTCTGACTGTGAAGTGCCGAACTATGCCAAACTCTTGGCATGCCTCCAGGAAAGGATCACTCTTGTATTCTCCACCGTTGTCTGTTCGGAGAACTTTGATCTTTCTTCCAGTCTGATTCTCAACTTGAGCTTTCCACTTAAGGAAAACTCCAAGCACTTCATCCTTCTTCTTCATAGTAAACACCCATACTCTTCTGGAAAAATCATCAACAAAAGTGACAAAATAATATCTACCTCCAAGAGATGGAGTCTTGGCAGGTCCCCATACATCTGAGTGCACATAATCCAAAATACCCTTGGTATCATGGATGGCAGTGCCAAATTTCACTCTTCTTTGTTTTCCCAGAACACAATGCTCACAAAATTCTAATTTGCAAGTCTTCGTACCTTTCAACAATCCTTTCTTAGCAAGAATTTGCAAGGATTTTTCACCAGCATGTCCCAAACGCATATGCCACAGCTTTGTCGCCTCTGCATCCTTCTTGCTACTAGATGTTGCAGTTGCTACTGTCCCAACTACTGTACTACCTTGATAGTAATACAGATTATTTTTTCTCACGCCTTTCAACATCACAAGTGCTCCTGAAGTTGCTTTGAGAATTTCATCTCGCATCATCACAACTAGGCCTTTTGACTCTAAGGCCCCCAAAGAGATGAGATTCTTTTTCAAATTCGGAACGTACCGTACATCCTTCAAAACTCTTGTAGATCCATCATGATTCCGCAGCTTGATTGAACCTATCCCAGCTGTTTTACATGGATTGTCATTGCCCATGTAAACAACTCCACCATCACGTTCTTCAAAATTGAAGAACCACTCCCTGATGGGAGACATATGGTAGGTACAACCGGAATCCAAAATCCACTCGTCTGGATGGGATGTTGAAGGTGATGCCACCAAAGAGACATCTGACTCTGCATCACTTTTGCATTCTGCAACATTTGCATCTTGCTGAGCCTTCCCTTTAATCTTCAACTTTGGACAGTCTTTCTTCCAGTGCCCTTTCTCATGACAGAAAGCACACTCATCTTTGGCAACTCTGCTCTTCGACTTTGATCTTCCTCTTCTCCCCTTTGACTGGCTCTGCTGACGACCTCTCGCCACTAATGCTTCATCTGCTGTAGCTACTTTGTTCCTCATTTTATCTTGTTTTCTCAATTCATGACTATACAATGCAGAACATACAGCATCTAAAGATACATTCTCCTTCCCATGAAGTAAAGTAGTTTCTAAGTGTTCAAATTCATCGGGAAGAGATGACAACAACATCAAAGCCAAATCTTCATCTTCAAATTTTACATCTAAATTAAACAGGTCTGCTACTAATTGTTGAAACAAAGTGATGTGTTTATTCATAGTAGTACCTGGTTGATAATCAAACCGGAACAACCTCTTCTTCATAAGGAGCTTATTCTGACCACTCTTTTTCAGAAATTTCTCCTCCAACGCCTTCCACAATTTATGTGTAGAAGTCTCATTCTTGAATGCATACTTCTGCTCTCTGGACAGGCACGATCGAATTGTTCCGCATGCTAACCGATTTATGATACTCCAATCCTTATCTTCTATGTATTCTGGTTTCTTTTCTTCAATGGCGATGTCAAGACCCTGTTGGAAAAGGGAGTCCATGACCTCGCCTTGCCACATGCCGAAATGGCCAGTACCGTTAAATATCTCTACCGCCAACTTCAAACTTGACATTGGAAACCTTGCCCATGAGGACGAGGAAGTCGATGTCCCTTGTGTCATATTTGATGTAACACAATTTGTTGGTGGAACTTCTGATGCCATTACAGACTCGAATGATAGTATTCAATATAAACAAAATTACAAACAGACCTAGGACGAACCTTCGGCTCTGATACCACTTGTTGGGAAAATCGGGTAATTTTTCACTCAAACTACCACTAGTGAATTGTACTGATTCGATAATTTCCAGGAAAGACTACTGAGCAGTCTCCTTAGACAAAATTATCATTCCAAATAAATTCCCAGGAAAGGCTGGAGGGGTCACAAATGGTCCCACTTAAAATCCAGTCTCCTAGACAGAACTTACTTGCACAGTATATTATCACAACCTAAACCCGTGTATACATGAACAGTACCATACACGTGAATAGAAAAATACACCCAAATGAATAGTACAATACACTATAAATAAACCCGACAAATAAATATTGAATACTATACTATAACCGAAAAGAAACAAATCAAATGCAGAATAACTAAAAGAGATAAGGAAAGAACACACCCGAAAATTGATAACGGAGTTCGACCAATTATGCCTACGTCTCCGAGCACTACTCACGTAGCCTGCTCTTTTAATTTGGGAGAAGAGAGTACAAATTTTGGGATGATAAACTAGGAAGGGAAAGAGTCCTTTTATAGCATTAAGGAACTTCCCATCTTCCTTAACTAAGCAATGTGGGAGAAATTAAGCCAAAACATAACAGCCAGGAAATTCAATCATGTGGGGACGAGACCTTACATTTAACTGTACACGTAATTTGCATGGGACAGAGACAGAGTTGAACTTATATATAGAGTATAAAAGTATTTGGCTCTTTTTTCTTTCCTAATAATATTTAAAATTTTTATCCATCAAAATAACCAGTTTCATGTCCAGTGCCTTGCAAACACTAGAAAGAATGCGCCTTTTCTGGAGGCCAACGTCCGCCAGACAATTCTGGGGGAAAAGCAGCGAATTCTGGTGGAAGTTGTTAAAAAATAAAAGAAATTCGCAAAACAAAAAGTCCAGCGGAATGTTTTTAAGTACTTCTAGCGGATCTTGCCGTTGTAATGTTGGGGGAAGCATTTTATTTATTTTTAAAATAGTCCAATGGGTTCGATCTAGGGGTGGCAATTGGACAAATTTGATCGGATTTAATTTGGATTATATTGGGTTGGGTCGGGTTGGATTGGATTGGGTTGGGTTGAAAATGGGGTAGATTGAAGATTAGTTTTAAAAAGTGGGTTGGAGATGGGTTGTGTTGAAAATTGATTGGATGTGAATTATAAATGGATTGAATATAGGTTGTAGATAGGTTTGAAATGGTTTCTAACGGGTTTAATGCGTCATTTTTATATGTTTAATCAAAACAAAAAAAAATTAAAATTACTAATTTCTATACTCTTTAGATGGATTTAGAATACTAAAATGAATTACTACATGAACAAATTTCCAACCTATTATTAATCCAACTAAATTCTAATATCAATACCAATCACATAAGACTTAACCCAACGATCCAACCCAATCCAAAATCATTTGGGTTAAGTTCAATCTGTGGGTTGAAAATTACTTTGTCACCCCTAATTTGATCCATCAGAATATTTTGATTTCATTTTTTAGTTTCCGTCGGTTGTTCGTTGCAAAGTCGTTGCAGTATTACTTTTCTGTTTTCTTTTAAAAAAAAAAGAAATTAATTATTAGGTTTTCAACGGGCGGCTGCCAAAAATTTAGAAATAATCTGGTGTTGCTTTCCGTCGATTTTTAAGTATAATACCAAGCCTTCTCTTAGTTTCTTTCTTTTGCTTTCCCCTTTTTAGGGCTGAGTATAAAATTTCAAAAATCGTTCGAACAACCTGCATTGCACCGTTCTTGTTAATATTTTAAAAAATTGGGTTAAACGATTAAGTTAAAAACTCTACCAAACCAATTCATTCACATATATTAAATATATATGTCTACATTTCTCCTTTTATTTAGAGTTAATTGCAAATCATCCCTGTGTTTTACAGAATTGGCAACAAAACCTTGTGTAAATTTAATTCACTTAAAAGACCCTGTATATTCCTAAAGTAGCTCATGGCCTCTTATTGTTTTTTTTTTCTTTTTCATAAAATAATACTGAAAACGATCATTAGTATATCATATATATATATATATATATACACACACACATTACTACACTCATCTCTCTTCCAATCCTTTCTTCTCTCCAACAATGTACTGTTTTCTTTCTTTCATATTCTTTTTTCGCTCCCCTTTCCTCTCTCACACCTTGCTTTCCAAAATTTGTTCTACTTTATGTTTCTATTTATTTTCTTAATAGATAAAAATTAGTTTTCAAATTTATTTTTTAACTTATTATAAATTTAGAATATATTGTAAATAATTAATATGATAGTTGAAACAATAAAAATAGTTAAGGAAGATATGTATTTCATAGAATTAAAATAAAAAATAATTTCTAGTTATTTAAGGATTTTACCTCAATTTTATTTTGTACGCATATAAAGTGTGCCCAAAATTCCATATTTAATAAAGCACCCAGCTATTGTTTTGAAGTAATTTATTTAATAAAAATGTATTTTTTAGAATATTAAAAAATAATGTTCATATATTAAAATGTATGTTTTAAATTTGAGGTTTAAATGAGATGTTATATTTAACTATTTATTTTATTTGTAAATGGTTAAGATCAATTATTAAATAGGATAGATTTCTTTGGCTCGAGATTGAGTAGAGGTTGATTTGGAGGAGGGCTCATGAAATGCTAATAATATCTATTTGGATATGACTCAAGTGACATTTTTAGTAATTTAATTAAATATAATAATATCACAATTTTATTTTTTAACGCTCAACCTACGAGATAGAAACGCATGTGAGTTACCTAGGATGCCAACGCTCTCTGAAGTTAAGTATATCGAGGAAAGTGTAAGAGAGCTTTGAAAGTAACATATGTGTCTATCAAATGTAATAAATGATGGGAATATTTATATGAATGTTTATTTCTTTATTTTTTTTTAGGAGATGCATAATGATGATTCTGTAGAGACTGACTAGAAGACATGATGTCCACGTCAATAGCTATTTGGTCTTTACGGATGACTTAATACTCATAAATTCCTGATGCGACGGGCATTAAATACGATATGCGTTGCACATCATCCATGGAAGAGCCCATATATGGATGATAAGAAGGGCTTCGATGAGCAATTATTTGATGGAGAACTTTTCATTGAATTATCATCATCTAAAAGCAAGTTCATATGTCAAACAATTATGACGGCGACGATGATGAGAATAATATATGTGTTGGACAATTATCTTGTTTTTTTTATTTAATGAATATGTATGTATATACATAAAAGACTTGAACAAGGTGATATTTTTCGTGGACGAAGATATGACTTGATCAAGAATGTTGGAAAGATAATTTGGAGTTGATCATGATTTATGGATGAATGTTTGTGATGTTTATGATGAAAAGTATGGAATTATGTAGAAAATTATAATTAATGTTTACCCGTGATATTTTGTGGATATTGGTGTATGATTGGCATTGGTTTGTGATAGTTAATTTATTTTTGGTGTTATTTTGACATTAAATTTCAGATTTTGAAAAAAAAAAATGGGGAATTGACAAATTGAAATAGGAATTGATATGATTGGTTATGTTTGTGACCGAAAAAAATAGTCACAAAAATCTCTAGTCTAAAATTTGTGATCGATTTTTTAATCACAAATATAATATCCAATAATTTACTTCTAAATTTTTGTGACCGAAAATTCGGTCCCTATTTATTCATTTTATGATCGAAAATTCAATCACTACTCGTTTTTCTGTGACCAAAAATTCAATCACAAAAAATTGTGACCAGGATTTTTGTGACCGATTTTTTCGGTTACGAAACTATTTTTGTGACTAATTTTAGCCAAAATCGATCACATAATCGATCACAAAAAATAATTTTTTTAGTAGTGGCTATTTATGGACTTAAGGATTTAAAGTAATTTGAGATAATTAAGGGGATATCATCAATTAGAAGTGTGAGGAGCTCGATAGTATGTAGATGTTGTTGATCAAATTTAACCACATGATTTAATACATGCAACATCATCTATGACGTGACATGATCCGATACATGCCACATCAGATTTATTAGATTAATACAAAACTAGAGCAATTTTTATATTAGCGCACATATATATATTTTTAAAAAAAATAGTAAGTCCGATATATACGAACAAATATACATCACATAATTCTTGAAAATATTTCGTTATTTGGTTTTAAACTTTTATTTGATTTTCCTTTTGCTTTTCTTTTGTTTTGTTAATTGGTTTGGATTTTTGGTCGGATTTTCCAGATCTTGTCAAATTCGATTTTGTTGTTGAAAGATCTATATTTTATAGAATCTCGGATCGAATTCGTCATTCAAATCAAATCCAACAATTTGAGTCCTAATAGTGTTCCAGTTCGAGATTCTTGACAATTGGCACAATAGCAATATATATCTGTAGAATTTTTTTGCCCATATGTTAGCCAATAGGAGTATAGGACACTTGACGGCTTGACTCGCATTAATACCTCCAATGAAAAGGACCTTATCGAACGACTTCCGCTGTTGCTTGTATGTAATTTCATTTTCTGTTTTCTTAGTTTTAATTTTATTATTTTCAATCAAAAATATGATTATTTTGTTTTAATTATATTAAATTAAATTAAATTAAATTAAGTCTAGGACCAATATCGACAAAGGATATAAGACATCCACATTCACTGAAACAGAACAAAAAGGGCAAAATACACTTTGGCCCTTATATTATGTCACTTGTAACACTTATCTCTTATATTATAGAAAATATCATTTACCACCCTAAAATTGATTCTCCTAACTATGAATGACACAATTGCCCTTTATTTTGTCATACGAATACTTTGTCTTAATATCTCAATATTAATATTGGTTAAAATAATTGTTTTTAAATCCTTTCATAGTAAGTTATATGTTGAGAATGTCAACTAATTTTCTCAATTATAAACGTGTATTCATCTATTTCAAATGTCAAATAATTTGTGTATATTTTATTTTAACTATTTATTTTTTTCCATTAAAATTGTACAGAGATACATGCTACTTAAGAAATGAACATTTATAAATTAGAGAGTTATTTGACATTTGAAAATATAGTGTACTAAGAAAAATTAAAAATAACGATGCACACTAATATTGACATTAAAACAAGGTCGATGATATTAACTCCAAAATTTTATATTGGCACTCCACTCCAAATTTCAGGTTCAACTCTCCTTGGACGCAAGAATTATTGGGGAGGTGTTGTATGTGACCACCCCTATTTTTTCTTTTAGCCACGGAATTTTTTTAAAAAAGCTTTTAAAAATTTTTGGCCACAACTAATTTATTCGTGGTAATCTGAATAACCATGGATTTTTTGACAAAATTCGTGGCTAAACTGTCTTTTTCTAGTAGTGAGACTATTGGATTAGGCCTCTAACAAGGTTCTAATACCAAAGTTGTATAGTGTATGTTTGATTAATGGAATTAAACAAACTTCAAACAATTTGAAAAGGAATGATAAAACATTTTTTTATGTTTTTATGCAAAGCTAAAAATATTACAAAGGAAATGAAAATAGAACATAAAAGAAACTTTGATTCTCAAGAGAGTGCAAAGAAATCTGTTTTTCTATGAGGATGCCTCTTTTTATAGGCAAATTTCAGACTCTAAATTCTCCTTGCAATTTGGTTAAATAAGAGATAAGTGGATCTTGAGATTCTATTGTGCTATTACAGTGCAAATTTCTTTGTCTTTTTGTAGTAGAGTTTGTAACTTCAAGTAGAGCTTTATTTTTGCCAGCTTTCTTTTTGAATGGGGTCACCATACTTCTGTAGTTTTACCCCTCCATCATATTGTTAATATTGTGCCTCGTTAGGAAATCCAATCTATTCCAATAGTCACTCCCATCCATATCCTTATTGGCACAGGATGGCTGCTCAACTTCATATTGTTCCCAATATCCATCAAATTTTTCAGTTACAATTTTTGGGAAATCAACTTGAAGTGTGACTATGTCAAACAAGAACTTTCTAACTTCGCCAATTTTGTTTAAATGTAGTAAATAATGAGGTCATGAATATCCTCCTTCCATCAGTGACAAAACTTGGTTTTGGATTGTTTTCTTTAACAATAGCATCATTAAATTCTTTTTGAATATTTGGACAAATATCATATAATATGATCCAAAATCAAACAAGGATTTCTTCTTCAGTTTTTGCTTCTCTATGATATGTTTCCTCTTCAGGTTCATTTTGGTATTTGTATTTTTCCATAGTTTCAAATTTGATATGGTTGAAAAAACTTTTCTTTTTTTTTTTTCCATCCAATATAACTTATAATTTTGAATGTAAGAGAGATATTCTCTTATATTCTTCAGAAATGTCATAGATCATGTGTTTGATCATGGCAAGAAACTCCCATATTTGCATGGGTTCTATAGGTTTGAATGTAATATGATAAACTAACCCCCATGATATTCAATGGCTTAAAGTGAAAAGAGATATAATTATGGATCATAATTGATCCCTTTGATATGATATTTTTGAAAATATGTTAATAAAGTTTCTTTTTCAAGGATTGGTTTAATTCTTGATTCATGAATCATGCCATTGATTTTTTCAAAGACTTATGTTGGCAATTTTCATTTTGCTTCTTTAAAAAAAATGCGATTCTTCCTAATTTGTTTAAATGAGGATTGGGTTCTTCAATTTCTAAGGCATATAAGAAATTTTTTGGTAAGGTCAACTATATAGAATCATGATTTTCTTTTGCAAAGTTTATGTTTAGAATCATGCCTGTTGCAATCTGTCTTATGGACCAAAGTTTGTCACAAGATTTTTTTAGTTTTTGTAATAATTAAGTCATAATTCTCCTAAAATCAGCTCATTTTCTCATTATAAGGGTTTTTCATACTTTGTTCGAAGGCTCATAAAATTTTTCATCAATTTCAAGATTATAAAAATCTTTTGGCTTTTCCATTTTTTGAGGAACTGAATTATTGACAGTATTAGCATAACTGTAAAGGGTGAACTAAGACTAGTTGTTCGGGATATAACAATATTGATGGTTTGGAGGATACCAATATTGATAAGTTAGCATCATGCTTGGTGCTCTTTTGGGTGCAAAGTTTTTTACTCCTCTTGAGCTAGAGGCAACACGTCTTTTTCCTTGATTTTGTAACAATGCAAAATGATACATTAGATTAATATCCATTTGGATGTATGTTAAGATAATCTGTAGTAATATTTTTATCAGATCAAATTAATATGAACTGCTTCCAAAGAAAACTAAAAGTTATAATTTGACCATATCACTCTTCTAGGATTATCCTCAACCTTTTTCTTTTTTAAGAAACTCTCTAATAGCTTTATTATCAATTCTAATAAGGAACCTAACTGGTGCTAAGTATATTTGAAATCTTTTAATACCATTTTTTATGGGTAAAAGTTCTCTTTCGAAAACAATATAGTTCAACTTATTAAGTTTAAATTTACGATAATTATATTCAAAAATTAACTCATCAAAACCTTTTTGTTCTTTGAGTATTTATAGTAAGTCATCTTCTTTTTGAATATCCCTTTGGGATGCATTTATAGCTTTAAGTACTACTCTCCAAAACATATCTGAAGCATCTGGTTCTAAGATCAGCAAATCTGTTTCTTTTGGGAAATAAACTTTAAAATTTTGTTTGAAGAAACCTTTTATTTCTTATAACCTTTTGTATCTTCCTCAGACCTATCAATTCTAGTATTGATATTTTATGATTTTTTTGAGCATTTTTTTAATTTTTCTAAAAATGAATTTTCCCATTTAGAAAGATTCTTAACAAACTGTTTGCCATAATTAAGCAAATCTAACAAACTTTGTAACTGTTTCAGTGTTTCTAGTTTTTCTAGAAACTTTTTGATTTAAGTAGTAATATGAGGTTGGAGAACTATTCCTATAGAACTTAGGATTATTTCTAAGTAATCTATTTCACTTTTCTCCAACTCTGTCTTATTTGAATTAGAATTATCCCATTGCATTTAAACTTTTTGGAAACAATTTCTGGATGCTAGTTATGTTCCTCAAGTAATTTTGAGAAAATAAGAGCATCATCAAGGTAAACTAGATAGAAATCTTTAAGGTCTTTAAAGATTCCATCAATCCATCTTTGGAATATTTGTGGAGCATTACATTTTTTCAAATGGTAACACAATCCCTTGGTAATCACCATAAGGAGTTGAGAAAGTAGTCAATGGTTTTGACTCATCTATTATTTTTATTTGCCAAAATCTTGATTTACAATCAAATTTATTAAACAACTTGGCTCCTCTAGCTAGATTAACTAGAACATCTTTCCTAGGAATGAAGTAACCATCAAACTCTAGATTTTCATTTAATTTCTTATAGTTTATTACCATTCTTGTTTTACCTCTTTTAACCCCATTGTGTTTCATTACTAAGAATGCTGGACTCGAACGAGGACACTTAATTTCTTCTATATATTAATCCTTTCTCTAGTAATATTTTTATTTAATTTTTGAAATTCATCTATATCTTGTTTAGTGTAGATCATTTGTTTAACTCTAACAATTTTTTTTTACCGTCTTTCAATTTTAACTCACAATACTTGGGAGATTTTTCCTATGATAATAATAATGTATTTTCTGAAAAGTAAGGATTTAATGTTTTATAAATCCAATGTGATTTTTCTAACTCATTTATTTCTATAGGTTCTAAATCTAGAATTGGACTTCTCTCACCACGCTTGATTGGCACAAATCCTTTATTGCATATAAATGAATGAGATTATATAACCATGTAATTGTATAAGATTTTTACTTATCCGTGAGTAAAATGTTTTCATTAGATATACTTATTGGAAAGTATTGAGACAAGAAGTTATTTCCTAAAATTATGTCACCATGCATTTGGGGAAAGTAAAATAGTTTAGAAATTCTAGAGGTTCTTTTACCTTTAGTAGTCTTCACTATAAATGGAATATCTTCGGTTTTATATTCCATTAGACTTGTGGTGTTATTAGCATGTTTAGAGGCAATTGGATTTTTCACTCTTTGCCATAATTCATTAGGTATGACATTTGGTTCACATACACAGAAGATGTTGCTCCTATATCTATAAGAGCATGTAGACTATATGGTTTATAGCTTAAGAAATCAAAGGTTATCTCTATATAGCAATACCTTTTCTTATTTTGATTATAAGAAAAGAGGATTGTTTCAGAATCAAAATCTATTTGTTCAAACATGACTGATTTTTGTTCTTCAAGTCTCGTACTATCTGGAAGAATAGGAAATTGGACAGTTCTCTTTCTTTAGAACTGCTTGCATCTTCTTTGAAATCATACTAAAATGATTTCTACCTGCAATAATTCTATTATATCTAAAATAAAGGGTGTTTCTTGAAATTTGAAATTCTATTTGGTTATGTTTTTTTTCGGACTTTTTATCAGTGAAATTATCAAATAACCAGTCTTTTGGTAGACTTAGGTCTTTCCAATTATGAGTTTTGGTTGGATCTCTGTATCAACATGTTTTGGTTTATAAATCTCAATTATATTTGAGTCAATACTTTTGGTTTTTACAGAAGTATCACGCGTAAGTTGGTGAATAATTTTCTATCAGATTCTTAAATCATTATGAATACCTCCAATCTTAATATTTTGTGTTCGAACTTTTTCAAAACTATAGTATTTTGAATTCTTTTATCTTGTACTGAAACAAAGTAATTTGATTTTACTCTGAACATTATTTTGCCAGAGATCAAATTAGATTGAATACCTCCTATTAGTGACTAGATAGGACCATGAGACCTTTCATCATGAAAAAGACAAAGAATTGGAGAATTAACTCCAAGTCTGAATAAAGGAGTAAAACTTATTTTTATTATTCCAATATGAATGAATATGACTTTAGAATTTTTTTTTCTTTAGTCTTTTCATTTTATTTTTGTCAAATATTTGGATTTCTATTGGACCATTTGATGTAGCCCATGCTTCAGTAATTCCTTCACACATTTCAAAATGTTCAGCTTGCCAAGGTTTAAACTTAGATTTTTTATATAAATCTTCAATATTCAGATGTTTATATGTTTCTAGTTTATCATTCACTTCAGTTAAATTTATAAGTCACAAAATTCTTTTTCTTAATTTTTGTTAAAAAAAAAAAAGTGTGCAGCTGATCAGGAGTTTTCTAAATCTTAAAATTCTTTTCCTTCTAGTTAAAATTCGTAATATATAGAATAAAGAGTTTTCAAAGTTGAGGATAAAATACCCAAATTAATTATAGATACTTTCAATTCAGTATTTCGCGTATACGTACGTTTACCATAATTTATTTCGCAAGAAGTATATTACACAAATTCCTAAGAAAATATAACATTAACTACTAATTTACAAAATTATTATGCCTCATTTAATTTAGAGGAATTATGTTCAAAGCTTTTGGATAGTTTAAGACTAATTTGAAATATGAATATACGATAATGGAATGGGTTAAGTGCACCTCATTGGGTAATTAAGAAGTTTGACGATACTGTTGAATAGAGATCAGAGAGAGCATCAAAATAACATAAAATCAATAATATGAAACCCTTGTTTAAAATGTTGAAATATGATCAAAGTCCAGTTATGATTGAACATCATTAAATAACAAATAAATACATACTACTATGTAGTAGAAAAAAATTAATATTAATTTAAAAAAATACCGACATTTATGGAGAATTGAATCAATAACCTTAAAATTATAGGATTTCAATATTACCACTTGTATAAGACCTTATCAACAGTATACAACTGATTTTTGATCTGGCATTTTTCTTTTATTTATTTATTTATTATCATTATCTTCTTTTTTTTTTTTTTGATGAAATAGTATTCATATTCAAGGAGCCTAATTTGACTAGTCATCAAAAATGAGAAAGAAAAAAAATAATGCCACGAAGGAGACAACGATTGCATAGAACTGACAAGAAAACTGGACAAAGAAGTCAAACAGCCGCAGAATATGTACCAAGTCTTAAAACTCTGCGCCGAGTATCCTGCATGTTATTATTTGGCTGGGTCAAACTATTCTGAAAAATGTACCTACGTTGAAACTTGAATTTGATAGATATCTGTCCGCAGCCTTTCAAATTAGAACAAAGACATTGCATCTCCGCTGGAAAATTCATCGAATTCGGTCACATTAAAATTAGGCAAAATTGCATTTTTTTCTCTCTCTCTTTTACCTTTTAGTATTTGGCATTTTAAATTCGCGTGGTTGTCTGAAAATTGGTGATTTGGATTACTTTATCCAACGTGGCATGATATGTCATGTGACTATTGTTAAAATTCTAATATGAAATTGAAAAAAAATAATAATTTGTAGTTTAAAGAATAACAAATTATACTTGTCTCGGTAAAATCTTGTGTATGTAAACCAAATGCCATACTTAATGAATTATGGCAAGTCTTTGTCAGATACATTCTACACTTGCATAGTTCATGAGAAAAAGTTGTAAAACATACATGTGAAATATAGAATCTTTGAATATGTATGTGTAAATTTGTTGCAAACAGTGGTTGCTATTACGATAGTTCGATTGCTTGGGTCTCTCTCTCGGTCTCTCTCTCTCTCTCTCATATTGTGGACAAGTGTGCTAATGAAACTCAAGTATGCCAAGAGTAAATATTGTTTATGAAAAGTGATGGTGTACGTGTCACTTTATTTTATTTCTGTTTTGTTTCAGTTGATAAGAATGTCTTATATCCCTTCTTAATATTGGTCCCAAGACATCATTGAATTTGATTAAAGCAAAACAATCATATTATTAATTGAAAAATAATTAAAAGTAATAAAATGGAAAACAAAAATTTACAAACGAACAAGGCCTAAAATGCTTTGATAATCTTGTCCTTCTCATATAAATATTAAATATCCATTTTCTCTCTTTATGATTTCCCTTTTCCTAGACCGAAAAGGAAAAAGAAAAGAACACGTACTAGAAACAATTTACATGATTATGAATATTATCTCTTGGTTGTGCTGGCTAGGGCTTTTAAAAATTTTTAAGCCCAAGATCAAGCTCGAGTTCATTTAAAAAATTTGAGTTCAATTACAAATTTAAGCTCGTCCAGTTATAAATTTATATTCAAACTTGAATTCATTACAAAAAATTTGAGCCCAAGTTCAGCTCATTTATATTTGAGCCTATTTGAGATCAAACTCAAAGTTGAGCTATCGTATACTAGAACTTGTTATAAATCTTGAATTAATATGAATTTTGATATTTAATATTTATATGATATAAAACAGAATTATTATAACAGCTAGTTTGGACTCTATGCTAAAACTTATATACAATTTTGATATTTGTGTTAGTATAACTGTTAGAAGTAGAGAGCAAATAATAAACACACTCAACACTCAAATATATAAAAGAGTAGAGAAAACAAATGACTATTTCACTTGAAATTAACTTGTTACAGAATAACTAGATTAGATTGAGTATTTATAGAATTTTCTAAATATGAACCTAACCTAATACATATATCACAATTAAATATAATTCTTCCCATTTTTTAGTATATGAACATGAATTAAAATAAAATACATAAATAATGACTAATAACTTAAATTCTTGTATTAACTAAAGACAACGTACTAAGTAAATTCATGAACTAACTAAATAAATGAATCTGGCACAATGAATCTAGTTTCTTTAACTTTTCAAGACTCCCCCTTAAACTTGACATGTAAAATCTGGAGCATCTGTGCAAGTCTAGAGCAAGAAGAGAGCAAAGAAAATGGAGAAATTGAGAACAAAACAAGCTTGCAGCTGCGGATATGGTTTATGCCCAGCTGCCGATGATCTGGGCCTTGCACGCACGCCAGTACTACCGGGTATCATGCGAACCCTCCTCTTGATTTGGACAACCATCTTTCGAGAATTCAAGAAACTGTCCGAGGTTTGTTTTTCGTGTTCCAAAGAGGAACTCTGAATTAAATCATTCGATGATTTTGAGGTACTAATTTCATGTTTAGCCAAGGCTGGAAAAGGTACATGGGAGAAAAGCAAGACGGCTGCTATGATGAGAGAGAGAGAGAGAACGTACGACTTCATTTTTTTGTCTAGTATGAGAGAGAGAGAGAGAGAGAGAGAGAGGAAATGTATTTGATGGAGAGGATAAAATCAATTTTGGAAGATATACACAGTATGAATAATGATTGATGTCCACATATATTAACAACAGTGATAAGGTGGACCGCGTTGAAGGAAAGAGGGGGGCGAGTGCGACTCGATAATGACTTGTATACAGTTGGGGTGATTGTCTCCAACTTGTGACCTGAAAAAGAGGGAAATGATTTTTAAATTACCTTATTTTTACAGATTTATTTTTAAAATATTTTTTTTATTAAATTTTTTTTATTTTATTCTTTTTAAATAGTAATTTTACTGTTTAAAATTTCTTTGTCTGCTTTATTATTCAAACTTTTGATTTATTTATGTTTTTATACCTCTACTTTTTACAAAAAAATATAGTATATCCCAATTTTCATAATATATAAATTTTATTAACTTTATTCTTTCTAGATTTTTACAATTCATAAGAATATAATTTTCTAATATTCTATCTTCTTTCCAAAGTTCTTTTAGTTCTTTTGTCTATTTATTCTAGTTCTTTAACATAATTTTTAAGAATTTCATGATTTATAATTTTATTGATAAAATCAAGAACATAATTTTTTTTATTATTATATTATGCAATAAGAATTCTTAAATATTCAGGTAGATCTCTAATGGTTTTAAAATTGCTATTTTATGTTTATAATTATTTTTTCTTTTAAATTGATTTTTTATGATATTAAAATTTTTTTCCATTATTCTATGTCAAATCATACATTTGCACAAATCTGATAGTTAATGATGAAGTACTCTAAAATCATATATTTTCATAACATCAAGTAGAAAAATCTTACTATTTAAATCTTTTAAAAATATATTACCTCCTTGAAGTCCTTAATTCTTTAATCCTCCTTCCGGACTCGTCTTCAATCACCTCGACAAGCCTGACTGGTTTTAGCCCAAATGCCCTCCTGGCTTCATGGGACTTACGATTCCAAGCGGTTGCTGTCTCGAACGGTGTAATCACTACGGCCTTAGTAGGGTTAGAGAATTTTTGGAAAAATAGGAGAAATACAAGCTTAAAAGATTTCTATAGAAAGATTTCATAAACTTGAAAATTTATGAAAATAAACTGATTTTATTTCCTTCAAAAAGGATTTGTACAAACATGATCTAGAAGAGGGTTTACAAAGATTTATAAAAGCTGGTTTCCTACACTATGAATATTTTTTAGAGTGAGAAATTTTTTTGATCTCTGTTTTTCGATGATTTACAAATGAAAACTTAGCACAATTTATAGAACAAAATTTCTAACTATTCGGACTTCAAAGTTTTATTTGGCTTCCAGTGTCCTCACTTTATGCGCTGGAATCTTTATTTTTATCTTCTTTATCATCAGAGGTCAAAAGCTGCCTCCCACAACTGTCTGCCATAATGCTTTAGTGGATGATAACGTCATGGCATCTGTCACTCCTTGCACTAACGTAAGCGCTTACATCATGATTTGCAACAACCAATCATTCTGCAAGCTTTTTTCCTTGTAGTCTCTGTGCAATAGAATTCATATCTGAAAATTTTAGTGAGGAATTCCTTTAGAAGTGAAGATTTTATTTGGCCTCCTTTCCTTAATAAAATCCAATTATTGGCCTGCATGAGAGTTTCATATTGTCGCTCCCAAAGAGACTCAGTAATGGATTGGATGGCTTTAATTCCCATAGCTCTCCGTTCTGTGATCCATGAGTTGGTGAACTTGAAAGATTGAAATTTTTTTATACCAGTTTCAATCTTTAAGTTTGTGGTTATAACATCTATGGTGATCATATGCTGGACTTCATGCCAAATGCGCATCTCAGGTTCTGGGGCTATAGAATAGAACTTGAGTACGACTTCTCTATTTCTAGCAACTTGATTGACCTGAGATTTAAAGCGGTCATCAAATTCTAAAATTTCCTTTAGATCCTTTCCAACGTATAGCAGATCTAGAAATCCATAGTATGCAAGCTGAAAAACTTTATGAGGATCAACTCCAAATATGGTTGTAATTTGTGGATGAACACTATATCCTTTAGAGTAGAATAGTGTTCTGAAATTCTCCCATCTATAGGCTTCTTCAGCAACTTCTTTATATTCTCTTTCCCATTTATTTGTTGGAACAAATTCTTCAGTAGAACCCTTGAGGTTGAAGCTTTCAGATTTATTGATTTTTATTTCAATAACTTCAGCATCACCTTGAGATTTAGAAGTTTTTTCTTTATTTTTTATAGAGTCCAAAAAGTCTTTATCAGATAATGGTTTATTATCTTGACTTTCAGAAGACTCTGCTTTATCTTTTTCTTTATTGATCTCCTTTTTATCACTCTCATTTTTAGAATTACTCATTTTTTCTTTTTCTTTATTTCTAGATTCAAGGAACAAATCTAGACTTTCTTGAAGGAAAAGGGCTCTTCTAAGTCCTTTTTGAGAGATATCTATAACTGTTTTAAAATTTAATTCTATCAAATCTTTAAGAGCTTTATTACTATCAACAATGTCTTGACAGACCAAGACAATATCGTCTATCTCATTCTTTAGCTCTTCAAGATCCATCTTTCTTTATCATTTTATTCCTGCAGAAAAATAAGAATTTATAAGATGATCTGTATTATCAACATAATTTTTGGGAAATTGTCACCCATCAATGGATTTGAAAAGTCTTTACCACCAACCATTAGATAGTGGACTAGCTGTATGTATAGTACCTTCAATCACTCTATTCGCATATATAGGAAAATACGCACCCATCTCATCCATTTTAGAGTTGGAGAACTCATTCTTTTCCAAATTCTGTATTTCTAGAAATGAAATCGGCTGCCGTGGCCGTGGCTAAGGGCCACGGCTTAGCCACGGTCCGGCCGTGGCTAATCCGTGGCCACTGAAAAAAAAAAAAAAAGCTAATCAGACCGTACCCGCAACCCTACCCGCATCCCAACCCGCGCCCGAAACCTGTACCCGCGTCCCCCAAGCTTTTTTTTTTTTTTGCTCAAGGAGATTCGAACACGGAATATCAATGTTGTAATTGGAGCATGCAACCGTTGCGCCAAAGGAAATCTTTGGTTATAGATTGATTTTTTTTTATACTTAAACTATATTTTACAATATTTTTAACTTAAAATATCTAATAAATTTCATTAGTATTATCAATTTTTGTAATTTTATTGTAGTAATTTTTATAAATTATTAACCAATTATTTTTTTAAAACTAAAGATATTTACCTATGACTTTATCATTCAATATTCAATTTTTCTTTTTATGACAAATATTTAATAAATTAATATATCAAAAACAAAAATTATAACAAAAATCTATTTATATAATTTATATTTAGATAATAGCAACTTTAATTTGTGATCATTTGTCAATATATTCGTATATGTGTGGTATTATATATATATATATATGTCAAGTATACATATCATATATATATATCAATATATGTATCTATTTTAAATATGTCCAAGGATATATGTATCAATATATATATATATATATATAAATGTCCAAGTATATATAGATAATTTAAATTTAGATAATTAAAACATCAATAACAAAAATTTATATCTGTGTGGTATTATATATAGATATATGTCAAGTATACATATCATATATATATATATATATATCAATATATGTATCTATTTTAAATATGTCCAAGGATATATGTATCAATATATATATATATATATAAATGTCCAAGTATATATAGATAATTTAAATTTAGATAATTAAAACATCAATAACAAAAATTTATATCTGTGTGGTATTATATATAGATATATGTCAAGTATACATATCATATATATATATATATATATATATCAATATATGTATCTATTTTAAATATGTCCAAGTATATATGTATCAATATATATATATATAAATGTCCAAGTATATATAGATAAATTTAAATTTAGATAGTTAAAATATCAATAACAAAAATTTATATATGTGTGGTATTATATATATATATATATGTCAAGTATACATATCATATATATATACATATCATATATATATATATATCAATATATGTATCTATTTTAAAGATGTCCAAGTATATATGTATCAATATATATATATATATAAATGTCCAAGTATATATATGTCCAATATCTTCGTTTATGTGTGGTATTATATATATATATATATATATATATATGTCAAGTATACATATCATATATATATATATCAATATATGTATCATATATATATTTGTGTATACATATCATATATATATATATATCAATATATGTATCTATTTTAAATATGTCCAAGTATATATAGATAATTTAAATTTAGATAATTAAAATATCAATAACAAAAATTTAGATAATTAAAATGTCAAAAAAAAAAAAATTAGCCGTGGCTAATTTTTTTTTTCATTTTTTTTATTTTTTGCACCACATATAAATTTATATATATATATATATATTGATACATATATAAAATTATTTTGATACATATATATGTGTATATCTATGTATCAATATATGTGTATATATACGTCCAAGTATATATATATATATATCATATAAATACATATATCAATATATATATGTCAATGTGTATCTTATATATATATATTAATATATTATATGCACATTCTAATCCTCTATATATAGTCTATATGATATAACTATATATCTATATATAACATATCTAATATATGTTAGCAATGTGGAGTACGTGTATATCGATCATATATATATATATATATCTAATCATATGTACTATATATGATCAATCATCTATATGAAATAAGCATATATTAGTGTATTATATATCTAATATATGTTATATATGTACTTATATATCTAATATATATACATCTAATTATACATAAATATACATATATATAAGTATATCTAATCTTGTACGTATGTAATATATTGAATCATTTATTATATATATCAATATATATAATATACATATATCACTTAAGTATAGCAAAAATTAATTATTAAATAAAAAGTTAAAGTGGTGTAGTGGTTTAATACTCTAACTTCAATTAACATGTCAAGAGTTCAAACCATACCTGGTGCAAAAAAAAAAAAAATTGCCCAGGAATTTTTAGCCACGGAGCCACGGCCTGGCCGTGGCTAATCCGTGGCTAAAAATTGGCGCCAAATTTTGCGCTAATTTTAGCCACCAAAAATAGCCACGGATTGGCTGTGGCTAAATTAGCCACGGTCAGGCCGTGGCCAATCCGTGGCTAATTATTTTTTTTAATTTTTTTTTATCATGGCTAATAGCCACGGATTTTTTCCGTGGCTAAAATTCGTGGCTAATTTGTGTTTTTCTAGTAGTGTTTACAAATTATAGTCTTTCTTTCAGATAAGACTATGCCATTTTCTTTACAAGTTTTAGCAAATTGTAACAGATAAGTGTTATGTTCTTCTAAAGTATTAGAAGCACTTAAAACATCATCAACATAAACAATAAGAAAATCTGTATATGTATTAAAAATTTTATCCATTCTTCTTTGATATATAGAAGGTGCATTTTTTAATCCAAATGGCATAACTAACCATTCGAACTGTCCTTGAGGGGAACTAAATGCTGTATATTATATACTTTCAGGTTCCATTTTTATTTGCCAAAACCCTGAAGTACAATCAAATTTAGAATAAAATTTTTTTCTTTTAACTAAGTTTAGTAAAACTTCTTTATTCGGAAGATAATAACTATCTGATCTAGTAAAGTGATTTAGTCTTTTATAATTTATTACCATTCTAGGTTTCCTCTTTTTTCTCAGCTTTATTTTCGACCATGAAAGCTGGACTACTAAAAGGACTATTACTCCTTCTAATTAAAGGTGGATTTTTATATAATAATTCATTTATTTGTTTATCAAATTCTTTTCTATCATTTTCTGTATATAACATAAGTCTTTCTTTTATAACTATATTTTCAGTTAGCTCTATTTTTGCCTTTAAATCTGACTCCTTATAAAAAGCCAGAGGATGATCATTATTATTTTCTTTTAGTTGTTTTATTACATCTTCAAGAGTTATCCGTTTTATTGTTATATTATGTATTTTTATCGGAATTTTATCATACAATCCACCAAGCTTCGCTGGCCGAACTCTGAATGGCTCATTTATTCGTGGTAATTTTAAATAATGATTACATTTAGTTTTTAGGATAGCAAAATAAAGATTTTGTGAATAAAACTGAAATTATTGTAGGAAATCATTTCCTAACAATATATCAGTTTCCAGTGAGTTATAATCATATATCGTATTTATAGTAATAATTTTACTTCCTAATATAACATTTACTTTATCTGCCTTTTTATTAATATATTCGACTTGACCCGTAACACCCTTTATCTTTATATTACCATTCTCTTGCCATTTAGTATAGATAAAGGATTTAAACAAAGTTATTTATGAACCATTATCTATTAAGGCACATGATGTTATATTAGTATCCTATATTGTTAGTTGTACAAAGACACTCAAAGAAAAATTAATTCCCTTTATGTTTGTTACAAAAGATCTTTATATTTCCCATTTGTAATGTAACTCCATGTTTCTCTATTTTATAATAATCACATTGATTTAAGAAACTATTACCTAGAATTATATCGTAATAGTCTCCTGCCATATCACTATCTATATAACAAGGTACAATTATTCTTAAATCTTCAAAAATTATTGAAACTTGTACCTCTTGATCACAAGTTATTAATTGACCTTCAATGTTTTTATATGAAATATTGTAGAAGCAACCTTTGCAATTAAACCTTTATTTTTATGTTTTGCAAGATGATTGCCACTAGCTCCTGTATCAATTAATATATTTGGTCCTTCAATATATTCTTGATCATTAAAATATTTAGCATTTATAATCATTATATTGGTTATATCTTGTCTTGTAAATTCAACATTAGTAAGCGGTAACTTACTAACACCTTTTTTAGTTTCCCAAAATCTATTTGTGGTATCATTCCACTACTAGATCCATATTCTAATATGGGTTTTTTATTTATTTTAATTTCATAATCTTTTATTTCTTTAATTTCTTCTATCATTGGTAACTTTATTGTTGTTATATCCCTACATTCATTATCAATTTCAATATAAGGTTTATCTTGATATATTCTACCATAATTACTATTAGTAAAAGCATAAATTGCTCTATAATAAAAAGTAAATGTTTGACTCTTATCTCTAAGTTTTAAATCTTTTAAAAGTTGAAAGTGTAAACTTAAAGTATCATTTATATTCTGATCATTTATATCAACACAATATTTTGGATAACAATCAAAACGAAATTGTGAATATATTAAATTTCTTTCAGCTGTTCCCAAATGACTATTTTTAGCATCTATAAACCTTTGGTCATGAAGTGAAATAACCATAGGACTATCTATTCCATTTCTAAATAAAGCTTTAACTACGATTTGAATCCTACCAAGATAAACATATTTTATCTTTTTTCTTACTTCTTGATTTTTGACTTTATTAAAAGCTTGATTTATTGAAGATTTAGTAAGCAAATTTAATCTAATTTGCCCTTTAGTATGTTCAATATTTATGAATTTTTCAACTGCATGATAATCATAAATATTTATCTTTTCTCTTTTTATAAAATCACCAAAAGACTTTAAAAGACTTTTAGTAGGGTTAGTTGCATCAAGTTTTAAACCTTTTATTTTTACAAAAGTTTCTTGATCAAGGGTTATTCGTTGAGCATAACCTTTTAATCCTTCATAAATTTCTACTTATTTATCTGAATCTTCAGTTTCAATTATATCTTTATTCATTTTCAGAATTACTAGAGTATTTCTCTTCTTCAATATATATTTCTTTATCTAAATAATTTTCTATATCAGAAACTTCAGATAATTCATCTTGAAGTTCTATAAATTCAGCTTCTATACTTCGAATCTTTTTAGGTTTTTTATATTCTGGTAATTTATGTCTAATTTCTCCACAATTCCAGCATTAGCATTGTGAAAGATTTTTATTTCTTTTATAGTTAGGTTTTCTTTTAAAATATCTTCTTTTTGATTTTATATTTTTCTTTTGAAAATTATTATATTTTGTACACTTCTTGTTATGAAACCTTCTTTTCTTTTGATTAATTCTTTCTTTATTACATCCCCATTGATTGGGTACTTCAAATTCATTACAATATAAAGGTGAAAATTTTTTAGTTCTTCTATATAAATCTTGAGATTTACATAATTTACTTAACTCTGAAAAGAGAAAGCTAATCCTGCTTCCTAGAGTTGAGGTTGAATCTTTATTTTCTTCCTTCCATTTATTCATTATATATTTTTCCTAAGGATGTGGAAGTTCTAAAAAGTACATATTAAGATATATACTCTGATCTTCATTACTATAATATTGAGTGTAATAGTATTCTTTAAATTCACAAGTATATTGTTTTAAATTCTTCATACTACAAATTCTAAGATTTATTAAGTTAGTTCTTGCTTCTTCTTTTTTTTTAACACTTTCTTTATCAGGGTCATGCCAATTTTTTCCTAGAAATTAACTAGAAAGATAGGCAACTAACATTTCAATTCCTTTATCAGTAGTATCTATTAATTTAGTTTGTACATTTCTTTTTATCAAAGCTTTAGTGTTTTCAGTTAATCCTTGCCACCAATTAAAAACAATACCATCAAATGTAGCAATTAAATAATCTATTTGTCTATTTGATGTCCAGGTATCATCAGCGTTATATAAAAAGAAAATTTTCATAGTATTTGCCCATGAAATTATTGCCTTTTTAGTATCTTCTTTACAATCTATATTTAATTTAGACCCTCCATGATTTATAGGTTCACTATAATTCGTATCTGGAGTTTATCTAATTGTTTATGATATTTATTATTCTTTATATGATCATAATATTGCCTTCTATATTTAGGAATAGGCATCATTTTTGATTCTTCTGTTTCTATATCGTCTGGTTTTATTGTACCACTTGGGCCTCCAGTTGTATTATTAGTATTAACTAATACTTCATATTCCTCTATGTCAGAAAGATTTATATTTTCAAATTGATCAATTAATTCATTAATATCATTCATCTTTATCTGTCTCAGATTCAGAATCTTGTTCTTTAGGCGGATTAGATGATGTAGCTATGTTTTTACCTTTTTCTTCCTTTTTAAGGGCTTCTTCTTCAGCTAATATTTTAGGTAATTCAACATTAATCATATATGCATCAAAGGAATTTGGATGCACTATTTCTTTAACAGTTTTTATTGGCTTTATTATAATTTCTCTTTCTTTTATTTTCTTGTCCAGTTTATTTTTCTTTAGACAAGTATTTTTTATTAAATCTTCAACAATTGAATTACAAATCTTTAAGATTTGAACCTTTATTTTTAATTCTTTAAGTCCTTGACTTAGAACATATAATACTTCAAGTATTTTATTCATTCCTGTATTTAATTCTTCAATATTTTTATTTATTTTATCCATTTGTATTTTTTAGATCTATTTCAAGATATTTGAGCATTTTGTTGAGTAGTTTTTATCTTGTGTTTGCAACTTTGTATTTTTGCTTTATTCTCTTTTGTTTTAATGTGTCCATATTCTCGATTATATTCTTCAAGAATTATATTTAAACTCAGTATTAAATTTATACTATGTATCCATCGTTTAAGATGTTTATTTGTTTTATTTATTTTCATAAGCGACTTAAAACATCAAGACCTTCATTTATTTGTTTTCAAAATACAAATTCTAAAAGTATCTCCTCTATGAAAAGCTGGCTTTCTTAAAATAGAATCCAACTCTTTTTGATATAGATACAATTCTACTCGAAGCCTATGTAATGTATAATTAGGCATTGCTAAGTAGAATCATTATTGCTCTACGTTTTTTATAAGCTTCTAACTTCCTATAGTACAATTCTCTTATTTCAGCATATCTATATGCCTTGGTTTCTTTCTTTAGAGATATCAGGATTTTGTAGTACTTCTCAACCTTTTGGAACCTTTTAGTGTGTTTAAATAGCTTATTCTTCATGGTGAAGGTAACTGTCAATCAGTTTCATCACATGAGAAATCACAAGACAATAACTCAAAATTTAAGTTATCACTAAATTCTTTATCATTTATTTCTTGTAAGTGAATAAATAGCTCTTTAATTATTAAAAGATTTATGATTGATAACTTTATCAATTCTAAATATTCCATATATTATAATTTTTTATTGATCTTTATGGCTCTGATACCAATATTTTGCAGGGGGTTTTACTTGATTTAACATAACAAATTTAAGAAAAATTAATAAGTAATCAAAAATTTAAGATTTAATTTTAAACAATATGAATAAGGATGGTCGTGACGTTTTTATATTTTAAACATATTTTTAAAGAAATTTTATAGTTAAAATGTACTAAAATAATCAAAAATGCTTTAGGATGCATTTTAGTGAAATAAAGAATAAAAGTTGGGTTTTTAAGAAAACACTTTGGCCCACATGAACACTAAAACCAAGGTGTGAAAAGATAATCTAGGGTATTTTTAAAAGGTTTTTAAAAAGTGAATTATTTTAAAATTTTGAAAATTAAAAGAGGGTATAATAAAAATTATTTCGACAAAGAGGTGCTTAACTGCAATGTTTTAGAATAAATTTTATTCATTACTTGGCATGAATGGCGACAGTTTCATTTTTATTTGTATTCTCATTACTTGACTGAGTGATGATCATTACTAATTTAATCAAATTCTTTTCATGTATCCAATGTTTGGTTTCAAATAATTTAAATGACCTAATCATTATATAATATATTAACGGTCGTAATTATTTTGTGTGAATGCAAGAAAAATCAAATTTTGGAAAACAAATTTTAGGAAGCATAAATGTCATCACTATTATATATTGAATATATTTTATTTTTATTTTGCACACCCATTGAGTGTGCAACAACCATTAGTATGCAATTAATTTGAATGTATATGTAACTTTAATGATTATATTTATTTTACACATGCATCGAGTGTGCACTTTGTTTGCTAGTATTTATAATGAAAGAGAGCATCAAGATAACACAAAACTAATAATATGAAACTCTTGCATTTTATGGTCGAGCATCGAAAGTCCAGAGAGTAAAATTATCTTGTTTAGCTCATCAGGCCAAACAAAAGATAATCACATGAGATGACCCTTCATTTCAAATAATACACAAATGATTTATGACTCAATATATTAGGGATTTATTCATACTATATTGGAATAGGCACATACTTGATATGTATGTCAACTAAAAAAGGAGACATAATACAAGTATATACTTAAATCAAAATAATATAAAATTAAAAATTTATATAAATATATAAAATATCAATTAATGAAAAATTAATTTAAAATTCTAAATTATTTAATAAAAATAAATAAAAATAAGAATAAAATAATTATTAAAAATAAGAATGTCAAAGGGATATATATATATATATATAGAAGAATAGAAAGGAAATAATAATTTACATTGATGAGGAGAGGTGGAAAAGAATAAAAAATCAAAAAGTAAATTAAATTAAAAATTAATTTAATCAAATCACTTAAAAAGATCAAAAGTAACTCCTACGAGGTTATAGTACTTCATATATGGAATAGAGAAGCAGCCAAATATGACAAAGGAAACTGCAGTTGCAAAAGCAACTTGGACCAAACTCAAACAGCCGTCTAATATGTACCAACAACCCAGTCTTAAATTAAAACTCTCTACCGACTACCCTGCACATGTTATTACTCGTTCAAGATTTCGGGCCGAAATATACACACACACACATTCTTTTTAGATAATTAAATCATGTGCATTGAAAATAGGCATGAATAAATCAAACAACCTCCTTATGATGTGGAGAATAGACCTAATGTATGGGGTTCCACTGTGATTGATATTTACACCTTTATTGGAGTAAGAATGCTGTCACAATCCAATGACAGAGCTAAGGGGTTAGAAAGTGCGGTAAGTTCATTTTGAATTAAATTTTATGTGTATGTTTTTTTTTAATGATTGAAATTTTATCCCCTAAACAATAGAAATACTATGTATATTTTATAAAAAATTAATCTCAACCCTTACAGAAAAGTTTCAGCCTTGTACACTTCATACACACGATTATGAATGTTTTTGAAACTTCGATAAACGACTGTAAAAGCGCGTTTGTACTGGTGATAATAGAAGAGAAGGGAATCTCACTGTTGGGTTATAAATCAGAGTTAGTAAATTGAAGAAATATGAAGACAAAGATAAAATGTTTTCATGTTCATTCTCTCTTCAATTTGGTTTACAGTTTTCAAGACTACGATACACATGCATAATTTGTGGATTAATTTATCCAATCAAATTAACGAAAAACCAGATCATTAAGATAATGTTGGATGTAAGAAAATAAATAAGAAAATTGAGGGAAGAGATGCTAAATATATAACTCAATCAAAATTCGATGAGGATTTTCTAATACTCGTGCATGTATATATGCTATGAACATAAATTATGATATTTGTCCTCTTAGCCATAAATTCAAGTCCCATCAATGTGGATATTAATGATTTGTCGAACAATAGTGTATGATTTATTGTATAATAATTTGTTTGTAATAATTGATATAATAATTTAATTTTCATTCATTCAAGAGTTTGATGCAATAGATCGTTGTAAGCCAATAAGCTTTACGTGGCTAATATTGTGCCGACATTACTAATTGTGCTAATTGAGCAATTTAGGTTGCCGCATTTATTTTGGGAAGTTGCAACATTTATTTTGTGCTTTCTTTTCTTGTTTCTGCTATTTTCTAATTACAAATTACTTTTTAACAAATAATGCCATAAAGTGCAAAATGTCAGGCCACGTATGTATAGTATCAAAAAAAATTTCTATGGATCAGGTGTTTAAATTCCATCCATATATTCAATGATTCAGATTCAATTATATTCTACATTTCTTTTATAAATGCATATATATATATATATATATATATATGTGTGTGTGTGTTTGTGTGTGTGTTTGTGTGTGTGTGTATAGGATGTGATTAAATTTAGACTGTTAGGAGGCGTTTACTTTGGGGGGTAATGACGGTTTGTTTCATTTGCCCACCGTTTCCCCTCGTTTACTTTCATGGGCTTCTTAAACGGTGTTGACCCGGAGCCCCGGGCTAATAGTGGTTTAGGTTGGACTGATTAAACCTCCCAAAATGGGTGTACTAATTTAACCAGTCGTAAGCTACGTAGTGTAAAGACCCAAAAGCCCTTGCATCTTCCCTGGTAATTACATTTTTATTGGCACTTTTGTACACGTACGTAATTGGTTCAGACAGATTTATCATTCCAGTTTAGGTCAGAAATCCAGATCTAGGGTTTGAAATTGGGTCACGCTACACAGCGACGACTGACTTCTACGAAGGGGAAGGCGCGATACGTTAGAAGTTGGAGACGACTTCGAAGGTATAGATTTTTTTCTAACCAGGCATAGTTGGGCTTGTTAAGTCTTGATCAATTACATGTAAATGTCTTGGTCAAACGATTGCGTCAAGGTCTGTGTTTCGTATTTTGTGGGGGTTTATAGGAATGGCCCTTCATTGGGAGTAATCTGTGCCGTGGAATTGATTCTTTAATGGCTTCGTATACAGGTGAAGTCCGGTGTTTCTCTATACGATTGGGTGTACACTTGGTGGACTGCATGTTTCAACGGTACATCTTTTGTTTTAATAGTGTTTGTAAATGTTATCAAGACCCCGTGCTGGCCCGATTTGTAAAGTTTCCATACTACTACGTGAGACGTGATGTTAGAGTATGAAAATCAAATTTTCTGAATTGAATGCGTTATTTGATAAGGAAAATATGTTGACCTATTCTATATGCTTAGTAATTGAGATGTATGCCCACTAAAAAAGACAGACAAGGCAAAGCAAATTGCAATTTGCATTGACTGCAAAGCACAATATATCTTTTTTTCTTTTTTTTTTGGCGTACAACTTTCATTGTATATTAAATTTTTTGTCAGATGGATGTTGATGGATTTGAGGGGGATTTAGTCGTTGTTTTAGAGGCTTTACGAATGCAAATTGTAGTCATCTTGTTTGTATTTTTCATGATTTTGAGACAAAGACGCATGTTGCGAAATCATGCCACCCGCGTTGCTAAGCGGCGGTACAACCTTTTAGCTAAGGTTCCCGATCAAGTAAAGCATCTTTCTGACCTGGTAAATGCATCCGACGATGATTGTTTCAACTCCCTCAGAATGGATAGAAATGCTTTTGCTCGGCTCTGCACTTTGGTTGAACAAGTTGGAGGTCTAAGACATCCTCGTGGTGTTTCGATTCCCGAACAAGTAGCAATGTTTCTTATGATATTGGCACATCACAAGAAGAACCGAATTGTGAAGCAACGTTTCAAGCGTTCTGCCTGTACCGTTAGCATCCATTTCAACAATGTGTTGGTGCTTATTCTGCATTTACACCCACTTCTAGTGGCAAGACCGGAGCCCGTTAACAACGATTGCATAGAAGATAAATGGAGAGTCTTCCTGGTATCATTTTTTCATTGTTGTTTTTCAAAATCTGGATGAATATTCTTTCTATTATACATATTACTAACTTCTTTGCTGATCCGTATTATTTCCATATTTTTGGTAGGGATGTCTCGGTGCACTAGATGGTACCATGATTCCTGTACGCGTCGCTCAAGCTGATAAAGCAAAGTATCGTACAAGAAAATGGCTTATATGTGTTAACATTTTGGCAGTGTGTGACCGCAACATGAATTTTGTATATGCCTTGAGTGGGTGGGAAGGGTCAGCAGCTGACGGTCGCGTACTTCACTCTGCGGTAATACGCCCGAATGGATTAAAGGTGCCTGTCGGTATATATTTATAGAACCTTGACATTTTCTCTTCAGATTCCAAATGTAATGCATTCAGATGTGTGCGTCTTCATACCCTTCATACGCAAATTAAAGATCGGCCTTGTGTTCACATTTGCAGGAAACTATTACTTATGTGATGCGGGGTACACAAATAGCGAGGGTTTCCTAACGCCCTTTCGGGGCATTCGATACCATCTAAGCGAATGGGGTCCCGGTGCTCGCCGACCGCAAAACATGGGCGAGTACTTCAACTTGAAGCATTCCAAGGCACGAAATATAATAGAGCGCTCGTTTCTTTTGTTGAAGGAGAGGTGGGCAATCCTTCGTAGCAACTCGTGGTACCCGATAGGTACCCAAAATCGAATAATCATGGCATGTTGTCTGCTGCACAATTTCATTCAGATGGAGTTGCCTTTCGACCCGATGGAAGCAAATATACCAGAATTTGTAGCTGAAAATGTTGAAAATGACCAACCACAATATGTCCACCAAGTAGAAACCTCTCCACAATTGAACACATTTCGGGATGGTCTAGCCAACGATATGTTTGCTAATTGGAGGGCCGGTGTGTAGCGTCTTTGCCTCGATTGCAGGTCGTGGCTTTAGTTCTGTCTTTGTCATATTTTTTTGGCCTATTTGTAATTAGCTTTGTATGCATGGACATTGTATTTGCTGTATGATGTTTGATTTCCTAAAGTTTTTAAGAGCAAATTTCTGTTTGTTGGGCCTGTTGGAAAGGCTGCCTTGAGCTAAACATTGCTACAAATTTAGCTCTAAAGCACGTTGACTTCACATACATGTCTTTACTTATGCATGCTTTTCAATTTGAAGTTCTACAACTTATTTGTTTGTTATTGCTTTATATGTGTTGTGACCTTTGTTTGTTAAGCAGGACATTGTTCTAGCAAACTATGGCTTCCTCCTAATCTATTCGAAGCTGCACACAATCATCCAGGGTTATGAAAACTCGAAGGTCCTGGACCCCGCAAGAAGAGCAGATGCTGCTCCAGGCTTTCAAGGATATAATTGCAGAAGGATGGAAGGCCCCCATTGGATTTAAAAATGGTTTCATCACGCAGTTGGAACTTAAATTGAAAGAGTACTTGCTGAACACTACTCTCCATGGTGAACCACACATCAGCAGCAAGTACGGAGCCTGGAAGAAAACGTTCTACACAGTTTCACAAGCACTCTCCCAGAGTGGGTTTAATTGGAATGCAGCTGGTGCGACAGTTGAGGCGGAGCCACAGGAGTGGGAGATACTGATAACGGTAACCAACTCCCTCTTACTGATTATGTCCCATATGCAAATGGTGTACTTGTCATATAAACTTGGTTATTTGTCAAATGCAGGCGTATCCCAAATGTAGCCAAGTTAGAGGCAAGTCATTTCCGTACTATGATACTTGGGTGGAAATTTATGGTAAGGATCGTGCTACTGGTCAGAATGCTATGGATTGGGAATCGGCTGCCGAAGGAGAACCAATAGATCTAACTGAAGACGCAGATGAAAGTGACGATAGTTCATACCGTCAAGCAAACCCACCAATTCCAGAGACTAGTCTTCCACAAACCCCAGTCATGAAGGATTGCTCGGCTGAATCGTCTAAAACGCATAAGCGGAAAAAAATTGACCGAACCGATGAGGTTCTAGTGAAAGCTTTCACTGGTTTTTGCACTGAAGCTTCTCAATCGATTCGTGAGGTAGCGAATCGGGTTGGCTCGGAAATCGATGCCGCAAGGCACAAACAAGAATTGTACGAAGCAATTGGGAAACTACCTATGCAATTGAGCATAAGGGAGCATATGAAGGTATGCTACCTCATTGGTCTTAATTCAAAGGCTCTAGACATTTTCATCGGCTTTCCTGAGGCCGCCAAGGTGGAGGCTGTTCTGATGGCCCTAAAAGGACAAATGGACTGGGCGTAACATCTTGTTTGGTTGTTTTTGAAGTTATGTTTATCGGATGGTCATTTGCAAACTCAATTTCCTTTCATCTGCTGAATTTAGTCTATTTGTTCGATTAATCCTTTTTTCTGTGTAGCTAGAATTATGGATTAGATTTTATTATACTTGATTGGTGTCATGATGCACAAGGTTTACATATTGCATTAGGCCATGCGGGGTCAAATATTTGATACTTGGAATTAACCTCTCCACGGTTTGTAGCACTCATGCTAGGCCTAACTGCAGGCGTAAAATACGTTTCAAATTGCCATTTAAATGGAACTTGTTCCTAACAAGTGCTTGTTTAGTTTGTAAAACATATTCCCATACAGAGGTGAGTTGCTATTATATTTAACTTAATGGAGAAATGAAAGTCCTTTTTCAACTGAATTGATTTTAAAGTGAGGTTTACACCCAATCTCGAGTTTCCAGATTACCAGAGTACAAGAAGTAGTGATGAAGATTGCTTTATCCACTTCTGTGCTACATTGCGCATATTAGCTATTTCTAATTGCAGAATTTGTGCAATTAATTTGACCCAAATTGTGCAGATGTATTTGTGAGTATGTTTCTGGTGCAGTGATCCTATTTCATACTGAAAAACTAGCAACTAAATCCAAACTAAACCAGTCCCGAACCATATCGTCACACAATATATTTCAGCCGTTGGAGTCTTACACACCAAACAGAGGATTTGGTTTTACTAATACGACAATGGTTTTAACATAAAAAAGACAATTACCATAACACATGCGACGAAATTCATTTGTACAAAACAATAACAATTGCAAAAAGTGCCATAAGGAATCCAACCGTCACGCAGAAGGATCCAAAGCAACAACAAATCAAACTCATAGCTCCAACCCTTGTTGAACTGGCCACGTGATCCCTGAACACAGTCTTCTGTGCCTGGTGCTTGTTTACTTTCCGTCCTTGGGATTTCTTACCAAATGAGGCGGGAAAAGAATCCTCCTCGCATTGATCCATATCAGTGTGTCTCTTCGTCGAGTACCCGTCATTCACTTCAGTTGTGGCAGACTCAGGGAATGTCGGTGCAGACGAAGAAGATACATACGTCACATCCTGCTCCTGCACGTAGCGGTGTAGGTGTCTGTACTTTGGGTCCATGAGTTCGTTTGCCCAAATGAAGTTGAATCTGTGGGTGTCATCTAGAGGACATTTATAGAAAAACCGCCCCGGGTTATTTGCATATTTTCCAGCCTGGAGGTACAACATTAGGCCATTGTTACAGGGTAGCTTGTAATACCGCTCCATGATGTGTAATCAACTGCAACAAATATTTACAAATTCATATATTTGAAAAAAGTGAGGTCAAGTTCCGTCTTCTAGATAGAAAATGGGTCACCAAAACCAACAAATGGAATGTGACGGACTGTTTTCCAATGGATAGCGCATTAAGTGGATCTATAGACACTCATCGAGAGTAAAGGAATCGAATCGTTATAATCTTTCAATTTAAGTCAGACAAAACAAATCGAATCAAAAAATCCCTTTTATTTTCAAGTACTTCTCTTCAGGATTTTCTTATTAACTGACAAGGTGAATAGAGGACCACCTAATAATTTTCATCGGAATAGACTCACCGTCGAGCCGATTCAAACAACAAACAGTCAAAACAATGAAAAACACCCACGGAATCAACCAACAAAATGCAATGTACTAAACCGGAACAAACTCATATGGAACAAAATGAAATTTAATGTCACCACATGTTCAACAAAGCAATCACAAAAAAAACACAGAAAAACGTCTCACCATTACTAAAATACAACCGATACGGAATAGTTGACTCGTATGTCGATAGTTAAACAAGCAATCGAACCAAGTTTTCTCCGGATTTAGTCGATGACATTTGCTGTGCTAACTTACAATATTTTCTAATCCTGTGCGCCCGTCAATGTCGCATTCGCCAGAGAGAAGACCCACCCTCGTCGGGATTTGTTGATTTGAACGCCGTTTCTACAGCACACTCCGTCGCCGAAGGACGTGCTTCTCTGCAAGTAATTGTGTCGATGACCTAGGGTTTTAAACTGCTGCAATCTTTGAAGGATAAAAAAGTAATTTAACCAAGTTAACTCCTTAAAAAATAACCCAAATGTAAACATAACAATGGATTAGTGTGGGTCAAACCCAACTTAAACAACATAGTAAACATATAAACGCCCAACGGTTAAGACAGGATAAGCCCAGTAGCAAACCATCCGTAAGACATGCTCCAGTTAACCGTAACCTCAAATGTAAACAACTCCTTAGGTGTATGCATTCAATTTTTTCGAAAGCATGTATAGTGCATTTCTGCCCTCCAAGAGCTCCTAAGCCCCATCCTCCAAAGCTCTACTCAATCATGAATTATCACAAGAAGTTAGATCTTGGATCATGTATCTTTGATTACTTTCACTTTTGCTCCTTTATTATGGGGTGTAGTAAGGGTGGCAAAATGGTTCTCAACCCGCGGGTTGAACCCAACCCATATAATTTTGGGTTGGGTTAGGTTGGATTGGGTTCAATATTTTTTTAAAATGGGTTGTGTTGGGTTGAGTTCATGTTTAGTTGATAGGCTAATGGGTTGATGATGGATTGGCAATTGGTTGGTAATAGGTTCATATTGAGTCCTAAATGGGTTACACTATAAACAAAAAATATTTACTCTTTTATCTGATTATAATTCATTTTAGTAGTCTACAACCATCTAAAGAGTATAGAAATTAATAATTTTAGTTTATCGTTTTTTGGCTTTAATTAAACACACAACAATGGTGCATTTGATCCATTAGCAATCATTTCAAACCCATCAACAACCCACCTTAATCCCACTTACAACCCGCCTTCAACCCATTTTCAACCCAAATCATCTCCAACCCATTCTTTGAAACCCATTTCCATCTCAATCCATCTTCAACCCAACCCGTCCATTTGCCACCTCTAAGGTGTAGCAATTTAAGGACAAATTTCGCGTGAGAATTTGAATTTCAGAAAATGTAAAGCGGGAATTAAAATTATTTATAATTTGGATATTTTCATAATTGGATGAAAAATTAGTAATGTGACTATTAACTACAGAAGTAATGCCGTGCCAACTAGGCATATGAAGAAATTATACCAATGTAATTGTCGTCGGTGGGGTTTGAATTTTTTTTTCTAACTATACAGTAGAAGAACAAATTTGGGTAGACAAACATTAAAAACTAATTAGATCCAACACCCGTGAATTTTGGTAACATACACTATGAAAAATGTGCTACATTTTCTCAAATTACCATCACCACTTGACTTTATACCCCTCTTGATAAATTTAACCAAATGATATAAAGTTTATGAATGTCCTTAGATATTTTTCACTTTCAAAAGATAAAGCTAAAATGAAATACCTAAAAATTAGAATTTCCAAAAATACCCTATCGTAGGAGTTCTATTTGCAATTTCCCATAAATCCAAGAGTTCGAAGTTCTAACATATGGAGAGTTTGGTTATATAGTCAATTCCATAAATCAAATAGCTTTAAAGATGAATTTGAAAATATACGTTCACTTGTGTGAAATTGTGTTATTCACGTGTATAATCTAGATAAACGATGTAAAATCGAGAGAATATTTTTTTGTGTGCTTGTGATTGTCAAAATTACCAAATCATTCCTATAGAGCTAAAAAAAACTTGCAATTCGCCCCTTGAATTTATGTCATTTTACATATAAGCCCGATTTTTGTCCGAGGAAAAGTGCTAAAATTAAGTTTGCCTTGAGGTCATTTTATAAAAATCATACCATTTTTCAAGGGGAACCATCCAAAACTCTAAAAATGACACCCTATAATGTTTTTGATTAACAACATATATAGTCAGGGGGATCTTCGTAATTTTTGAAAAGGTTGGAGTTTTTTTCCATAATTTTATTGAAATTCAAGGGTGCTAGATATAATTCACCCAATATAGTTCGCCCAAATATTAATCAAATTCATCCTCATTACTTAACCACTAAAACAAGCTAATGATTACACACACATATACATTATACGCTTAGGCCGTATTTACTTTCTCAGTTAGTGCTGGTTTATGCACATTAAACTGTCTTAATCCAACGTTTACTTTAAATGGCAGCTAACTCGGGTAATCCATAGTGACCCGGGATAATGGCAGTGTATGTCGGTCTAAAATAACTCTCCAACTTGGAGAGTTACATTTAACTTCCATTTTGACGTGAGTAGTGGATTGACCATCTGAACCATTAGTTGAGTTTAATTACAGAGAATGCCACTGGAAACCCCATATTTGTTTTATCTTGTTTTTTGCTTGTCATTCACCTTAGTCCAACTTTCAATTCGCGCGACTAGGGTTTGGACGCCTGCGAGCTCTCCTTATGTAATCTTTGTGGGTGTCCCTAGATCTGCAGTTTTTGTTGTTGTGTCGACGACGTATAGATTTGCGAAGAAATCCTAACGAGGAGCTTGCCACTGTAATGCGAACTTATGCGAAGAAATTTGCAGATTCATTCGGCGGACTTATTAGCAAGTAGTAACAAAAACCAAGCAGTAATACATCAATGGAAAAAGAGTAACGATGTTCCACTGCGGCATGACTGGTAATTCCCTGAAGATTTCTGGTACACAGTGAGAAGCAAAAATGCAACACATTTTGGACTTCTGTAGTGAAGGGGAGAAATTTGGGGAAATGGGGTTTGAAAGTGATAGGGGCAAAATTGTAATATTGACATTTAACAATTGCAAAATTAACTGACAAGATAAACAAAGTTAGGATTTGGGTCTAATCACTAGTTTAAAACCTTTCAAAGTAAACAACTTAGTTGGTCAACATGAACAATCATTTAAACCAACTTAAACAAGGATCTACTTAAACGGGAGTTACATCTTTATTGCGAAGTAAACGGGGCCTTATCTTTTTAGAAAAACTTATTTGTTATGTATTAGCATGTATAGTTCATAAACATGCACTTCTAAGTATAGAATTTAAAATAATACGAATACGTAAATTATTGATATGAAAGAATTCATAAATCATTAGCTTAGCTTCGTAGTAAACGAGCAGCACTAAAATTGTTTAATATTTTGTCTCAAACTCAAATTGTGCTAGTGACACATTGATAAGTCCGTAATTTTACATGTTTTTTTATGGTTATTTTGATGGATTTATCATGTATTTTTCTCCATTTTGAACTTCTTTATGGCTAAATTCGAGATAAATCGTTGTTTTGTAGGCGAGATGGCAAAAATACCATAAAGGAGATGAAAAAGTGGAATCAAGAGTTGGGTACATACGCAAAATATTTTGGGTACCAACCCAATTTCAGAGATTTTGAGAGGAAGTAATCTGTATGTTTGGGTACGTACCCAGAATATTTTGGGTATGTACCCAGTTTCAGTCAGTGGGGCGTTGGATGAATGTGTAAGTTTGGGTACGTACCCAAAATATTTCGGGTACGTACCCAAAGTCCGTGACAGAAATTTAAAGCTTTCCTAGTGCGATTAGGACTCTATTTTTGGAAGGCGTCTCTAGGGTTTTTCTGCCCTTTTTAAGTCCAGAAACAGGGCCACGACTACTGTTCACATTTTTCAGCTAGGTTTTAGTTTTAGAACTTCTCTTTTTCATAATTTTCATCTTTTTGGGGATTTTGTGAAGAACGGAAGAAGGGAGAAATCAAGATTGAAGGGAAGAACAACCGAACGAGAGGAGTTTTGCGCCTGAAATTTCTAGCAATTAAGTCCATTCTTCTCTTTTCATGAATTTTTCTCCATATTTCGTTTTATGTTTAATTTCGTTATGAACTAATTTCAATTAAGTGTAAGGATGGTGTAGTTCATCGTTTTTGCTATTCTATGAAAATCCCATGAGTTTGAATTTATTTTCGTATATTTTCTTTGTTGTGTGATTCTTGTTTAATGGTTTAATACGTGGTTAGGGTTTGATCACCCCTAATTATCGAATTTGAGAATCGTGATGAGGTCGAGAGACGATTCGCGATATTAGCTCTAATTAGACGAGATCAATTGGGTTAAAGTTGCATGAGAATGAATTTAACTTTGATTGAGCCTTAAGGCAGTGTTTAAAAATTCATACAAATACTTCTAAAGTTGGGATTAATTGAATGAGAATTGGTTAGTCTTAGGCTTAGAGGAATTGTATGAATTAATTCTGCAATGCTCGAGAGAGATTGTGGATATATTTTTTCCTAGGCTTCACACAACCACGAAACCACTCAACTTAGGGATTGGATTAGAATAGCAAATTACGTGAATGAAACCACCTTGCACTTGCTTTTCTCGCTTTGGTTATTTGTTATTATTGTATTTCGCAAGTCGTTTTTACTAAGAAAATTAGGATTTATTTAGAAAATCAAAACCACCACTCAGTTTGATCAATTTGGATAAACAACACGAGTCAATTTCACGGGCCAAATCACAATCCCTGTGGATTCGATACTCGACTCACTTTGTATTACTTGTATGACTGCGTGCGCTTGCGCAAGTCCGAACACACATTGGTATAACAGCTTCAAAAATTCAATTGGCATTGCGTCACTTGTCAAACTTTCAACCACATCGTTAATTTGCTCTTCAATTCAAACAAAAAAATACCATTGGTAATGATGTTTCCCTGTGTGTGCTAGACTTTTTGAATAATCGAAGGATAGAACCTGAATTTGATCATACACGCGTGGTGCTAATCCCTAAATGCAAATTTCCGAATTATGAACCAATGTCGGCCTGTTGCTCTATGTAATGTGGTTTATAAACTCGCTTTTAAAGCTATAGCGAATAGAATAAAACCGGTCCTTCACCGTATTATTTCTCCATCTCAATCTGTTGTTTCCCTGGTAGACTCATTACTGTCAACGTCCTACTTGCATACGAGACTAACCACTATCTTAAATATAAAAAAGGGAAACAGGGGTGCATGGCTATTAAACTTGATATGAGCAAAGCTTATGATCGAATTGAGTAGTGCTTGCTTGGGCATTCTTTGGTTGGTGTGGGTTTTTCTAGGGATTTTGTTAAGTTGATTATGCTTTGTGTTTCTTCAATAACTTATTCTTTCATCTTGGATGGTCAGCAATTCGATTTTTTGTGTCCTGAACGAGGCCGTTATCTCCTTATCTTTTCATTTGTTGTGCAGAGGTTTTAAGCAGTTTATTGCAGCTGGCGGAAAGACAAAATCGGATCTCAGGTGTGGCAGTATGTTGTTCGGCACCTCGTATCTCCCACCTTTTCTTCGCGGATGATACATTGATTTTATGTCAAGCGACACTAGAAGCGATATGATGTATACAGGAGGTTTTGACTAAATACAGGAGAGCTTCGGGACAATTTATTAATAATGCCAAGTCAGTTGTCGTGTTCAGCAAAAATATCCCGGATAGTGTGAGGTGCGAGATCATAGAAAGACGTCGTCTCCATGTTAAGCAAAGTCACGAAAGATATTTAGGCCTGCCATAAGCATTCAGGCGGAATAGGAGGGAGGTTTTCACTTCTATCACGGACCGCATATGGAAAAGAATATAGGGATGGAACGATCGAAGCCTATCTCAGGTCGAGAAGAGGTCCTCATTAATTCAGTGCTGCAGGCTATACCTTCATATTCCTTGTCTTGTTTTCGATTGCCAAACACCTTCATGCGGGAGCTTGTGGGGTGCCTAGAGAATTTTTGGTGGCATAATAAGGGAGATAGGAAAACACATTGGGTAGCCTGAAATGAACTATGCAAAAGCAAGAGAGATGGTGCTTTGGATTTCCGCTCATTGGGCTTGTTCAATGATGCGCTCCTATCCAAGAAACTTTGGCAAATTGGCATATGTACAGAGATCCCGCTTAGTTTAGTGATGAGGACCAAGTACTATAATTCTTCCAACCTTTTCGATATCAAGGTAGGGATAAGTTTTATCATTTACTTGGTGAAGTGTTGCAGGTACGTTATGACTTATTCAGGCACGAGCACATTGGCGTTCCGGATTAGGAAGACAGGTTAGAGTTTGGGGTGATAAATAGCTTCCTCAACCTATTTTGTTTGAGATTCATACTCCAATTATTGAATCCTGAGGTAATGCCCGAGTGGCAAATCTTATCCTTCCACATGGAGATTGGGATCGACAACTCTTGCGGGAACTTTTCTTGTTGTCCGATGTTGAGCAGATCTTCACTATTCCCCTGGGGCATTTGGAAACGATGATGTGTTAGTTTGGCATCACAATGGAAACGGCCGCTTCACGACAAGAAGCTTATACAGGCTGGCGAAGCAATTAAAGGGTATACATAAGTTGGGCTCGACCACTAGTCAGTCTTCATGGAACTTCTTATGGGGAGCTCCAGCAAAGAAGAATAAAATCAAGATATTTGCTTGGAGAGCATGTCATGAGGCCCTACCTTTGACCGCGAACCTACATGCAAGAGGGTTACATCTCATTGATGGATGTGCATTTTGTGGCGAAGAGAATGAGGATCTATAACACATCCTATGTTAGTGGCATTAAGTCTTAGCTTCTTCATAATAGTACCATGCGTAATTAGTTGTACAGCTTAGTTAGTTAGCCACGTGTAACAAATTAGCAGGTTTTCTTCTTTTTTATTTTCCACTTTACTGATTTGTATATAAATAGTGTACTGAAGCTTAATTATTAAGCAAGTTCATTTTCTCATCAAACCCCCTGTTTACTCTTAATATGGTATCAGAGCAATAACCTTCTCTGCATTCAATTTTTCTCTCGATCCGCCATGGCTTCTGCGCAAATTGGCGTGTCTTCTTCTTCTTCGTCTGCCCAATCCGCCATAGACAATGCTCTCAGTCCGTATTTTCTCCATCATACCGATAATCCTGGACTTGTTTTGGTTTCTTAAACCTTAAATGGTGACAATTACCCTTCTTGGAGTCGATCGATGTTGATTGCGCTCTCTGTCAAGAACAAGCTTGGCTTTATCGATGGCAGCATTCCCAAACCTACTGCAGATGATCTCCATTTGGTCAATTGTTGGATTCGGAACAACAATATAGTCATCTCTTGGATCCTCAACTCTGTGTCAAAAGAGATCGCTTCGAGCATCATATTTTCAGAGTCTGCACAAGAAATTTGGCTCGATTTGAAAGAGCGATTTCAGCAATCCAATGGTCCACGCATCTATCAACTTTGCCGTGACCTAATTAGTCTTTCTCAGCAGCAGCTTTCGGTGATATTTTCAAACTCCTCGTTGTTCATTTACCCATGTTAACAAAGTTTTAGCTCAGGCTTGGCACCATAGGTTGGGCCATTTGTCAAATAGTGGCTTGTTGTGTTGAAACAACAGCTCAATTGTGACGTTTCTTGTTTGAATAAAGAACCTTATTATATATGTCCTCTTGCAAAACAGAAACGTTTACATTTTGTTTCTCACAATCGTTTATCATCTGCTCTTTTTGACCTTATTCATGCTGATATTTGGGGGCCGTTCCACACTGCTTCTCATGGTGGTCATCGATTCTTCCTTACTTTGGTCGATGACTGTACACGATTCACTTCGGTGTGTTTGTTAAAACAAAAATCTGATGTATCTGTTGTGGTCCCTCAGTTCCTTCAAATGGTTATCAATCAATTTAACACTTCTATCAAAGTGTTCAAGTCTGATAATGCCAAAGAGTTGGCCTTCACTGAACTTTTTCTTCAAAAAGGCATTTTGCATCAGTTTTCTTGTGTCGAAAGGCCCCAACAAAACTCCATGGTTGAAAGAAAACATCAACACTTGTTGAATGTAGCTAGAGCTTTGTATTTTCACTCTCAACTTCCTCTTGTGTTTCGGTCAGATTGTGTCTTAACTGCCACTTATATTATCAATAGGATACCTTCTCCCTTACTTTCTCATAATACCCCATACACACTTCTCTATAATACTCCAGTAGACTGTGATCATTTCAAAGTGTTTGGGTGTTTAGCTTTTGCCTCTACCTTAGAGGCTCATCGAACCAAATTTGAACCTCGATCCCGAATATGTGTTTTCCTCTATGATGCACGAACACACCTAAAAATGACCCCGTGCAGTGTCGGACACGGACACGGACACGGATACGGCTCCGACACGGCAAAAACGTGTTCGAAAATTAAAAAAAAAAAGAAAAACATCCGAGACGGTGTCGAACACAGCTGAAGGATGTGTCCAACACGGCTAGGACACGGCTGGGGTTTTTTTGATATATTACAAAGTTTAAATGAGGTCTTTTTTAAAATTTTAAAAAATTTAGTGGAAACACTGAAAATAACATATAATTTTTTTAATCTTTAAATCTTATAACCCAATTAAGAGGTGTTTGTTTTAATAGTGAATATTATTATTTATCTTTCACATATTTTAATTTAATAAATTATAAATAGATAATATAATATAAAATATTTTTTAATAACCGTGTCAGACCCGTGTCGTGTCCTAAAATTTTGAGATTTTTCGTGTCGCCGTGTCTGTGTCGTGTCCGTGTCCCCGTGTCCATGTCCGTGCATCATAGGTTTTCCTTGGATATCCTCTTGGCATGAAAGGATATAGACTGCTTGATATTCATAGTAAGCAACTTTTTGTCTCTCGGGATGCTATTTCTCACGAACATCTTTTCCTTTTCACCATATCACACAACCAACACGTCCTGATCCATTTCCCGATTTAGTTTTACCTTACTCCTTTTCTGATCCTACTCCTAGCTCCCCTCCATCTCTTAATTCTCTTCCAGTTTCTCCTCCTATGTCCCCTCCTCCTATTCCCCTACGAAGGTCCACTAGACCTCATCGAGTTCCTTCTTATCTTAGGGATTTTCACTGCAACTTGCTCTCACACAATGCAGTTCCGAACTCCTCTATTCCTTACCCACTCTCTCAATATATCTCCTATCATTCGTTATCTCCTCCTTTTCGACATCTCACATTATAAATTTCCTCTATTCCTGAGCCCCAATTTTACCACCAAGCTGTTCAGTTTCCCGAATGGCGTGCAGCTATGCAGGCTGAACTTGATGCAATGGAAGCTAATCATACCTGGACAGTGATGCCTTTACCTTCTGGGAAGCATTCTATTTGTTGTCGATGGGTCTTTAAGATTAAATACACATCTGATGGTGCTATTGAACAGTATAAGACCCGATTGGTGGCCAAGGGGTATAATCAACATGAGGGTGTTGATTTTCTTGACACTTTTAGTCCGGTAGCTAAATTGGTTACTGTGAAATTGTTGCTTGCTCTTGCTAGTTGTGGTTTATTGCCCAACTTGATGTTAATAATGCTTTCTCGAATGGAGATTTGTTTGAGGAAGTTTATATAGACCTCCCTTTGCGTTATCTTCGTAAGGGGGAGCACCATTCTTCTCCTAAACTGGTGTGTAAGTTTAACAAGTCCATTTATGGACTAAAGCAAGCATCCCGACAATGGTTCTCTAAGTTTTCCTCTACTCTTCTTTCCCATGGTTTCAGTCAGTCCAAATCTGATTGATCTCTCTTTACTAAGGGTAAGGGTGTTCACTTTGTTGCCTTGCTCGTTTATGTGGATGATATAATTGTAGCGGGTCCTTCTCAAGAGGCAATCCTTTATGTTAAAGAGTTTCTTAAATCACAGTTCAAACTCAAGGATTTGGGGTCCCTAAAATATTTTCTTGGTATGGAGATAGCTAGATCATCTTCTGGTATTGTGTTATCTCAGCGAAATTATACTCTTCAACTGCTTGAGGATGCTGGTTTTCTAAGCAGCAAACCTGTTTCTACGCCTATGGATCCCAAGCTTCACCTTTCTGCTTCTGATGGTGATCCTTTAGATGATGTTACTCAATACCGTCGACTTATTGGACGGCTGCTTTACCTCACTTTAACTAGGCCCGATATTACTTTTGCGGTTCACAAGCTTAGTCAGTTTCTTGCCAAGCCTCATACTTCTCATCTTGCTGCTGCTCACCACCTTCTCAAATATCTCAAGCCAAGTCCTGAACAGGGTATTTTTTTCTCTTCTTCTTCTCCTCTTCAACTCAAAGGTTTTTCAGATGCCGATTGGGTTTCCTGTGTCGATTCCAGAAAATCCACAACAGGGTTTTGTATTTTTTTGGGTAATTCTCTCATTTCTTGGAAGTCTAAGCGCCAGACCACGGTCTCACGATCTTCTGCTGAGGCTGAGTATAGAGCCTTGGCAGCCACTACAAGTGAAATGGTTTGGATTGTTCAATTGCTAAATGATTTTTAGATTACCTTGACTGCTCCATCTTTGCTTTTTTGTGATAATCAAGCAGCAGTTCACATTGCTTCTAACCCCACGTTCCATGAACGTACTAAATATATCGACATTGATTGTCACTTTGTTCGTGAAAGAGTAAGTTCTGGTCTTATCAAACTGATGCCCACTAAATCTGCACATCAGTTGGCTGATCTCTTCACCAAGCCCCCGCCATGTACCTCGTTGACTTACCTGCTGTCCAAGATGGCCATCAAGGATATCTGTCGTCCATCTTGAGGGGGAGTCTTAGCTTCTTCATAATAGTACCATGTTGAATTAGTTGTACAGCTTAGTTAGTTAGCCATGTGTAACAAATTAGTAGGTTTTCTTGTTTTTTATTTTCCACTTTACTGATTTGTATATAAATAGTGTACTGAAGCTTAATTATTAAGCAAGTCCATTTTCTCATCAAATCCCCTGTTTACTCTTAATATTAAGCTCGAGTTACGTGGGCATTGTCCAACCTCCCATGGAGTTCAATCTCGAATTGGAGGACTAATACTTTGCAGTGGTTCCGTGATATTCACGGTAAGCTATAAAGCCCGAATTTTGGACTCTATGACTCTTGCATGGTCTTTATGGTTTAGTCGGAATAAGAAACGCATGGAGCAGTTTGACATCTCTCCACGAGATACAATCGCCATGGCACACAATTACCATGAGGCTTTTGTTGCAGCAACTAGCCTGGGAGTTGCGGATAGGCTGAGTAGCACCCCCCCACCCCCCCCCCCCCACCCCCAACAACGGTAACAGTGTGATCTCAAGCCTTCAAAGGGTGTCATCAAAATCAATTTCGATAGGGCTATATTTGTAGAAGACATGGCTGCGGGTATCGAAGTGGTGGCTTGTGATAATTAGGGTTCCTGTCAAGCGAGGATATCAAAGTGCCTTGACTCGCCGAGAGATGCGATAGTGGCCGAAACTCAGGCAGCCATGGGGGCTATTCTTTTAGCTTGTCAGCAAGGATGGGAAAAAGTTATTATTGAGGGTAACTCCCAGTTGTTAATCAACGCATTAAAGAGTAGTGAACGGGACTTATCAGTAGTTAGACACCTTATTGATGATGTTCGAATAGAGAGTAAATTTTTACCTTCTGTTTGTTTTCAATTTATTCGAAGAGATGGGAACAAATTAGCTCATATGTTGGCTTGAGGAGCTGGTCCAAACTCGTCCACTTTAGATGTTTTTCCTAAGGATTTGCTTCGTGTATTGCAGGCTGATGCCTAATTTTGATGAATGAAATTTTGTTATTAGTCTTCAAAAAAAAATAATGAGTTAAAAGAAAACATGGTCAATTTTAAATTTTTCAGTAAAAATTAATTTTTTTTTATAAAATTTGTCCTAACCTATTAACTTTTAAATATTACCGTACTTAAATTATCAGACTCCATAAATAAAAAAAAATTAAAAATAGGTGGCCCCAACATATGGGACCCGAAATGCAATTTTGCCGTATAAAAACAAGAAACTACAATGAAACATTTGAAATAAAGAACTAAACTCGATAGAAACTAAATGAGGGAATACAATAGTACATTTGAGATGTGAGGATTGAAATAAAATCAAAACTAGACCTAAAGACTAATAATGACATTCGAGCTTAATTATTAAGTAATTAAAGAAATCTATTGGGGATTACATACAAAACGGGTTGTGTTATTTAAATAGTAAGGTCATATAATAAATTTACAAAACTGAGGGAAACTCAATTGAAGAATTATTTCTTTATGAGATCAATTAATTGATGTTTCAGCTAGTTCAAGTTTTAAATTAATTCATAAGATTAATATATGAATTAATTAAATTGAATTATCTAAGAACAAGGACAAATGATATTAGACATTCCCATCAACCGAAACAAAACAGCATCAAATAAAGTGACCATCACTTTTCATAAACAATACTTTATTCCAGGCTTACCCAAGTTTCAACAGCACTGGTAACCATCAATCTATCAAAGAGAGAGAAAAAAAAGAATATATATATTAAAGCTCAACTAACAGGTAATCTCAAATATTCAAAAAATTCTTCAATGAATTCGGTGCATGAATTGCGTATATAGATTCGACCATGCATTCACCGATCTAAATTTAACCACACTTTATATATATACTTTATAAAAAAGACACAGTAGTCAATTTGGACCCATATGCAAACGGTATTCAATTTGGACTAGTAGGTGCACATATAGAACTTATATCCAATATATTGAAAATTTTCCCAAATGAGGTTTCAGCAGCCCAACTATTCGAAATAGAAACTACTATATGCAACATATACTTCTCCAGTATCCTATATTTCATACACAACTTTCTCTTATCCCTCAATTATAATATACCCCTTTGCATGTCTAGAGTAAGAAGAAAGCAAAGAAAATGGAGAAGTTGGCAACAACATAAACTTGAAGCGGAGATGGTTTATGCCAAACTGCCGATGATTTCTTGGATCTTGGACGTGCGCCGACACCGGGTACCGTACGGACCCTCTTAATGTGGGCAACCATCTCCTGCGAGTTTGCAGAAGATGGCTGCAATGTGTCTAAGGTGAAGTCTCCCTGTTTCAAAGAGGTGATCTGAATTGCATTCGAAGATTTTGAGGTAGTTTTGTGAGCCAACGCTGGAAAAGGAAAATGGGAGGAGAGTAGCAGTAGTGCTACAAGCAGCCAAAGAGAGAGTACATGCTTCATTTCTGATTGGTAAGAAAAATATGGGCTGTTGATGGAGCGGAGGGATTTGGAGTTGAGCAGAAGATATATTATATGATGTGATGGTATTGTACTTATAGTGAAAAGTATAATGCGGGCACAACAATATGCCTAAGTGTAGAAGTAAGGAATATATTGTCGTAGGATTTATTCATATTCACCATTCAGGTAGCCTAATTTGATGAAGGAAACAGCAGTTATATTCAAGTAACTTAGGATCAAAGTCAGATCACCCTGGAATATATTCCTTAAGTCTTAAAGATGTATTCACACCGTCAATCTCTGTAGATGTAATATCCAAGTGATGTTTTCAGCTGTTGAATTGAGTATGATAATATCGTGATTTTAAAACACTTTTTTATATCATCATATTTAAATTCAATGACTAAAAACAACAGTTGAGCAACACTCAATTGGATAGCATGAAATTTTGCAACACCCTACCTGTCATGGCTCGTCTGGCCGATAGCCGACGGCTGCTGCAAGGGTGAGAATTTGTCTGGCGACTATTCTCAAGGTGCCGAAAGATCCCTAGGCTGAAAGTGAGAGAGATAAGTCTGTGGCCTTTCGGCATTTGATTTGGACAGATATACTGTCGTGTTGGCCTCAAATTACGCTCCTACTCTATTAATTGTTTAAGACCTTCCTTGAGGTAAGAATGTCGTCATATTTCATATCAACCTCAGCATACATGTAAGAGACACGACTTTGAACATTTTGAAACTTCGACAAAGACGTCAATGAAGGGGTGTCTACATGTGATATAGGGGGAGGGGATCTGTTAAACTATAAATCAGAACTAAAGCCTTGGATGATTTTTTTAGAGGAGAAGCACACATGAAAAAAAAAACACTTAAAATAAATAAATTGTGTTTGGATGTGGTAGAAGCCATAAAAAATAAAAAATAAAAAATAAAAAGTAAAAAAGAGATTTTTTATTAAAAGCTATTCAAAATTGTTTCAAATAAAAATATCTTTCAAAGCATTTTTAAGTACTGTATTTAAACCAAAACTACTTGACTTATGGAAAAAAAAAAATCCCTACTGTGGAAAGCATCATTCAAGAGACTTTTTTTTAAAATTCATTCAAACTGACCCCTTGGTAAATTAAAGAACGCATCAATAAAGTCATTTTATGTACCGTTTTCAAGGACAAAAGACAAGTACAGGCTAAACCATTTTCATCATCTCTTGATATTCCAGTACACTCTTCGTAATTACAAGATGCATACATAATTTGGGGATAATCTCTCCAATCAGATGAACGTAAAATTAATTCATGATAATGCCAGACCAACTACAGTGGCACCTTAATCTTAACATTCTTATGTGATGTGTACGGTCCTTACTAAGCGAACCGATGTTCTTCACAGTAATACGTTTGACACCAGAATGAAAACATGAAGCATTACGAGAAACATAAGAGGTATAACATGTACTTTGAAATATGCGACTTACATGGTATGAAATGTAGCAGTCAACCAAACAATTTAGCGAGAGTATCTGGCCGTAGCTTCTGAAGAAATGAAACCTGGCCCAGTTTTCTAGTTAGATCCCCAACAATGCGATCCATGTATAGCATGTATAGCATATTTCTGCTCTCCAGCAGCTCCAAGGCTTTTCGAGCATGGAAAACAGATATCACCCATTCTTCCAGAAGATCTACATGTTCATACGAAGTCAGTTTGTCACCCAATAATGAGCAACTTTAGTATTCTAATTCTTTTCCTGAAAACAATATAGTTAGCACTTTGACGAACAACGAATAGGGAACATGCTCCGATAAAAGACTAGCATATTGTCCTGAGAGAGTAGTAATTTTATTTCCCTCAGCGCAAATTAGAAAATCAAGTACTCTCAACTTAGTTTCCTATGCTTAAGAATTGATATGATCACTGCATTTTATCAGCTGAAATAATGCCCAACTCGAGGGGAAAGCTAACATAATCAAAATTTTCATAAGAAAAGTACATACTTATGTCGAAGTCTTGACTAGTTGACCAAGACAGTAAGTGGTCTGAAATCAGAAACTCAATAAGCTGAATCCTGCCATCAACATCGTATTTCAAAATAAAAACACATTGTCACGAGAAAGCTAGTGTGCTTAAATATACTAAAATAGAATCTCAAAGCGTTTGGAGTAGCAGTTTATGGCACTAAATCTCCCTAGAAAAGGATACCACCGAATCACATAAACTGTATTGGAGACAATACGTTATCAGTCATACAAGCACCAAACCAATCAAGACTTCCTTGAATCTGATGATGATATTTTCTAGAGAGCAATACACCATAGAACTTAAGATGTGATATATATATATATATAAAGGTGAACTACAGCAGCCCCTACAAAAAGGGCAAACAAAAAGAAAAGAGATCTGAAGAATGCTTGTCTACTTGGAACAGGGGGCTGAAACCCTAACTTAACATGTGTATATAACAACGATGCTAAAATGTATCTACTCGTCACACCTTGGATGGGTTTTTAATTTGAGAAATGAGCTAGTAAAGACAAGCTGTGACATGAGCACATAATAAAGCAAAGGCATGCAATGGCAACAAAAACGTGTCCAGCTTCTCAAAGATTAATCGACATAGTAAGTTAGGAGGAAGCCAGCATCAATTTGCCTTTGATTATCCATAACAGAACCACAAAATGTCATTAATGCCATAACAAAATGTAAAATTGCATGCTTAACATAAAAGGCTGCATTAGATTTAGAAAGCAGTCAATTGGGTTTATCTTTTCATTTTTATGGATCTATCTTGATCTGCCTGACAAGACACCAAGCAGAATATAGTCTCTCACAAACAGCTCAGCTCACCCAAAAAGATTTTAACATTATCATGCAGAACTCCTACACTGATAAAGTTAATGCACTACAGAGGCTAAAACTTACATTATGTACATGGAATTATGCATTTTGGGGAAGGCACAATCAAACGGATCCATAAAGAGTAAACTTTCTGCAACTATAGAAATTCTCTGAGAAACTGAAAGGATCAAACGCTGGCCAAGATAAGGGTAGCTTCCAAGCTTACGCATCAAGTGTTGAACATAAAACTGGAAACCATTGTGATAGTGAACCAATTCTGAAAAGAAAGGATTGAATAAGAGGATGAGGAAAATAACTGGAGAAAAAATTGGCGAAGATCTAGAGACAATAGTTGGATAAAGTAAACTACAAGCATCTCATGAATATATTTGCTTACATTGCTAATTGTGGTGATGTAATTGCCTCATTTAAGGTATGAGAAGAACAAATATGAAACACATCTCTGAAATGTTGTCCATTAAGCAAAAGAGAAATCATCCAACTCTGAGTGGCTGTAAACTTAATAGCTTCTAAATCTGGCCTCTATATGTTTGTGAGGAACAGTTAGTCAGGCATGCAGCACCTTGTTTGGTAACAACTAAGTTGCTTCATGCCTTTGCACGATCCAGCATGTTCTATCTTCCATAGACATACTTACATTATTAATTAGCTCTAAAGCTTTTGGTATTGATAGGGAAAATACATTTCCAGAAGAATTCTGTAGCTCCTTGGCATTTCATATCTAACAAATTCAGAATGTATTCAATAAGCTTTCGTAAATTAATTAATTCAAACTAACTAGAATACTAGATGTGTTCAACGTCTCCTCTTTCCAATATAGTCCAGATCACTGCTCAGGATTCTTAAAACTCTTCGAATTTGACAGCAAATCAACTTGATGTCCGAGTCAGAGGAAGTACTAGCATTTGTCACAAAAAAATCCAGGGATGACTCTAGTTCCAAGTTTACTGTCGAAACCCATATGTATTTCTTGTTCCATCAATTTCAAGAGTACAATTCCCATAAATTTTGATTGTAGATGTTACTTACGGAAGAAGTAACTCAGGGTTCTAAACTGTTGCAGCAAACACACTAGGCCAATGTATTAATAGTTTTCATAAACATATCATGTTAGGACGTTTCAATTGAAGAACAAAAAAACATTAACAGAAAATCATTAAAATGGTTCCAGGACTAATGTATCCACAAACGTAATCGTATAACACTAATGCAGGCAAGATAAGTCAAACAGAAATATAACCAAAGGCTTACCATCTCCTTGTGATCCATTGCACATCCTTCGCATCAACTGTACGATTAAGCTACTGACAATGCTTTCTATTGTCTCGTCTATTTTTCCACATGATGATAGAGCCATTAATGTGGCTTCAAGGAACCAGGCGATAAAGTTAAAGTCAATATTATGAAATATCCAAATTTCCAACTAAAATCATAAAGGAAAAGACAAAGAGTCTCTGATGCTCAAACCTTTTCTTTTGAGGAACATAATGAGCATAATCACTGAATAACTCGGGAATTGCAAAAATGAAAAAGAAAACCTCTACATTTTTCCATTTAAAATTAAATGTTCCATCTCTTTTCAGAGTGTCGACCAATATTGTTTCATTTCCTAAGTAGCAATTCACGCTCCAAAGAGTATCCTCTGGCACCTACTCTTATTTTCCGTGACTCCACTATATGGTATATACAATGGATGCAAAAACATTTTCATTTTTCAACCCTCATCTTAAATTATGTGATGCTGAATAAATCATGGACATTCTATTGGAGTGATGGGTAGCACAATTTACAAATAAATCTTTGAGAAGTATTGAACACATATTATACTGGTTAAAATCACGTTATCATTTAGAATAGCAGATTTGAGAAACTTCTCTTGATTGTGTACCAAGAATAAAGTCAACAGCTTGGTGTGACCAATTCTTGAAATTACCTTCCTCTACCTGCAAAAAATTCAAGTTCAAAAGTCCTAAGGTGATTAAGAACGCTCATCAACACCAAATTGATGAGGCATGGAAGGCAGGCAGGACAGAGCCACACCCCAATAGGAGAGGAAGTCTCACAAAGCTCCACAAGAAAATCTGCTGAAGCTCTCAGTTGTTCCACTTCATTTTCAACAGAACTATCTGCAAGTAATTATAAAAGTAATACTGGTAAGATAATAAACAAAACAAAAATAAATAGCTGCTAGTGTAATAAGAAGTATCATCTTCATGGACACTCACAAATAAAAGTGGCAGTGATAATAGCAGAATACTTGAATTCAAAAAATATTAATAATAACTGGCACTTCTAGCAGGCTTAATTTCTTTTTTGCCGATAGTCCTTCAATACAAACTGTAAATGATTTCTAAATTACTAGTTAACAGTTACATATGATTCAAAATTTTCCTAGAAATCAACCTTTCATACATTTCTGATATAAAATGTTTAGCTAGTTTACTGGAAGGAAATATTTCCTAACTTGGTTTTTGCTCAAAACTAAATTCGCAAAGCGAAAGTTTAACTTGATAGTAATGATTTTTGAATCATCAAATCCCTATTACATTAATTTAATAATATGTTTCAGAAAAAAAAAAAATGATGAGTACAGACTACAAAACCATGTAATCATTATAGTTTATCCACATTATTTACAAAATTTAGTTTAATATTATGCTGTACTTAGAAAACTACATAGATACTCTTTTTATACCCCGCTTTAACAAAGGTGATCTGGAAAGCTCAATCAGAATAAACCTTTCCATGTGTATGTCAACACATGTCCTTTGAAATATAAAAAGCTGAAATCCTATTAACTTCAAAACCTTCCCAGTCACAATTAGGTTAGTTTCTAGCAAAAGTACATGGATAACAAATGTGCAGTCGGACCCGAAATATTTGATTGCACTGACGAGCCATTAAGCCTTCTCCTCTTCCTCTCACTTAATCTCACTGCAACAAGAACCCAAAGCCATTTAAGTTCTACAACTCTGTGAAGAAAACATAGCAAGAAACACATACAAAACTGAAAAGAAAGAACAAAAATTATAAGACTCCCAGAAACTGTAAGAGCTTAATTTCATCTCAACTCAATAAAATAAAATTTTATGGTAGCCAGTGAGAAAGAACCTTGTCTGAGAAATCTACGGCGAAGCACATCACCAAATCTCTTCTCATCAGATTCGTGCTTAGGGCTTATCAGCCCCAAATTATCATAGAAATAACATTTGCACGACACATTCTGCCGAAATATATCATGATGCATCCCATCTGATATAGGAAAGTATTGAAGAACATCAGCAAAATCATCAATAACCACAAAAATTAAACTCAAACTCTAGCCATGTTTCAGGCACATAAATACATCAATGATCCTGCTTTAAGATTTCAAAAATCTACATAGAAGTTGAAACTTCACGATTCTTCAAAATCCAAGCACGAACACTCATACATACATATCAAAAGAAATTGGAAAATGTTAATAACCAAGTAACAAGGTCTAATCCTCAAATTTGAAACATACAGATACAATGATACGGATGAGAAAGAGAGAACAAGACTCGCCTTCAGCAATTTTCAGATCTTCCTTGAGTCTAAGAATTTCCTCCTTCCGCTGTTTGGCCTGAAATTTTCAAAATCTAAATCAATTAACGAGCACGCTAAAATCGCAAAAAACATTCCAAAACACATACACACATGCACACGCACAAATATAGAAAAAATTGGAGAAATCGGAGGTCACATACCTTTCTTTTCCACTTGATAGCATCTGATTCAGAATTGTCACCGCAAAACGCTTGAGAATCCGCATTGGAAGCGGCGGCGGTGGCTGCAGAGGAAGCAGGAACCTTCTGGCGACGCCTGGATTCTACAATCGCCATTGCTATGGCGAGCTTGAGAGAAGGATTCAATTCATCTTTCGTTTGACTTGCCCAATTCTCCATTTCTCTTTTAGCTGAATTTGATCGGTTGATTGAGCGCGGAATCTATTTATATTTGAATTTGATGTACGATTTCAATTTATATGGAGACGGATAGCATCGGTTTTAATGGGCTTCAACATTTGGGCCTGGTTATAGTATGCACACAAATTTCAACTATAGTTTGAATTGTAGGACTAATTCGACCATCTGGAAACATTTGGTTATGGCTGGGCTCGGATTTGGATCAAATCTGAAAAAGTCAAATTTGATAAGCTTTTTTAGTATCCAAATTTGACTCAAATTCTATAGGATTTATATTCATTTCAATTAAGTCTGAATCCAAAAAAAAATCCATAACCCAATAGAAAATCCCAACCCCGATTAGCTGTTAAAAATTTTGAAACTTTAAAATCAAATAAGTAATAAAATAATTATTTCTTATGTAAAAAGTAAAATTTAAGTAATTATAAAATTATTTTATAAAAAATTACTTTGAAAAATATAAAAAAGTGCATTGTAAGTTATAATGGTTTGGATATTGTATTCTATTTAAACTTCTTTACTAATATTATATATATACAAGGTTGCTAATATAATAAAAAGTATTATTAAAGTTCAGATTCGAATAAAGGATCGAACTGTTTGATTTCATATCCTATTCATTTATTTTGGATTACGGATATTCATAATCGGATCTGACCCATCAGATATTTTAATCGATCGAATATGCTAAAATTCAGATCAGATTCGAATTAAAATCTGCTCCATTGACAGCCCTATATGTGGTACTAAAATTGCAAAAACTACCATAATATGGGACCAAAAAAGTGCATTTTTTTTCTTGACCACATGAACAACGTCATCTATTGGCTACCCACCTTGCCACTTCCTTTAGAAAGTTAACGAAAATCCTAATTTTGACCATTTTGAAAAGTTTGATACCAAAATTGCAAACGTTGCCATAATTTGGGACCAAAAAATGCATTTTTTTTTTCCGACCACATGAACAACACATCATATATTAACTACCCACCTTTAGGGATGGCAATGGGTCCGGGTTTGGCCCGAACCCGACCCGGACCCGACCCGTTTAAACGGGTCTCGGGGCGGTTGCGGGTCCAAGATTTTGGACCCGCCCGGGTTCGGGTCGGGTCTCGGGTCCATTGAGACCCGGCCCGAACCCGACCCGTATATATATGTATTATATATTATACATATTTATAATATATAAATAAATAAAATTAAAGAAATTAATTTATATATAATATATATTTATAATATATATTATATATATTTATAATATATAAATGTTTCACTTGAACATATTTTATTAGGCTTTATAGTTATGATTATGGTAATTTTTTCTTATGGTTGGACATTTAAAGTTGGTTATTATTATTTCACTTGAATATATTTTATTAGGTTTTATGTACAATTTGAATATTTTCAATTATTAAGTTTCTTGTACAATTAAAAATTATTGTTTCAAAAAAAAATTAAAAATAAAAATTTCAATTATTGAAGCGGGTTTGCGGGTCGGGTTTGGCGGGTACGTGGGGCAGGTTGGGAGGGGTTTCGGAACCCGGCGGGTTCAGGTCCAAGCCGGGTTCGGGTCGGGTCCGGGACCCGTCGGGTCTGGGACGGGTCCCGGGTCCAGAAAAACCTCGCGGGTCGGGTCTTGGGTTTGGCCAAACCCGTACCAGACCCGACCCGTTGCCATCCCTACCCACCTTGCCACTTCCTTCAGAAAGCTAACGAAAATCCTAATTTCGACCATTTTGAAAAGTATGATGCCAAAATTGCAAACACTACCATAATTTGGGATCAAAAACTGCATTTTTTTTTCTTTACCACATGAACAACACATCATATATAACTACCCATCTTGCCACTTCCTTTAGAAAGGTAACGGAAATCCCAATTTTGCCACGGCTAACTATAGTATGGGACTACATTTGATTATTTTTGAAGACATTGGACTAAAATTACAAATTTGTATGTACTTTGGGACCTAAGATGCAATTTTCTCCACAAAATGAAAAAATAACAAAAAATAAAAAAAAGGAAGCATAGAAGTGAAAAATGAGAGAAAAAACAATGTAAAGAGATTTTTTTTATTTTGAATAATATTCATACATAAGATTTAAGTCAAACAATTTTTTGGTAGAAGCTACTTTTTCAATAGAGTTAAATTTACAAAATTTCTTGCATTAATTTTTTTTAAAGGTGCGTGATTTTTAATTAGCACAAAAATCATGTGTTAAAAAAACTAATTTAAAATTCCTCATATTTTAAAAAATTAGGACACCGCCCCCTGGCTAAAATTCTAAACCCTAACCTCTTTAAATGAAAGATTTGTGGTCGATTAATGAAAGATTAAAAAAACTCTTTAAATTCCAAACCCTAACCTTCAAATTTTCACACACATATATGGTCGATTTGTGAGATACGGAACTTGTGGTATTTGTGGTAGTGTTCTAGAACAAAAACTAGCACAAGAGAGATGTGATTTTTTTCAACATTTGTCAAAGTTTTTGTAGGTAAAATTCATTTCCACTTTTTTTTTCTTGTTTAAGTCTTTTTTATTGTAAATGGATTTTTTACATTCGATTTTTAGAATATTTGTCATTTATTTGTTGCTTTAGTGTATACTTTTATGTTGGCTACAGATTTTTTAGTATAGGTTTTTTGTATCATGTACGTATAAATGGGTTTTGTATGTAAGAATGAGTTTTGTTGTTACAACATATCATATTACATTGCTTGTCTTTGTGATTTGATAGATTTGGGATTTTAATCAGATTTACAAGAAGAAAGAATGAGTTTTTGTTATATAAACAATGTTAATAGGGGTTGGTTCTTTTTGACAAGACTAATCATATGTTCTTGTTGTTTTTTGGTTAAATTGAATAGGGAGGAAGAATTTGAATATAGGGATATTTTTTTATTCTCATTCTTTTTGGATTATTTTCCATGCATAGCCTTGAAATAAATTAACTTTCGAGTAGTTAAGTACTATAATAGCATATATTTTTTATGAAATTGTAAGTGTTTTTTTACTTGAATTTTGTTGATAAATTATAGACAATAATCTGCAATGTCAGAAGAGCCTTCAATGTCACAAGAGTATCTTGTTACACAAGATGAGAAGGTCATCACACAAGAACCTTCAATGGCCAGTTTGCAATCACATGAAGAACGGTGTGCTAGTTTTTAAAAATATGAGGGGTTTTAAATTATTTTTTTTAACACGGGGGTGACTAATTAGAATTAATACATGTAGTTTTCTAAATTTAACTCAAGGTTAAAAGGGTAAATTTACAAATCTAAAATACTATCATACATGCAGAAATAGTGCGTGTAAAGTACACTGCCGGTCGAGGATTTTCACTAGTGATTTTCATATTTCACAGGATCTTTTGCACTATTTTTTATTTCACATGATTTTAAATTTAATTAGAATTAATACAGAGATGCCCATAACAAAAATCTTCTTCAATATTTCAATCTTGTAAGTTGCAACATATCTAAATGAGTTATTTTTCATTAATTAATGCAAAACTAATTATTTCTCTTTCTTTTCTTCTCTCCCTCTCTTCTCATACCTTTCTCTTCAATATTTAATTTACTCGGCAAATGGCATATTTCGTCATGTATCTATTAAGTTTTAGCAAAACTAGTCATGGCCAAATATTTTTTCTCAATGTCATCCTGTAATTTATTTTTTTTGGAAAAATAGTCCTTTTACTGGCGAAGTGAGGTTGAGTCACCGAAAATTACTAATTCCGCTTATGCGTCTAAAGACATGTGGGCTTGGTTTTGGAGGGAAAATTTCCCTCCCAACTACCCAGTACTCTAAAATCACAATTTCTACCAAATAAATTCAATGGACATTCACTGCCCTAGAGGAACTCTTTGGTGCGAAGAAGAACACATATGATAGAGGTGAACTTTGAAGTGAATTGCAACTGCGGGAGGAGGGTTGCATTGAACATGTCTTGGACAGACGCTAATCCCAAGAGACATTTCTGTGCTTGGAAGTTGTATTGTCTTTTTGGTCAGATTTTTGCGTTTTTTTTTTTTTTGACAAAATTATTTTTCAATCTTGTAAATGCCAACTTGCTATTTTTTCTTATGGTATGAAGACCTCTTATGTGAGCGGGCTAAAGTCATAACCCTTGGGCTGATAAGGAACATTAATGAGCTAGAAAAAGAACTTGCGAAGATGCGGAGGAACCGGCAATGCGAAATTTATCAGTTGTGATTTTTTTGCCGTTACAAGTTGCAATCATTTCATTTGTATTGAGTTAAGCAGCAAAGTTCTGAACATTTGTATAAGTTGACAAAAATTCAACATGTTGCAAACAAAATGATTGACATAAAGAGTCATTCATTCATTCATCCACAAAATATGTCAATGCGCTTAGCATTCGGATTACAAAAAACGTGCATTAGTGTATTCATCCACTTAGCAAAATATGTTAAACTTGGGTTGTTATAAACATATAAACTTTCAAAGTGCATAAGTGTCAACCAGGACCCCCAATCTACTTTCTTGCGTGCCTTTTGTTGATACTTTTCTGACTGGGTTGGCTTCTTTTGTTAAGCTCCACATATTTTTTCCCTCCTTCAATCACTATATGCTTCTAAAATTGATGAGTTTCAGTCAAACTACTGCATGTGTTCACACTACAGCATGTGGTAAATGAACACACTAGCATTGGTATAGGGGCTTTGATGTTAACACCTTCTAAATTTGCAACTTGAAATGTGTTTATACACCTTGTCTTGCTCATTTGCAATTGTTGGTATGGTATTGGTCCTGGGATGTGTGAACTTGATTGACCAATGTTCCACGAGTTCTGAGTTGGTAGTCCAAAGGTTTGTTTATTTTCTTCATTTTCTTCATCAATTGCATTAGTTGTTCTTGGTGACAACATTGTTGGTTCTAGGTTGATCATATGTTATGTCACTTGGAGTTGAACATTGACTAGTTCAGGTTCATCCACATGCAAAAATTGGATGACATAAAAATTACACCTCAAATTATATATGATAACTACAAGTATTGTATAATACCTCAAAATTTGCCTGAGCATGATGTTGGACATCTTCATTTGCCTTGGCCTTTCCTTTTTATCTTGTAATGATGCATTCAGGTTGACAACATATTAACAAATAAAATACAGTTATCATTAACAACACATGTTTAACTTACCCTTAGTTTGCCATCATCAACAATGGGTATAGTTTCCAAATTGGAATGTAAAGCAGCAAATTTGTTAGGACACGTAGCAGCATTGTGTTTGACTTGGCCACATATTCTACATTTAACTGTGATTTGTTGCCTTCTCATCCTCAATATGGCCCTCCCTTTGATTCTCCTTTTGGATTTTTGTTGAGTCTCATCTACTTTCCTTCTTCTAGCTTTGGATGATCTCCCAGCTAATCTTCCAAAATTGAGGGGAAGAGGTGGTATAAACAAAGTCTCTACCTAAATTGGTTGACCACTAATGGGGATTATAGCAAATGAATACACCCTCTTAAATGTGCCAATCAAGTAGCAATGGTGGCCAAAGTCCACAGGGTCAAGTTTTTAAACTGTAATGGCACATATAGCATGTTTACAATGTATCCCTATTAATCCCCATCTTCTACAAATACAACTATTATTCTTCAAATCAACTCATTTGAACAATTGATCTGATAATGATATTTGTCAGACTTAATTGGTATGCAATCCCCCACTTTTGAAGCATGTTTTTGAATAATCTCAACAATTCTTCAATAAACTTTGCCCTTCCATTTTTCTCAGCATCATCTCTACTTGTTTGTAATCTTTCCATGAGATATACCCTAATCCACTCCAACATAGTGATTATGGGTTTATCTCTAGCTTTCAGAATGTTGCTTTTAAAAGTTTCACAATGGTTGTTTAATAGAATATCACACTTAGAGCGTTTATTGAAATGAGACCTATTCCACTGCATTGAATTATTGTCTTTAAAACCACTCAAATACACTAGCAACCATCTGTTTTAGCTCCTCCATTGCCAATTTGAACTCACTAACTATACTAGCTTTAGCAGCCTTCCATACCAAATTTTGAAACTCCAAACCCCTATAACTTGCATTCTTAAAGTTATTCACCACATGCCTCATACAAAATCTATGATCACTACTATGGAAGACATGTTGAAAGGTTTGAATCGACCCTTTCTGTTTATCAGACATAAAGGTCATCTTACAATCTCTTAAAATCTCCAAATCACTCTTCAGAATAGTCAAAAACCACTCCCAACTCTTTCTGTTTTCCTCACACACAACAGAGTATGCAATTGTAAAAGTGTTATTCTTTGATCAACCTCAACAGCTGATAATAACACACTTCAATGGGGTCTTTTAAGGTGATACCTATCCACCCCGATCAAAGTTCTGCACCCTGCTTTGAAGCTATCTTTGAAAACTTTGAAGCAAACATAAAATTTTGAAAACCTTGTATCACTATCTGCATCTTCAATTACAAGAATAACTATACTTCCAGGGTTGGTCTTCCTCAACTCATCAGCATAATCCCACAGTTCAGAATATTGAGTGTTTAGGCTACCCTCTAACAATTTTAAAGTAGCTCTCTTTGTTCTATATGCTTGATCTTTGCTAACATTGCATTCAAGTTCTTTCATCACATCAAGCCTAAAGCCCACTACATCCCTTGTTGGGTCTAACTTAAAAAAGTGCAAATATGTCTTAGTTAACCATTTGGTTTTTACATTTTTAACATCTCATACTTCACCGCAAGTATGAACTGGATTGCACTCCCTAAGAACAAATGTCACTTCACTATACAATTTGACTGCATTCATTATCCACTAATAGTCTTCACCCTTACACCTCACATAAACTCTGAGTTTTCATTTTTGGTAAACTTCAGATTCCTCAATGTTCTTAGAGAAAAATGCACTGTACTACCCTGTGGTTTGGAAAAGTAGCACGCTAAATCCTTAGGTTTTCTAATTGTCATAGTAGACCTTCTGGTTTCAAATCATTTCTCACCGCCCCCAATAGTGGTCTGGCCAATATTTTTTTGTGGAGTGACGAAATTACCGTGATTTTTAAACCTAGGGCAAAACCTTGACCTAAAATTTGGGAAAAAAATCGATTCACCAAATTCTGGATAGAAACCCAAACTCTGGAGGAAAATAACCCTAAATCGATTGTTCGTCAAATTGATGGTGTTGATACCGTGAGGACACACATTGCAATCTTTTGGTGTTAATCAAGTAAGTTGTTAACTTTTTCTTGTTCATCGATTATTCATCCAATTTTAATCGATTGTTCATCAAATTTTTTTTATGTTTTCCATCGATTTTGTTGAAAATATAAGTAGTCTATAATGTATTTGTATTTTAGGGCTTATAATAGTTAGATTTCTTGAAATTTTTAGTGTAAAATGTTTAGGGTGTTTCAATTGATTGATCTAGGTGTTGATTGCTTTTGGTTTAGTGAATTTAGAGAATGGTTTGGTCACTGAATTCGGTTTCAAATGTTTACTGGTCTTTCAATTGATTGTTTTGGGTATAGGCTTAGTGAATTTGAAGAAGGGTTTGGTCACTGAATTCGATTTTCTTTTTTTCTTTTCTTGAATTGCAATATGAATGAATACCGTGAATTATAATTTTGGATGGGGGGAAGGGGGGATTTTGTAAATTTCCCTAATCTTCACTATAAATGAGGGACAACCCACCATTGCGACAACATAAATTTGGACTATTTCAATGAACTAGATTTGTTTTCGTTATATAAAGATAGAAGTGGAAAAGCTCCAATGTTGCATATTATTTTGTGTTGCCTGGGATGTCAATGGAGGCCGGATTAGTGGAAATTACAGGTGGGCACAGTATTGCTCTTATGCAGAATGTGTTCAAAGGCTTAAAATACATAACTACATATAGTATTGAGCTGCCTCGCCCTATACAGATCATTAATGCAGGGGGTTATCATCTGGATACAGAAGGTAATCATATTGATGCAGATGGGAATCAAATAAATAATAATGTGAATGAATCTGAAAGTACTATGAGATTCCTATTGGACGGCATAAACTTTGAGGATGAAAATGTCGGCACAAGTGAACTTGTAATGACTCAAGAACCATAATTGGCAGATATACACCACTAAGGCAAGGAAAAAGTTGACTTGAGAGATGACACAAAAATGCAATCACAAGATGATAGTGATCATAAAGATAGCATTCATGATGTTGATTATGAAGAAGAAGATCAGTCTTCTAATGATGATGATAGCATGTTCTCTGATGCTCCATCTGAAGCATTGGATGACATGGAAGGGTCAAATGAAGATAATATTTTTCAACAGAGGGGGAGAAGCAAAGATGCACAAGTGAGGGAGCTCAAAAAGATACTAAAGAATTCAACCAATCGACCATCTAAATCAAGCCCATTTGAAGAAGAACAACCTAAAGAAGCAGAAAAAGATGTACGTGAAGTACAACAGCGGTACAGTGATGCATTGGAGGATGAAAATTTTGATGAGAGACCTTATTCTGATAATGAGCAGCCTAGAAATCCTGTATTCAGAAAGAGAGAAAAAGTGAAGAATCTAAAATTGAGAGTTGGTTTGGAATTTGAAAGCTTTGAGTTTTATAAGTCATCCATTAGTGAGAGGAAGAGAGTCACAACTCTATGTGTTGCACATGGAGGTGCCATGCATCTGTGATCCAAGACAGTACACATTTTCAGATTAAGAGCTTGAAAAGGGAGCATACTTGTGCCCAAAAAACTACCACCAAGCAAGCAAGTGCAAAATATTTAGCAATGAGGATGGAAAGAACAATTAGAATAACAACAGGGACGAGATGAGCAAAAAAGCAAAGGAGGGTTTGGCGGCCATGAACAACTATAGGGTATATTTTTGAGCTTCTGGATTGGTGTCTGTAATATGTTTGCAATATATTTTGTTATTGGAGTAGGTGAATGTCTTTATGTCACTTGACCAAAGGCTTTAATTCATGTATGGACAAATAAGTGTATTGATGGTCCCTATCTCTTTTTCTCAAGTAGGGTGGTAAATACTTTTTTAAACATATATGGATTACATGTATATGTAAAACATGTTGTGTAATATGCCCTTTTTGAATTCTAGGTAAAAGTGAAATGTTTAGTTTCTAGGTGAATTCAGAAGCTTTACAGTGTTAATGCCACTGCCATTTCATATTGTTAATGCTACTGCTTTACAGTGTTCTCTTTTAGTTTATGCTTTAAGTTCAAATTATACACACTCTCCAATTGAACGAAATAATTTTAAAAATCAAAGAACATTCTAATATCAACATTTAACTTTTAAAAATAAACCAAATTGATGCTAATAAACATTAATAATACTGATGTTACTAACACTCCAAATAATACTGCTTCTAATAGTACTCAAATACCTCAACAAGCTTACAACATTTCATGCTAGTAATACAATATTAATAATACCAACTCCTTCAAATTTGCATTAGCAACACAAGTACTAAGATGGACAAACCAGCACATATAACCCAAGATATTTCAAATTTAATTTATTCCTATTTCCCACAACATTTTGGTATTGAGCATCAGCACTTAACATATGAGAAACGACTTCATCCAACTCCGGATTTGGATTGTAATCTTCCATATCATCCAGTTCAATTAGATCGCCAGATGGTTGCCAACAAGCATGCATGGGTTTCAACCACTCAAAAATTTGCATCTATTATGTGCTCCATTACAACAATAATACAACAAAACTCTCGTTGGTTTCGTCATTGTTTCGACAACTTGTATAATAGCCTTCATGTGACTACAGGCACGTGTGTACACTCCATACCTTGAAGGCCTACGAAACTTGATTTTTAAAGGCAGATGATCTACTGTGACAATTAGAAAACCTCAGTGTTTAGCATACTACTTTCCCAAACCATAAAGTAGTATAATGCATTTTTCCCGTGTTCTTATTGTATGAGATTGGGCAACCTTCTTAAAGAGCTCTTTTGTACTAACTACTAAACCTCATAGTAAGTTCAAAATGTGGATTGTGTAACATTGAAGGATTAAGTATTGGAGCCCCATTCAAATTATCCTCTTCATCAGATAACTTATTAATTTCTAGCTCATCATTGCTACCCACTATATCTTCCTCCCAACTATCATCACTCTCGGTATCCTCTACCCTACATGCTTCCATACTACCCAATTCTATCTCAGTATCAACATGTTCATCAAACAAGCGATCATCATTATCTACATGAATGTCTTCCATTACATAGTCACTATCCATTAAAGAGTTAGACATCTCACCCACTTCATTTGATACATCAACATTTAAATCATGATCACCCACAATATATCATTTATAGTAGCATTCAGATCATTATCGTCCACATTACCACCCACATTTTCACACACATTATCATACACACATTCACCAATTTCTTCATTCAGTCTCACATTTTTATCAAGAGGAGGTACATATTCTGCATCAATGTACATATGTAACTCCTCTTTCTTAAGAGCATATTGAACAGCAATTTCATGCAAATCATTATCTCTCCACACCAATACAAAACCATGATCATTCATAACATACCAAGTCCTCCTCTCACCTAGCCCTTTAAGCATAAGAGCTAGCCACCTTAAGTTTAACATACACAGTTCTTTCCCAGTCACTCCTTCCTATTTTTTAACATACCCACCTACATACTAACCTATAGGGAAGTTTCCAAATTTACCACCAAGAGTAATACTAAGGTCAATGTATAAGTATTATCACCAAAAGGCTCCAAGAAATCTACAAAAAAAAAAAAAAAATGCAGGAGTCAACGGTATATTCTCACGCTAAGTGCAAATAGAAATTGACAAATACAGAACCATTAAATATTATACCAAAACTCACATAAAGAAAAAAAAAATGTCCCACAATCGAAATAAATAGTAGTCAAAATTCATGAAATAACAAGCTTGAGTCTAGAGATTCCCTACGAGGGAGGACCACACCCAATAACCATTAAAAGAGCATTACAAATAAAATCAAACAACTAACAACATACAAAAGCCACCAAAGTGCAAAACCAAACTTAAAAAATCAAATTCCTAAAAACAAGAAAGGCACGGTGTACTTAAAAAGAATCTTAGGAGCTAGTATGGGCACTATCTTCTCTTTTACAACACGTCTCTTTCTCGCCATTATCAAGCCAAACACCACGTCAAGGATTTCTTCATTGTTTAGGTTCTTAACATTGAAGGTCAAATTATTGGGGATTTTTAAGAGAAAATGAAATGACTTTGTTCACCACTCTTGACAAATTAGGATTTTCTAATCAAAATAGGGCTAAATCAACCGATTTAATCACGTGTCCCACACGTGGGCAAATCTTTTTTTTTTTTTTGCTCCAACAAATTTATGACTTGTTATTTATTTTACTTACAATTTAAAAAATCCAAGGCACATATGTTTTAAATATCCAGCTCACATTTCCGAGCTGCCATGTGGACTATTCCAGAGACTCAACCTCACTCCGACAGTAAAAAGACTATTTTTCTGAAAGAAAAAAAATTACAGGACGACATTGAAAAAAAATATTTGGCTAGGACTACTTTTGCCAAAACTTAATCGATACAGGACGAAATACACAATTTTGCCTAATTTACTTTATCTTTTTATTTATTCTTTCTTAATAATAAAATTCAAGGTAATTATCAAACTTTTTTTGTTTTTGTTTTTCATAATACATAAATTTAATTTTCAATGATTTTTTCGCAATATATAAAATGTTAAATTTATTAAACACATAATTAAATTGTATTTTATTTTTATTTTGTGCATACGTAGAGTGTGTCACACCCACTAGCATATTTGGAGGGCTAGAAATAACCCAATAGCTATAAAATATCTCGTCAACTAATTAGAACTAGTGTATCGAGCACACTCAATGTGTGTGCAAAATAAAAATGAGATATAATTTAATTAAATAGTTAATTCTTAATAATATAAAATTAATTTTTTGCGCCTGTTTCAATTAAGATGTATGTTCTTATGCTAGTGCTACTGAGCTATTTCAATGGTATTATAATTTTTTATATATATAATACAAACACATACCAGCATTCCAGTTCTTCACAATCTTTTCGCGCCTCTAAATATAGGATACATGCCCATTGAATCAAAAGCTGCGGACAATTATGCTAGAATTGCTAAGATTTTTGAAATTGCATATTTCTCCAAAACCGTGTTTTTGTTTTTGCGCTTTCACTTGTGTCTTATTGTGGTTTCATTTGTGTGCTATTGCATTGGATTATCTTCAAAAACTATATATATGTGTGTGTATATATATACACATATATATGTGTGTGTGTGTGTGAGAGAGAGAGAGAGAGAGATAGCGATTGAGCATCAAGAGTTTTTATATTTAATAGAGTAGAAATGTTTTCGTTGCCCTTTATTCTTTTTAGTTAAAATATTATTTGGTTTAGAGTCATGCACAATCAATTTAAAGAATTTCGAATATGAGGCCTTTCTATCAAATGGTTTCTTTCTCTAATCAAATTTTTTACTTATCTAATTGATCCTTTTTTTTTTTTTTTGGCTCCCATTTGATGATTAGCAAGGGTCAGATTAGAAGACTCAATGCGCCTTCTCCAGCTAAGAAAATTTAGCCATTTCATAATATTTCTTGCATCAAAATTCATTGAAACTAAGTGTAATTTGAATAATGCATCCCATCAACACACTAATTAATCCTTATTTGATATAAGCAATAATACTACACTAATTTGAAAGGTTTCTCACAACGCAAATAAATATGGTTCACTTTTGTAAACCATGAAAGAAAAAAATAAAAAAATGAAGTGTGTTTATTGTAGTTCAAGAGCACAAGAGGAATAAAGAGAACAATCATAACTGTTAGTTTCGCATAGGGGTGGGCATTCGGATCGGGTTACTCGATACCAATCAGGTCGGGTACCCGAACTTGTGAAAATTTTTGGGTTGGGTACCTGACCCGACTGATTCAATTTAATTAAATTTTATTAAATTAATAGATTACATATACATATATACATCGTATAGAATGATATAAATATTTTATTTTGACTTTGTCTAAATAATTGAGATATTCAATAATACCATATTGTTTTATCTAGTAATGAATATTTTATCAACTTATGTGGAGTTAAGGTATTTAATTGTCTAATTAAGATAAAATGCTAGCAATTAAATATAGAGGTGTTATTTGATCACTGCTGTTTCATCTTTTTTTCTAAATACAATATAAAATTAATATTTCTAAAATTGTTCTACAATATGCCATGCATTTGTTATTTCATTTAAATTAATAGTAGCAAATTGGTACTACTTACTTTTTTTCATAGTTTCTAAATTAAAAAATAGATTAATATTTCAAATAATTATATAAAAATTATCATTCTATTTCTGCATACTTGAGAGTTCACAAGAATTATAAGCCCAGATTTAATTTATTGTATATATTAATTGTGAAAACAATTATTTTATCAAAATAAAAATATTCACTGAAAAAAAAAACGAGTTTCAGGTACCTAAAAAGATTTCGGGTTCAATTTGGGTAATTATGTCGGGTGCCCAACCCAATTAACCCGACCCCGATAAAAACCCGACTTGCGCCCACCTTTAGTTTAGCATTGGCCCCAGGATACTCAAACAACGGAAATATAAAAATTTAACACATAACTATTATGTAAAAACACATCCCGTTGCTATTGCGACACAAATCTTATGCAAACAACAAACACGTTTATTAAAATTCAAACGAAATTATACCTTATAAGATTTTTGTTTGATGTAAGAAATTGTCATATTCAAGTACAAATCGTCTTTGAATTCCCGATTTGATCGCATCCACAAACCTAAACATATTCATACGAATAAGAGCCCAAGCGTTCTCTCTCTAAAGATAGTCCACACGAACGAATCTCCTCAAGTTCTTGAATCTATGTTGGAATCGAATTGAAAATCGTCTTTATGTATATGAAACTATATATATTCTAAACTAGTTTCTCTCGAATGAGAGCGTGTTGGTTTCTCTTGATTGAGAGCCGTGATTAGTCGTTCTAAGTTTTCTTAGTTTACTTATTGCCTTTCTTCCCGTCTGGGTTGCTTGTCCGTTTGTCATTTTTGTCTTATAGCTTTTATCTCTTACTTTTCTTTGTTGAACCCTCAGGTATCTTCTCCGGCAAACTGTGGATCTCTGAGGCTGATTGTGTGTTTGAACTACCCTTGGTTAGACAGTTCAAGTACTTCATCAGTATATGGATTCCATGGAGAGGGATGGACAGTTAGAAGAAATTGTGTGCTGTCATTGAGAGAAGATGAGGGGCTGGGCAATAAGGTTCCGATTGATACCTGGATTGGACAGCCACTGAAGGAGTCTTTCTTTTTAGCGATACGAGTCTTCACGACAAAAAGCTTTAACTTCGAATTCTTTAAAAGCACTTTGTCAAAAACTATGCGTCCGATGCAGGGAATGGAGATGAAAAAGGTGGAACATGATCGCTTTATTATCCTTTTCAACCACTAAGTAGATCGCTGAAGGGTAATGGACTGTGCACCATGGTCTTTTGATAAATGTTTAATAGTGCTAAAGGATATATAGATGGATGAAGACCCTATTTCAGTAGATCTAGATTGGAGAGAACTTTATGTCAGGGTACATAACGTTCCTTTGAGCAAAAGGACTCACGAGATGGCCAACTATATCGGCAACCGAATTGGAGTTCAAAGATGTGGACTTTAGTACGGGAGGCAGGGTGTGGGGAGATTACCTACGAATTAGAGTGATGATTAACATTAAGGCTCTATTAAAATGAGCGCTGAGACTCAAGGGCCCGTCCGGGGAGAAAATCATCGTGTCATTTCCATATGGAAAGCTCCAAAGCTTGTGCTATATATGTGGAATATGCAAACATATACAAAGATTTTGCCTCTACAATTGGAGAGCAATTTTGTAGATCTTGGTGAAAACACTCCATATGGCCCGTGGATGAGGGCAGTGCTGGCGGGTTAGAATTATCGCTGGAACATGTTCATGTTATTAAGTAATGATAATTTTTCATAGAAACTCTAAGATAATTAAAATATTTTGTCTTTTAATCTTATGACAGTAGTGTACTGCTATATTATAGTTTGTCTTGTTTAGACAAGTTAAGTGTGGGTTTAGGTGTACTAAACTGATAGTTGGTAAGGAAATTCAGGATCTTACTTTTGTGTTGATGCAATGTATTAGGTAGGAAGGCATGGGCAGCCACTATGGCTGAACTTTTGTGCATATAACCTAAGTATGTAAGCCTAAAAAGTGGATGAATGAACTCACTCTTCTCTGCAGACTTTTTGTTTACCTACATGTTTGAGTTCTTCTTCATCTTTGAGAGTTTTTTGAAAGTTCTAACTTGGTATCAAAGCCCTCTGATCTTTAAGGGGCTGTGAGTGAAAAAAAAAAAAAAAAAACAACAAACTAGGAAGGCTTCCTTTCTAAACCATCAGAAACCTGAAAATCAGTTTAATGGCTTCCAAAAGTTTTTCAACTCCAACACCACATGTTTTCAGTGGAGAAAACTACCCTGTTTGGGCAGTGATGATGAAAGCATCTAAGAGCCTTTGACCTGTGGGAAGTAGTGGAGACTGATAGAGATCCTCCACCTTTGAGAGAGAACCCCACTCTTGCTCAAATCCATCAACATAGTGAAGAATGCTCCAAAAAGTACAAGGCCCTTGCAGCAATTCATTCTTCTGTATCAGATATCATTTTCACCAGAATTATGAATTGTGAAACGGCAAAGCAAGCTTGGGACCAGTTGAAGGAAGAGTTTCAATGGAGTGAAAGGACAAGGCAGATTCAAGTGCTGAACTTGTGGAGAGAGTTTGAAATTTTAAGAATGACAGAAAATGAGACTCTGCAAGAGTACTCAGATAGGTTAATGAAGGTTGTTAACAAGTTGAGGCTGCTTGGTGAAGATCTTCCAGACAAAAGGATAGTGAGCAAGGTTCTGGTCAGTGTGCTAGAAAGGTTTGAGCTAAAAATCTCTTCTCTAGAAGACTCCAAGGATCTATCTACATTAACACTTAATGAAATGGTGAATGCTTTTCAAGCAATTGATCAAAGAAGGACCATAAGACATGAGGAGCTAACAGAGGGAGCCTTTTTGGCAAAAAAGATAGAGAACTTAGCAAGCAGTAGCAATGTAGGTGGAAAGAAGCAATTTGGTGAAAGAAAAGGAAAGGATCTACAAAAGAACAACAACTAAAAAAGGGAGACAAGAAAGGAAGGTATCCACCTTGTCCGAATTGTAAAAAAACAAATCATACAGAAAATTTCTGTTGGTACAAGCCTAGTGTGAAGTGCAGAGGTTGCAATCAACTTGGCCACATTGAAAAAGTGTGCAAAAACAAACAAAATCAACAAGCACAACAAGCTCAGCAAGCTCAAGTTGCTGAAATTCATGAACAACAGGGTGAAAACCTATTTGTTGCTACATGTTATGCCACAACATGTAGTAGAAACACTTGGTTGATTGATAGTGGTTGCACAAACCACATGACAAAAGACGTTGGAATTTTCCATGAGTTGGACAGATCATACAACTCGTGGGTGAAGATTGGAGATGGAAAGCAAGTTGAGGTGAAAGGAAAAGGTGTTGTTTCTGTCAACACACTTTCAGGTACTAAACTCATTACAAATGTGTTGTATGTTCCTGATATAGATCAAAATTTGTTAAGTGTGGGGCAAATGCTTGAAAAAAATTATGCTTTGCACTTTCAAAATGAGTCATGCACTATTTTAGATTCTTTTGGGAATAAGGTGATGATAGTTAAAATGAAAAACAAGAGCTTTCATCTAAACTAGAATGAGTTAAAGTTGCAAGCATATACTAGCACACATGATGAATCTGTGCTTTGGCACAAAAGGTTAGGCCATTTCAGCTATTCAATCTTGATGAGCATGCGCGCAAAGAATTTAGTGCTTGACTTGCTTGTCATTAATGAAATTAATGGTGTATGTAGTGTATGTCAATTTGGAAAATAATGTAGGCTCCCATTTTATGACAGTAAGTAGAGAGCTATTGAAAAGTTACAGCTTGTGCACTCTGATGTTTGTGGGCTTATAAGTGAATTGTCATTGAATGGGAATAAGTATTTCCTATTGTTTATTGATGATTACTCAAGGTTTTGTTGGGTGTACTTCCTAAAGATGAAATCTGAAGTGTTTGCTACATTTTTAAATTTCAAGAGTTTAGTCGAAAAGCAAACAGGTTGCAAGTTGAAGATGCTTAGAATTGACAATGGAGCAGAATACACCTCAAATAAGTTCAAGTTGCTTTGTGAGAAGGAAGGCATTCATCACCAATTGACCGTGCCATATACTCCCCAACAAAATAGGGTAAGTGAGAGGAAAAATAGATCAGTGATGGAAATGTCAAGGTGCTTGCTATTTGAGAAAGACTTGCCTAAGAAATTTTGGGCCGAAGCTGTGAATACCTCAGTTTATTTGCTAAATTTGCTGCCAACAAAAGCTTTACAACGTAAAACTCCATTTGAAATGTGGCATGGAGTGAAACCATCTGTAGAGCATCTCAAAGTGTTCGGATGTGTTTGCTATGCTCTTGTTCCAGAAGTGAAAAGAGACAAACTTGATCATAAGGCAGAAAATGGCATTTTTTTGGGATATAGCAACGATGCCAAACGGTATAGAATTTTCAACTTGAAAACTGAAAAAATTCAAGTTAGCAGAAACGTGAAGTTTGATGAACTTGATAAATGGGATTGGAACAAGAAAAAGGTTGCAAATTCTGATGAATCACTAAAAGAAATGTTCTCTCAAGAAGAAGATGCAACTGATGAAGCAGAAAATTGTGATCATTATGATCATATTCCTGTGAGAGGAACAAGGACGCTTGCTGAAATTTATGAACAATGCAACGTAGCTTCACTTGAACCAAGTGGCTACAATGAAGTTGCAAGCGAAACAGGTTGGTTAGCTGCAATGCTGGAAGAGATAAGCATGATTGAAAAAAATGGGACTTGGAGTTTAGTGGAAAGACCAGAAAATCAAAGAGTAATTGGTGTTAAATAGGTTTATAGAACCAAACTTAATCCTGATGATTCTATAAACAAACTTAAGGCCAGGTTAGTTGTAAAGGGATATGCACAACAGCCTGGGGTGGATTTCTTTGACACATTTGCACCTATGGCTCGACATGATACAATTAGGTTGTTGGTGGCTTTAGCAGCAAAACTTGACTGGAAAATATTTCATCTTGATGTTAAATCAGCTTTCTTGAATGGCCTGCTTGAAGAAGATATTTATGTTGAACAACCTGAAGGTTTTCAAGTCCAAGGAAAAGAAGACCAAGTTTACAAGTTGAAAAAGGCTCTTTATGGGTTAAAACAAGCTCCTAGAGCCTGGTACAGCAAAATTGATGGATATTTACAGCAACAAGGCTTTTGTAGAAGCGACAATGAGGCAACACTTTATGTGAAAAAGACAGGAACACAATTGGAGCTTATTCTGTCCTTGTATGTTGATCACTGGCGGTGATCAAAACTCCTTGAATCAGTTCAAGTTGAACTTGGAAAGGGAATTTGAAATGTCAGATCTTGGTGAAATGAAATATTTCCTTGGAATGGAGATTGAGCAGAATGAACTTGGAATCTTCATTTCACAAAGAAAATATGCTTGGGAAGTCCGAAAAAGTTTCATATGGAGAAAGCTAAGTCTATGGCAACTCCCTTGATAGCAAATAAAAAGCTATCTAGAGAAGATGGTGAACCAAAGGCAGATGCTTTTGTTTACAGAAGCCTAATTGGAAGTCTTTTGTACTTCTGTGCCACAAGACCAGATATAATGTTTGCAGCAAGTCTTTTGTCAAGATTTATATATTCTCCTAGTCAAACTCACCTTGGTGCTGCTAAAAGAGTTCTAAGATATATCAAAGGGGCAGTGGACTTTGGTGTACATTATTTGAAAAATGAAAGTGAAAATCTCATTGGCTATTCTGACAGTGATTGGGCAGGAAGCGTGGATGACTCAAAGAGCACCTCTGGTTATGTTTTTTTCCTTTGGAAGTGGTGTTTTTTCTTGGAATTCCAAGAAACAAGAAGTTGTAGCACAATCCTCAGCTAAAGCTGAGTATATTTCAGCAGCAAAAGCAACAAACCAAGCTATTTGGTTAAGAAAATTGAAGAAGGATTTGGGGCTAAATCAAAAGGAAGCTATTGTGATGTGGGTGGACAACAAGTCTGCTATTGCTATTTCTAAAAATCCTATCCAGCATGGCAGAACCAAGCACATCAATATGAAGTATCATGCCATTAGGGAAGCTGAGAAGATGAAGGAAGTAAATCGAATGCACTGCAACTCAGAATTTCAGCTTGCAGATATCATGACAAAGGCCCTTCCAAAGGGCAAGTTTGAGTTCTTAAGATCAAGACTTGGAGTTTCAAAAAAGAATATCAAGGAGGAGTGTTAGGCAATGATAATTCTTCATAGAAACTCCAAGATAATTAAAATATTTTCTGTCTTTTAATCTTATGACAGCAGTGTACTGCTATATTATAGTTTGTCTTGTTTAGACAAGTTAAGTGTGGGTTTAGGTGTACTAAACTGATAGTTGGTAAGGAAATTCAGGATCTTACTTTTGTGTTGATGCAATGTATTAGGTAGGAAGGCATGGGCAGCCACTATGGCTGAACTTTTGTACATATAACCTAAGTATGTAAGCCTAAAAAGTGGATGAATGAACTCACTCTTCTCTGCAGACTTTTTGTTTACCTACATGTTTGAGTTCTTCTTCATCTTTGAGAGTTTTTTGAAAGTTCTAACACATGTCTGGTGGTCGGTCAGTCAAGCCAAAGTTTGTGGTGGAAAACGGAAAAAATCCTGTCCAAAATCAAGAGAATCTCGTGGGGGATGGTGAATCTGTTGATTTCATGCAACCTACCTTATCCGAGAATCAGAAAATCCCATCTTCCCAAAAAATACCAGCCAACCAAAATCCTAATCTAGCTCCAGATCCGATTTCCCAAACCATACCGAACTCATCCCCCCTCTCCCTTACGACCTATACCCCTTCACTACCCATCCGCTCAACAATTAACAAAAAGGAAAATATATCGGCCTATAGCCCATAGATAATGCAAGAGAATAACCCCAACTGAACCATAACCCGCAAAGCTGCTCCACCTCAATTAATACCTACTCAACCAAAACGATCCAAGCCTCCTCCAACAACCCAACCCAATACAAAAAACCCAATACTCACCGACCATATACCCAAGCCTACCAATCCGACCCCATTTCATAATCACTCTCACGATAGCATACTCCACTTTACTGTTCCACAAGAACAAGCCATGCCATACGCAAGCCCGAATTTGTTCCATGTCCCCATCGCATTGGCCAAGGCACAACCTAAGTTGCAGTTTACTATGGGACCTGCGTTGAAGAACACAAAGGATAATCAATCAAATAGAAGAAAAATAAGGATTTCCAGGAAGCAATAGGTGACTATGGATAGAATATAGATGGTAAAGTATACTTGTCAACTCGCTTTATTTGACGAGGAAAATTCAACAACGGAAACTGCGGAGCAGTCCCGCCGAGAGCAATGATTGTCTTGTACTAGAATTGCCAGGGTTTGGGGGGCCCCGGGCAATTAAAGGGCTGGAACGAGTGGTCCAACAGCTGCACCCCCCAATGATTTCCTCTTGGAAACGAAGTGTAACAAACCTAAGTTTGAGAGAATGAAAATCAGATTGGGCCATTTCGGAGTTTGTGTGGAATCAAGAGGTAAAAGTGGAGGCCTTGGACTTTTATGGAAAAGTAATATACAAGTTTCTCTCATTGGATTGTCTAAATATTTTATTGATGCACATGTCATTCATGAAGCGGGCAACGTTGACTGAAGGTTTATGGGGAGCCAGCCAGTCATAATCGTAGACACTCATGGACTGCCCTAAAATAGATTAGAGCACGAAGTACAGTGCCCTGGTTGTGTGCCGGGGACTTCAACGAGATACTTAATAACGAAGAGAAGGTGGGGGACCAACCACGGGCGTTGTCTCAGATCACTGCGTTCCATGATACACTCTTGGAGGTCAAACTTCATGATTTGGGATTCATAGGGGAAAGAATACTTGGTGTAACTGTAGAGAGAAGCCCAACACTATCAGGGAGAGGTTGGATAGAGCACTAGCCATGGAAGAATGGATTAGAAGGTTCCCGATGGTAAAAGTCACGAATATGGAAACTTGCTATTCCAACCACTCTATGGTGTGCATCGAGCTTAATCCACGTCCAGTTCGTAGGCATATGGGAAGGAAGCCTTGGCGATTTGAAGCTATGTGGGTGACTAGGGATGAATGTGCTAATGTTATTGAAGAAAACTGGGTGAAAAGGCTGGGAAGGGGTGCAACACAAGAATTAGTATAGGAGAACATGAATAACTGCAAACTGGGATTGATAAATTAAAGTAAGGAGCGGTTCGAGAATCCGAAGAAGAGAATTAAATTGTTGGAAGATAGGCTGGTGGAGTTAAGCCGGGGGAAGAGAACGACGAATGTTAGGCTTGAGGAGAGGGAAGTACGGAGGGAGCTGGTTGGGCTACTATATGAAGAAGAAATCATGTGGAAACAAAGGGAAAAAGCATTATGGTTGCAAGAGGGAGACCGGAATACAACGTTCTTCCATACCTGGGCATCTCAAAGACATAGGAAGAATTGGATTTCGGGTTTATGGGATAAGGGGAGGGGGGGCGATGGTGTGAACAACAGAACAATATAATGGAAGTAATTACTAGTCATTTTTAGGACATATTTTCATCCAACGAACCTCAGAATTCAGATATTGATGAAGTACTGGATATCATTAGACCAAGGGTGGAAGCTGATATGCGGTTAGCTTTGGAGGCTCCATTCACACCGGAGGAGGTACTAGCCACGTTGGGCCAAATGTTCCCTCTCAAATCCCCAAGCCCAGATGATATGCCCCCTTTATGTTTTCAAAAGTTCTGGCATTTTATTGGTAATGATATTATTGAGTGTGTGCTAGGCTGCTTAAATCATAACATTAGTGTGAAAAGGCTTAACTTTACTCATATTGTACCGATCCCTAAAGTCCCAAACCCAGAGTCTGTAACCCATTTTCGGCCAATAAGTTTATGCAATGTGCTATACAAAATTGTGTCAAAAGCCCTAGCAAACAGGCTTAAACCCACCCTTCACACAATCATATCCCCTACTCAGTCTGCATTCATCCCAGGGCGACTAATCACGAATAATGTTCTTATTGCATACAAGATAAACCACTATCTTAAATATAAAACAAGGGGAAAGCAAGTTTTATTTCACTTAAACTAGACATCAGTAAGGTGTATGATAAGATCGAATGGAATTTTCTTTATGCGGTTATGGTAAAACTTGGGATGCCTGATAAAATTGTGCAGTCCATTATGGATTGTGTGACCACTGCTACCCTTTCCTTTATGATGAATGAATTCTATTTTGGTCATTTGGCCCCACATTGAGGGGTTCAACAAGGGGATCCCTTGTCGCCTTATTTGTTCTTGTTCTGTGCAGAAATCCTAAGTTGCTTGCTGCAGGCAAAGGAAAGGAGAAATAGACTACAGGGTATCTCAGTTAGCAAACAAGGGCCAAGGATCTCTCACCTATTGTTCGTTGATGACACACTCATCTACTGCAAAGCCACGGTGGAGTCAATTGAGTGTATTAAGGGCATCCTGGATACATATGCCCGTGTGTCGGGTCACGAGATTAATAAAAAAAATCAGCTGTGGTTTTCAGCAAGAACATGAACATACAGGACCAGTCTGAGCTAGCACACAGATTAGGAGAAAAGAGGGTGAGAAACATGAACTATATTTGGGCCTATTGTCTTTGGCAGGAAAATCAAAAAAAACCTTATTCACGTCCATTAGGGATAAGATCTGGGATCAAATTGAGGGGTGGTGCACAAAGAATCTATCAGTTGCCGGCAAGCAGGTACTGATAAAGTCAATCCTACAATCCATACCCACATACTCTATGTCCGTTTTTCGACTACCTCATACTTTCTTTTGAGAGATTGAGTCAATGTTATGGGATTTTTGGTGGAACAATAAGGGGAATTATCGGATGCATTGGTTACAGTGAAGAGAGTTGTGTAAAGGAAAGCGGCATTAAGGGTTAGGCTTTCGTGATCTCAAGGCTTTTAATGCGGCGCTCCTTGCTAAACAGGGGTGGAGGCTTATGAGTAACCCAAACAGTTTGGTTGCACAGGTGTTAAAAGGTAGATACTATCCTAATGGACACTTTCTGAATGCGAGACTTGGTTTTAAGCCTTCTTTCACGTGGAGAAGCATCTGGGAAACCCAAAATATCATAGCAGCAGGCTCACACTGGAGGATAGGTTCTTGAACTCAAGTTAAAGTTTGGGAGGACGGGTGGTTGAACAGACCGTTTACATTCAAGCCCGTCACCCCTCGACCAAGTGGGTGTTCAGTCCAATGGGTTAGCCAACTCATGAGGCCTAGCATGAATGAATAGGATTTCGTTGTGATAAAATCTATTTTTTGGTTGGTAGATGTGGAAGAAATTAGCAAAGTCCCGCTGGGAAGTATCACTCAGGCGGACAGGCGAATATGGCAGTACGCTAAGGATGGTAAGTTTTCTGTGAAGAGCTGTTATCATCTAGCTATGAGGATGAGAGAGGATGGATCAAGCTCAGCTGGAGGCGCGGATTGGAAGGAATGGAAGCTAGGATGGAATTCATCAGTGCCGCCAAAAATTAAAGTGTTTGTGTGGAGGGCATACAGGGACATTCTGCCGACTGCTAGTAACCTCAAACGACGACACTGTGGTCAAGATATAGTGTGCCCTTGGTGCGATACTCTGGACGAAGCAATGGTCCATGCCTTCGTACACTGTCATTTTGCAAGACAGGTTTGGGCCCTCTCAAATATCCCTTGGAATCAGATCACACAATATATAGGAGATCGCCAGTCGCTAGGGAAGTCTTGAAGGAATTTTGACAAACAGGTTGGGGGCACCTTTCTCACCTTACTGTGGACGGTCTGGTGGAAGTGGAATAGACGGATGCATGAAGGTGAAGCTATGTCACTTGGGGAAGTTGTGAGCTTCGCCATGGGTTACCATAGCGCCTGTGTTTCAGCAGCTGCAGCGGTTAGGCCTGAGGTTCACCACAAAGGACTTGACAAATGGAGGGCTCCGAGAGGGGATGAGGTGAAATTGAATTTTGATGGGGCTCTATTTCGTGAGTTGGGGGAGGCAAGCAGTGGGCTGGCTGCAAGAGATGCGGACAGGAGGGTGATCGGATGGCCAACGCACAGATTCAGGGAAGTGAGTGATCCTCTGCACGCTGAAATGCTAGCTGCTAGAGATGCTTTGCTGTTTGCTAAAAAGAAGGGCTGGTCAAAGGTGATTATTGAAGGAGATAATGTGGGGCTCATGTCAACCTTGAAGTATAACGAGGAGGACCAATCTTGCTTTGGAAATTTGGTTGAGGATATAAAAGAATTAGTATGGGGCTTTCAGCCTATTAGTTTTTCCCACGTGCGCTCTAGTGGCAATAAAGTTGCTCATTTACTGATTAGGAACGCAATGCCTTTCATGGAAGGATCGACGAATATTTCTATTTTTGTAGTTCTCGTTGTAATGGACGATTTATTATATCAATATTATTTGATTTACCTAAAAAAAGAATAATTTCTAAATTTTTTTAGAAATAAATTGAGTATGGTGGATTTATTTCTAAATGAATCTTAATGCATTGATTACTAATTAATCAAGAATCAAGTGCACGTAAGTGGATCAAAACTGAGAGGAAATCCTGACACATGAAAAGAAACAGGACGAGAATTCCTTTTTTCATGATTTTCCAAGCATATCTCACTATATGCTTATAATCCCCTTTTTAAGAAGATAACCAGACTAAAAGGACTCACATGTATTCCCATGGCCAACATGAATTATCGCAAGAATTAGAAAAACCATTTTCCGTCATCTTCAATGCTATTTCTCGGCCATTATTTATTTAATTGAAGTGGTCCTTTTGGGTTTGCTATTTCTAACTCTTTAGAGATGGGCTCAATCTCTTTAATCCAATTTAAATTAGGATAAAAATCATATTTTCATATTAATTTAAAATCAACTAAATCTCTATCTAATTGATTTTTTTATCAATTTTATTAAATTGATTTTATTTATCAAATCAATTAATGGGGTTGGGCCTTAAGGCCTAATTAAATTAACACTTTAACTTTATTCAACTAAATTAATTATTTGATTTAATTGAGCCCATCAATCAATTAATATATTGTATTGATCAATTAAAACTTAATTAATTAATTGATTGGGCCGACAAGCTCAATTAAATTAACTCTTTAATTTAATTTAATTGAGCTTAACTTATTGATTCAATTAGATCCATCAATTAATTGATTAACGTAATCAATCGAATATATTCCTTCGCAATCGATTAAATCAATACTTTGATTTAATCATATTAAAGGTTTCATATAGGTTTAGGAGTTTATCCATTTATTTGTTTGTGATCCCTTAGGTTCACCAATTAATTAGAAATAGGCTCGCAATTCATGGCGATATTTTAGATGACAATTTCATCAAGTGATTAATTAAACTTATTTAATTAATCACTTATAAATTAGAACTCTTTCTAATCCAACAATATCCATCTATCGTAGTTGATGGCCAACAACAAGCCCACGACACCTAGTTAATAGGTGAAGTGTAATGCGTAAACCTGTTTGCTTATGATTACCATGTAAATACATTCCCTCCATTATCTAATCTCCTGAATTGAGATTTAGGATATGGAATTTATCAAAAATTCTTTTAACCTCAATTTTATGGCTCTTATTTATAATTAGCATTTTCTATAATCGATCGAAAAAACTCAATTCTAATCATTATCTCTACTATGGTCACGGATTTCTGTAGACTTTTTAAGATAGAATATATAGTAGATTTACTCACTTTACGAGGTGAGTAAATAGATTCTTTGTTGACTCTCACAAACTTTCATACACGGAGATATGTACCCAACATAGAGACCTTACGACCCACCATGGGGTCGGTACCTACATCAAAGGATAAATGCACATGTACAAGATTACTATAAAACCTCAAGTTTAAGGACTAATTAATACACATCATAAGCTGAGAAACAATCCTAATTCGATGTGCAACTAGTGCTCCCATTTAGATTTTTCTCAGTGAGATCCTTAGTGAACTCATTCTTTAATGAGCACCTACTTATGCATATGAATGTCTCTACATTCGATATATATGAAATTAGACATCTTCTCATTTGAGATATATCATAAGTATAAGTCTTAATCCGAGTCATGTTAATAGCCCTGGTATTTGTTAGATTCTTCGATTTGGAGTGATTTAGATCACGCCTTAAAGACTTCATTCAAAACCTCTATCTTTATGCGAGACCAAATCCCATAGCCTTATGTAATCTTGGAGTTTTAACCATATGTATATAAATTATACTTTAGTATAACTTACACATATTGATGAAGATGGCCAAAAAATAATATAAACTTTTATTTCTATTATTAATAAAAAAAACTATTTATTACAAAAAATATTTAAAAATATCGTCAATCTAATAAACTTGCCGAACGCTATTCTAATAATAACTATGTACATATTTGGGATAGGAGCCTGCCACTATTCAAACTATGACCGCTTTCAGAGTCTATCAATCAATTTCTTTTGTTATTTTCTTTTTCACACTATGCCTCTCGAAGTCTATGATTTTACAGATTGCTACCTCAAAGCCTATTTTCAATGTGAATATTCGCCTTAAAAACCACATATGAGGAACTTAGACATATTTTTGGGCAACGGTGACTAGGATTTTTTTAGACACTAGGATCAAAAGTCTACTATCAATGAATAAAAAATTGCTTTTGCAAAATTAAAATACCTTTTTTTTTTGTATTTTTTTTACAATTGCTCTCTACAATTTTTCATATTCTAAAGTCACTTCATAATGCTCGAATAATTAATACTACTAAATACATTTTTTTTTTCAATATATATAACCAAACGATACATCACCCCCACCACCATCTCTTTATGAAAAAACATGACTTGAATGTTGACATGATTTTTTTTTGGGGTATATACCATTTTCATGTTTTATTCCAACAATTGGGTGATAAAAACTATGGTTTTCTGAAGCAACCTAGATTTGAAGGAAGGTTTTCAAAATCAATCATTTGTCTTTGCATAATTTCAACCACTCTCTTCAACTGATGAATCTCCCGGGACCTATCATTTTCTTTCGAAATACTTTTTCATCTCTATCCAATTCGAGAAACGTTTTTACTTTTGACACCAATACTCGCGCGAAAGTTTTTTTTTTTAATTTTAACTGAGAGCAATCTCTACTAGGCTCACGGGTACATGTTTCCAACTTTTACATCTTACTCGGATATTCTTTTGCTAGCAAAATATGAAAACAATGGAGCAAACAATAAAGCAGTTAACAACAACAAACAACCAAATGCATAACTGGAAAATTTGGTAAAATGAACTCCCCAAAGAAAAGAAGAACGTATATTTCAAAACTGAAACTCCAGGAAATAAAATATCTTCACATACAGTCATATTCTCCTCCAGAATTTTGCAAAGTCACATTATGACTCACAAATTAGACAAAATTTGATAACAAAGTCAACAAAATAAATTAAAATTAAAAACTAATGAAATACAAAAACAACTGGGTCCTCACAGAAGAACCCTTCATTCTCGAGGGGCCCCAGCGTCTGTCTGCTAAAGCCACTCGAGAAGCAAAATCCATTTTTTGATGTTTCTATCTTTCCTCTCTTTCTAATGAACACAAAACTATGACCTCAAAAAGAAAAATACACAGCCAACTCATGATCACCTGTTTCTTCAGAGCTCCACCACCAACTAATCCATTACAACACAGCTGCTCAGTCTGGTCAGTGTAGTCAGAAGCGCAGGCGAAGGCGAGAAAGAGCACATTTCATCCTATGAGGTTTACAAACGACAATTCTGGCAACAAGATGGCTCTAAAACAGGCTCTCGCAAGCAGCAACATCAGATGCCTGAGAGTCGACCAACTCCTTCCCAGCAGGTTCAGAGCTAACTATCCTCTTGGCAGCAGTAAATATGGCTTTTTGGTAATAGTCGTCACCCACCTTTTCCAGAATCTCCTTTACTACCTTGAAGTCCAAGCATCCAGCCAAAACGAACTTCCCTATAATCTCACCAAAATTAGGTGGTGCTTTTGGTAGATCGATGGCAAGATCTTCCAGTAATGAGGCGTAAATGAGGCACCCGGCGCTGATATCCTTTGCAGTAATAACCTTCTTGGTAAACAGGTACTCCAAAAGCTGTGCAACGGGTTCAACACGAGGCGGGCTTTTTTCCAACCCGAGGGAAATGGCCTCTTTAATGACTTCAGGATGGTAAGCAGGGGACTTCAATTCATTGACACATTGCAATGCTTCATCCAAAAGTCTGACACTGAAATACTCCTCCAGAAGTGAGATTGTTTTTCTCTTTAACTCTTCAGGGTTCGATTTTGCTGAAGGAGGAGCCACTGATTTTCCAGTAACAGGAGCTGGTCTATGTGAAACAGGGTTCGGAGATACAGGGTCCACAGCGTAGCTAGGCGGGCGAGCAAGCGGTGCGCCACTGCCCTGCAAGAGAGGGCTAGTACGGCCACCCATGAAACCGCTGCTACCTTGAGGTAGAAGTTTTTGGTTAAATGGTGACTTCCCGATCAGTGGGGATTGCCCAGGCCCAGCAGTGGGAAAATTTGAGGCATCACTTCTTGGCATAGAACGAGATCTAGGTACTTCCCAATTGTCATTATCCATTCCAGGCATCCCAGGCATCTTTCTTGTTCCTGGCATCCCAGGCATCATGCCACCTGAACCGGGCCGGTTCATCGGGAAGCCCCCGGGACTCATACTCCCTTGAGCCCCAGCAGCCATACTCCCTTGAGCCCCAGCAGCAATGGCTCGACTATTCCTAATGCTAGCGGTAGCACCTGGGCGTAAACCCAGATTTTTCTCGGCTTCTGAGTGGATCTCGGTGATGGTTTTAGCTTTCACCTGGTAAATAAGAAAAGAAAATCAAGTGAGATATAAAGTTCAACCAGAAACAAGGATGAAGGGACCGTCATAAGCTCTAGAAGTTACCTCTTCACGTCTAGGAACCCAATTATTGGCGCGCAGATCGAGAACATTACGAATCATAAACCGCAGTCGTGCAGCCAGCTGAGGGTTTGTCGACAACTCCTTCAAACGATTGAAGTACAAATCATTGATACGCTTCGATTTTTGGTTCTCGTCAAGCTGCTTACCAATGGTGTTGAAGAACTGACATATTGCCTCAACACTCTCCTCAGCTGGACAACTCCTGGTATCTTGTCCCAATAGTTCCTGCTCAGGAACCAAATACCATCAGAACCATCTTGTATATGACAAAGGCAAATATAAGGATGCTAGATAAACAAAAATGAGATACAAAACAGATTGAAGGAATAAAGAGAACCAGAACGATGTGATGAACAATCTTTTCAGGAACCATCTTTTGTTTCAGGAGTTCTCCAATTAGACGGATGTTTCCAAGCATGCGGAGCTTGAACAACCTTTCTTTATCTCTACGCTCCGCTTCTTGCTCAGGGGCAGTCATCTGCCTAACCTCTTCCCTCAATTTGTCAGCACCTTCAAATGCCTCCTGGCAGTTATTCAAGAGCACTCGCTTGAATGTAATTTCTTTTCCACCAGGCTCATCTGAAGGGAATTGAGGAAGCTTCTCATTCAGATCTGAACACAGCAGAGCATACATGGGGCAGAATGTTGGCTCCAATACAGCCTTGTCAAATATCAAAGAGATAACTTCCTGTGGAGAAAAAGAAGACAAAATAAGCTCTATCAATACAACAAAAAGCTCAGTTAGAGTTGTAATAAAACAAAACAAATTCTAAAAGAAATGAGAAAAAAGACTCCAGCATGAAGTACCTTTAAAATATCAGCAGATGTGATCCCAGAGTCAATCAATTGACCCTTTAGAAGATCAAACTTCTCAGGAGTCAGCTTGTTCAGTATGCTGCAAGAGACATGCAGTGGTTAGCACCAATTCATTACAAACAAGAAGGTCAAAAGACTCCGGCAGTTTAAACTTTGCGTAAGAAATCCATCACCAACCAAGAAAGGTTTTATGAGCTAGTCATTAATAAACCACTGAATTTTGAGACTTTTCAAATTTTATTTTATAGGGAAACAATTCAAAAGAGCCAGCTGTTTACCACAATAGTAGCCGGTCCAAAGCACACATGAGAGTAAGTGGTGATGGACATGAACTACCAAAATTTAGCATGAAACTCACAGATAAGAAATCCAAAAGAAAAGATTATAAAAAAACCATAGTGAGTGCTTATAAAATATAGATGATGTAAAATGGATTACCCTTTTACTGTTTTCAGAACACGATCCTTCTCGGAAAGATTCCCCCTTCTAGCAGACCATGGTACTTCAGCCTTGATTAGAGCAGGTGCAGCCTGTTTCACATATCGGAAAATCTAAGTACCCCATGAAGCAATCACTATACAAGTACGCAATAGTCATAACAAGCTCAGACAAGCACATTAGGCACAGGTCATCACTGTAGCATGCCAAGTCTGTTGGATATTCTCAACTTTGACAAATCATATGCCAAGGTACAACTAACTTCACAGCAATTCTTCATGATTTCTGTCTAGAAAAATGTTCTTATAGTTGAATGCATTTTTAATAACCCTTTCAATATAAAACGATAATCTGAAGCTATACTGGTTCAATATATAGTATTGATAGCACATTTTTGTACTGCTAGAGACAAAGGAGACAAGCCTAGTGGACAAACTCCGTAAAAATGTCACTTAGGATTCCAGAAGAGCTTAGCACGAAAATTTGAACAGGCTCTCAGAAAAAGTAATATTCTCTCAAGGGAAGCAGAAGAATTGTTCAATGGACATTAATTACCCCTTGGTTTGAAGAAATTTGAGCTCTTGCAAACTGTGAGCTAAGGTGCTCTTGCTTATTGTATTGATTTACATCTTGTTGCCTGGGGTCAAATCGACCACCAAAGTCTCTGTCCCGTATAGACTCCCAGGATCTCTCGTCTGCAGGGGCAGTAAACTGTGCAGATCGATTACGCCAGTCACGGTTGTCTGGTTCAGAATAACGACTCTGAGCCTGATTTGGGAGCTTTAAAAGAAAATTAATGTTATCATAGTATCATAGAAACAAATGATCAAGAAAAAGTGAAACTTAAAAGAAATAGAACACAAAGCAAAATAATGAGCTGAACTGGCCATCATCAACTTTTCAAACTAACAGGCATATCAACAGATATACACAGCGGAAAGGATAAAATGGGTATTGAATGAAAGCATCAATACTTCCAGAAAACACTTTGGTGTGAGAAAGTCACCAGGCAATTATTGCAATAAAAGGAGGACTAGAACTTACATTGGTTTCTCCACGACTCCAACTAGGATCTGTACCAAAAAATTCAACTTCAACTTCTTGCTTAACTTTTAAAATATCCTCAGGGACGCTGGTGACCTATGAAAAGATAATCAAAGACCGTGGCAGACAAATTCAGAATGATGTTTAATTGTAATCAATTGCACAGGAGAATAAAAATCACACAATTTAAATGACGGATGTAAGGAAAACAGAAAGTAACTTAATTAAACTAAAAAGTATTGAAATAACTTAATTTGCCTGTTTCTCTATCCCTAAATCAGATGCGCCAATTTGAAGTAAGAATAATGTGTAAAGGTACAAGTAACAACTAGATAGATATCTTGTAGAAACTGGAAAAGCAACGACAACTGTGATGAGATTAAAGATTCAACTCTTTCCTATTTAAGCTACATTTATGACGTCAAGACCCAAAAATGATGTCAGAAACACGCACTGAGATATGGATCACAATTATTTAAAGAAGTAAAATCAGAAAGGATAATAGTTTTGAACTTGGCATGTAGAGCACAAATTTAATCTTACCTCCCTTAACTGCAGCAGCTGGTCTCTAGTATAACGAATTCGTTCATGGCCATCAAAGCGAGACTCTCCAGACTGTTACAAATTAAATAAAAGCGTGAGGAATATCCAGAAACAGGCAAAAAGGTAAAAAAAATTGAATAACAGATCAAAAGGCACCAGATACTCCAGAAATCAAGGGGATAAAAATTTACAAATGTCAAAAGTGGAAAATGCAATTTTATTGTATTTTGAGGCTCCACTAAATGACAAAAATGGATAATCATTCCAAAAATGGAGTAATGTAGATGATACAAAATCACATGGCACCCAAGCTAGGCTACAAGTAGTACAAAATGCTAAAACAAGTAGAAGTGATCAAATACAAACCTCAATCACCAGAACTGGAAACACTAGAAATGCAAAAAGAACCGACAAGGTATGAAGGTACTTCAGGTTATCATGCAATCACATGCTTCTCACAACTACATGAAAATAAATAACAGTGACACCATTTTCATTGATTGGAAGCATAAACAAAGCCCATGAATAAATTTATCTCAATTCAGATCATATCAAGAGCAGTATTACATAAGACCACTTTGGAGCCTAGTACGGGACCCACATCACAATTACTTCTATATTCCTACTCCAATATCAGCAGGTTTCTTTATGGGCATCCAGGCGCTCTTCGAATGCCCACCTAAAGCCTACGTATTGCTTTACGTCCATATTTACAGCAAGTACACGCCTTATGTGCACTGCCAAGAATTAGGACGTCAACACAGACAGACTCACATTCACATAAACAAGGGTACTAGTACTACTGCAGGGTAGCAAAGATCTTAACTTTCAAAAAAAGAAAAAGAAAAAGAATCTATAATAACTCTGCTCAAAACAGTTAAAAGAAACCAAAAAAAAAGGGGGTTTCTATTGCAGTAACAGAAACAATTTAAAATTCTCACGGATGAGCAATGTATTATCATCTTTTCATTAAACACTCCATAGATAATCTTCTTTTAAATTCTTCATACCCATTCAATTCAGATTCAAACTATCAATACACTATCTTGCCGAAGGGGACAAGGCAGTATATAAAATTTGAACGAGCCCCCCCTCCCCCCAAAAAAACAAAAGCAAAAATTGAAACATACGCACAAAAAATACAAGCGTCAATTGATTATCAATAAGACAAAACAGTAATTTTGCAAAAAGATGCAGAATTTAGAGTCAAGAAAGAAAGCTACAGAGAACAAGCAAAGAGAGTAAACGGTTACGTACTTAAACAGAAAATTGATATAAAATCACACGAAGTTGCACCAATAAAACAAACAAAATCTGAAAACCCAACAAAAATAACAACTTTTGCATCAAGAAAAATGCAAAACAAATCAAAAATCTGTAGATCTGACAAAAAATTGTACAAAAAAGTTGAACCTTGAAGGAAGGGATCGAAGATGCACCGGTACCGCCATGGGGACGCAGCAAGGGAAGATCAGAATTGGCAGCCGCAGTCGATGAATCGAAGCGGGGGCCGAATACTCTGCTTCCACTGCGAGTGCCACCACCAGGTCTCAAGCTCAACACCGTCTGATCAGCCTGCATAACTTGCAAATCGGAAAACTTTGCGCCGTCCAATCTACCACAAGAACAATCTCACGGGAATTTCGATGGGGGGGCTATACGTAACAAAAGTATATAGATTCTGTATAATCTTTTCTTTTCGTGTATATATACGTAAACGATAGAAAGATAAAAAGGGAGGCAGAGAAAGGATAGATGTTTAGAGAGAGAAAATTGGTTCCTCTCTCTACTGGAGGGAGAAGGAGAGGAGGAAGAGAGGAGGGTATGGTATGTAAGGCGACGAAGAGAGAGAAAAACCCTTGTTTTGGGGGGCTAGAATGGCGGTAGGGGCAAATATTTGGGGTTGTTCTGGAAATAACTGTTTATAAATATTAATCCTTGTTGGGGTGGATTTGCAATATAGAAAGTTCTGAGAGGTGAGTTTGGAATTTCGGTATTGTGGCACCGCTGTTTTGGAAATTGTTTCATCCTTTCTTGTCTAGGTTTGGGATTCTGTAACGGAGTTCCTTTTTTTTTTTTTTTTTTTTTTTGGCTTTATAGGATTTTGTGATGTTCCTTTAGCAATTAGCTTTCTTTATACTACTAGATTACATAATTTTAGTCTATACTAATATAAATGTAATATGTTATTTTTTTTAAAAACGATTAAGTTGTATTTAAATAAATTCTACTCTTTTAAGTTTTTTTTCTGTTTTTAGGATAGAAAGAAATATTATACAATAAACAAAAACTAATATCATAATAATATTACTTTTATTCACAAAAAAATCGAATCCACAACATTAAATTTATAAAGGCCTTCACCTTAACACTGAAATAAAGACTCCTTGGCTTTGAGAGTAAATTTTCAAATATTGTTATCATAACAAATTTGAAAACTATGTGCATATTGTCTTATTATCCTAACAAATTAATATCTTTATATTAACTTTATATCCCTTTTTTACAAATTTGAAAACTGTGTGTGTATTGTCTTGTTTTCCTAGCAAATTAATATTTTTATATTAATTGTATATCCTTTTTTAAAAAACAAAAAGACAAAAAGAGTAATCAGATATACATCATCCACTATTTTTAAGTTTCTAAACTTATCGATGAGGCATTGCCTTAATAGTAAAATGAAAGCCTTATAATCTTATAATTATGGGTTCAAGCTTTTGTGAATGCTAGTATTATTCCAACCCTATACTAATATATTGCAAGTTGTATAGTACTTTGTTTGCATTTGTCTGACATTTAGTCATGATTAATTGTAATAATTTATTCTTCGATTGTAATATTGATGTAATCAATTAATTAAAATAGATTGTTTTACTTAAAAGAAAATCAAACTCAAACTCATAAAATACTAGTAATTACGTGAAGTTATGAAATTTTCATAGAATATATATCAACGCAAGAAATTATTATATACTAGTAATATTGATATACTCAATACATGTGTATAATAAAGAAATAGTATGATTTAATGACAAACTAAACTTTTGGTAGTATTTATACTATCAAAATATTGTTAAATATTTTTAATAGATTTATAAATTTGTGATAAGTAAAAATAAAAATAATTTTAAAAAAAACCAAAAAACTTGCCAGACCAAAATTAGTTATTAAAGGATACTCCCCATTTATATAATAGAATATACACTATGGATATCTTTGATACATACTTTTAAGGCATTTAGACCCCTTGAAATGTATCTTCAAGCGCATTTGATTTCTCGTCGAATTTCTTATGAGTCGATCAATTGTAATCTGGCTTACATTAGGAATGCCATATAATACGGTATAACAATATCACCTAGGAGGTGAGTTTTTGGCATTTCAAATTATGCATTTCAATTGGCTCTTGTATATTGTCCATCTTAACCCTATAATTGACATATTAAATTACTAAAAAATGACATTCCATGGGAGCAAGATCGAATTTTGTATCCTTAATACCATGTTACACATACAAATTAAACATGCACCTTTTTAAAGAATTTAAATTAAAAAAATTATCATAACAAATCAAACACACTTATGAGATGCCAAAATATGGAGCCCACCCACTTAAGGTATTAAACATTTTATGTGCGAAATTTATTATCAAATATGTCCTATTTATTAAGTGGGGGAGCTTTTCACTTTTATTTTGATATGTGTAACTGTGGAATTCCAAAAGTGCCCCTATTAATTTTTATCCATCTTCCCTCTCCTTAATCCTTTCTTTTCTCTCCAACAATGATTTTATTTATTTATTTATTCTTTTGTATTCTCTTCTCTTTCTGCCCTCTCTTCTTTCACAATCCTATTTTAAAATATTTCTACTCTATATTTCTATTTCCTTTCAATCAAACAATTGATTTTATTTCAAATCTTTCATTAGGTATATAGCTTATCACAAATTTTATAGATATAGTATAAGTAATAAAAAAGATAGTATAAATAATAAAATAGTTAAGAAATAATATATTTGCATATACTACATATTAAGTGGAAGGGCCTTTAACTTTTCTTTTAATAGGGCCTTTAACTTTTCTTTTGATATGTATAATTGTGAAATTCCAAAAGTATCCTTATTAATCTTTAACCATCTTCCCTCTCTGTAATCCTTTTTTTTCTCTCCAACAACTAAGGGTGAGCATACATTTTTAAAAACTACCCAAGCTACACTGTTTTTGTCAATTTTTTGAAAAAACAGTGGTTTAACAATTAAATTCAAACCAACACCACAAAATTGGTTCGGTTCTAATTTTTTTTCTAAAACCACATCGAACCAAACCGAACCACTCACATATATTAAATATATATATATATATATATATATATAAATTTTTCCATTTTTAGCTTAAACTTTTCAATATATAAGATAAATTTACTAATCACATTTTAAATTGTTTCAAATTTCATTAGTTATTGCTCTAATCATTCAACATTTCAAATACACCTAACCAATCATTACTAAATTATGCATGGACTAAAATTTTAGCATGTTATATTAGCCAAAATCTTAGGAAGTTGCGTAATAAAATTAATATTATTGCTTGAGTTTAATTTAAATATGCAAAATGGCATTATATATATTAGTTTTATGGACTCTATACATTTAGTCTTTATACTTTTAAATTATAAAATTTTTATTTTCATGTGCTGATTTTTTAATATTAATTTAAATATTTTATTTATATTAGATGATGATATTTGTCTTACTTTTATCTAATTTTTTTTTGTTTAAACCCGCCAAACCGCACCCACCGAACTGAACCACTTAAAACCGCATTTTCAGTTTTAATGTAAAAAATCACAATTTAAAATATATTTTAGAAAAAACCACATTTAACAATTTTGTTTTAAATATGTTTAAAAAAAACTGAAATCGAAGCATGATCGCCCCTACCAACAACGATTTTGTTTTCATTTATTCTTTTGTATCCTCATATCTCTCTCCGCTCTTCTCTTTGGCAATCCTATTTTTAAAATTTTTCTACTTTATATTTCTATTTCTTTTTAATCAAACAATTAATTTTATTTCAAATCCTTCATTAGGTATATAGTTTAACATAAATTTTATAAATATACTATATAAATAATAAATAATTTTAAGATAGTATAAATAATAAAATAGTTAAGAAAGAATATATTTACTTTAAAAAAATTAATTTTATATTATTAAAATTTAATAATTTAACTATATTATATCTCAATTTTATTTTCCACACATGTCGAATGTGCCCGACATACTAATAAATATTGTGGGGTTGAAACTTCGAACCAATGTTTTCAAATCGGACCGAACCGGCCGGTCCAACAGATGATCGGTGCCTGGTCTGGTTGGACCGGTCCGAACTGCCCTCCAAAATCGGGACTGAATCGGCCCGTCGAGAACTGATCAAAATAAGTGTAAAATCGATTGAACGGATCCCGGTTCACGGACCAGTTCAGCAGGCCGTGTCTTTAATTTTTTTTTGCTTTTCTTTTTTCTTCACGCCTCGTGAAGAAACAAAAGGGTTGAACCCTTGCTTGAAGTCTGCCGCGCCGCACGTCTCCACTTGTCCGTCGCCCTGCCCGTCTGCTACTGTTTTAATTTTTTTTCCTGCTTTTCTTTTTTCTTCACGCCGCGTGAAGAAAAAAGGGTTGAACCCTTGCTTGAAGCCTAGCTGTCCGCCGCGCCGCACGTCTCTACCTGTCTATTGTGCTCCCCATCTGTTGCCGTCACGCTGAAGGTGAGAGCATGGTTACCTGGGGTTCCAAAGTCACTTATAAATCTGAAGAGGGAGAAAGAAACGAGTAGAGAGAAGTGAAATTTCTGGAGAGGAAGAGAGGGAGAGAGAGAGAGTGGGTAGAGTTTTCTAGAGAGAGAGACAAAGAAATGTTCTTTTCAAAGTCAGAAAGGATGAGAGAGAGTGGGTAGAGTTTTCTAGAGAGAGAAAGAGAGAGAGAGAGAAATGTTCTTTTCAAAGAGAGAAAGCGAGAGAGAGAAAGTGTAGAGTTTTTTATAAAGTAAAAGTGTGAGTTTTTTTTTTTAAATTAAATAATTAGAAAAATATTTTAATTTTGAGTTCTTGTTCTGAATAAGAAAATGTTTTTAAAAAATAAACAAGTATTACATAGTTCTACATTAAAAACTTATTTATATTTATATACCAATTATATTCCTTCAAATTGAGTTAATGCAAACAATAATAATAAAAATAAATAAATAGAAATGCATTCCATATTTCCATGAAGAAGAATTAATGCATTGAGTCATTAAATGACAAATTGAGATGCACAATTGTGATGTGTCGAATTGCAATGAAGAAGAATTAGTGCATTGTGATAAAAATAATATTGGATTTATTTGGACTTGGATGTCAGATGTGACAAAATGATTGGTTAATAAATTTTATTTTTACCATAAATTACCATAAATTATTTTGAGGTTAATTTATATATATTTGGAATATCGTACTTTTCCTATTCAATCAAACAAAAATATGTATTTCCAAGTTAAGAAATTATGCAATAATATGACTTCCTAACAATGAACGTGAAAGTTAAAAGTTTAGCTTAACCATCTTTTGACGTTTTTGGTCTGACATCTAATCTCTCTTTCTACCTGTTATCTATCTTCTTTCACATATTTTATCTTTCTCTTACTTTTTTTTCTCTCTCCTCTCTCCTTCTATTTTGCTTTTCTATCTATTTTTTAAATTTCATCTTATTTAGATTTATTCGTTCATTTATCATAAATTTAATAAATATGTTAATTTTTAAAAAATATATATTCAATATTAACAATTTAATGAACATTTAACTTTATACTATTAAAATTTAAATACATATTTTTGGGTGTGGATTAGCAATTCGCAATTGTAGTCCAGGATGGAAAATTGTTTCATGATTTCATCCTTTCTTGGCTAGATTTAGGATTTTGTGACATAAAGAGTATGGCATAAATTAGTGCTTGTATTTTACCCATTAGGTCTATTTGTTATTATTATTATTATTGTTGTTATTATTTGGTCTTAGCCACTCGGTTCCGACTCATTGACCGATTAATTAGAATCGAATACTGTAGAAGCCAATTAATTGGTAATGGAAATCAGTCCATTTTGAATTGAGTGTTTACAAAAGTTTTAAGCGAAAACTAAACCTCAATTTAAGAAATTTACTCAAAATTTGTCAAACTTATAAATATCAAACTAAGATTTGAGTTCATTGAAAAATCGAACTCGAAACTCAACTCATTTTCGGTCGACTTTGTTTCGATCTTGTGCTCATCTCTATTAAGAATATAATTTTCATTCTTTTGAATCAACATGGAATAATCATATGACTCGTTATATTTTTAAATATGTTTTTACCATATAATTCAACGTAAAAATAAATAATTTACAATTTATATTATGATTATTGTAATAATAAATTGTTTTTTTATGGCAAATAATTGGAGTTCATATAGGCTAATATTTTATAGTGTTAATACTTGCACTAGTATGGCTTGTATTATATACTTTAAATACATGATATTAGTGATTATATTTAATATTATGCTTATGATAATGTTATCGTGAAGAATTATAATTTAACTTAATATTATTAATTTAATTATTACTATTGTTATTGTTCAAATTACAGAGAGAGTGAGAGAGAATTTGGGAAATTTCTGTATATTCATCCTCAAGAGAAATAAGTGCAGTCTTGCTATATATAAGTACAGAAGAATTGGCTTCTTGACTAAGCTATGTAAAAGCGTGAAAGTAAAAAATATCTTCTACCTAACCAACATGGTCAATTGACTAATTAGTCACTTGACCCACTAATTCAGTTGGAAAAATAAGTAAGAATATTCTACAGCCCCCCCTCAAGTTGGAGGGTGGTGAAAATCCACAAGCCCCAACTTGGACAAGATGGAAGAGAAGAATGGAAAACCCAAAAACTTGGTGAAAATGTCCGCCAACTGGGAGGAGGAAGAGACATGGGTAGGGAGAATGAAGCCGTCCTTGAACTCATTACGGACCAAATGGCAATCAATATCGAGGTGTTTGGTCCGTTCGTGAAAAACAGGATTCGCGGTGATATGAAGGGCGGCTTGGTTGTCACAATATAACGGAATAGGCTGGTGGAAAGAAACCTGGAAATCACGGAGAAGGAAGGAGATCCATTTGAGTTCACAAACTGTCGACGCCATGCTGCGATACTCGGCTTCGGCAGTGGACCGGGAAACAGTAGCCTGTTTCTTGGACTTCCAAGAGATGAGAGACGAGCCAAGGAACACACAAAACCCTGAGATGGACTTGCGCGTGTTAGAACATGATGCCCAATCAGCATCGCAATAAGCAGTTAAGTGTAGAGCAGTATGAGATGAGTAGAATAAGCCCTTTGATGGAGCGGACTTAAGGTAACGAAGAACATGTAAGGCAGCATCCCAGTGTGCTTGGGAGGGAGAGTTCATAAATTGGCTAAGTTGTTGTGTCGCAAAAGTGATGTCGGGCCGGGTCATATTAAGATATAATAGTCTCCCAACGAGGCGTCTGTATTTATCAGGCGCAGGATAAGGATGAGCAGGGTCTGCCACCAATTTAAACCCCTTTGGTAATGGAGTGGAGGCTGGTTTAGAACCAAGAAGACCAACATCTGTAAGAATGTCCAGCACATACTTCCTCTGATTCAAGTAGGTCCCTGTCGTACTTCGAGCAATTTCAATCCCCAAAAAAAACTTGGCATACCCCAGATCCTTTATAGTGAACTGCTTGTGGAGAAAAGACTTGGTGTGTGATATGGCCTCCTCTGATGTACCAGTGATGAGTATATCATCAACATAAACTAAAAGGGCAAGGAAGAGAGAATCAACAGCTTTGATGAAAAGACAGTGATCATGTTGGGATTGAATAAAACCAAAATCTTGAAGTTTGGAAGTAAATTCAAGATTCCATTCTCGGGACGCCTGCTTCAAACCGTAGAGAGACCTTAGAAGCTTGCAAACCTGCCCAGGCTTGGCTACACCATACCCCTCTGGAGGTGTCATATACACCTCCTCATGCAAAGTGCCATGGAGAAATGCATTATTTATATCCAACTGATGGATGGGCCAACACTTAGAAGAAGCAACGGCGAAAAAAGTTCTCACTGTAACAGCCTTAACCACTGGAGAGAAAGAATCAAGATAATCAAGTCCCTCTACTTGACTATATCCCTTGGCAACCAGTCGTGCCTTGAATTTATCAACTGATCCGTCGGCCTTCCGTTTGATCTTGTACACCCATTTGGAACCAATGGCTCGCTTACCCTTAGGAAGATTCGTTACGACCCAGGTTTTATTCTTATCAAGTGCTTGAAGCTCATCATTCATGGCTGCTATCCATCTAGAATCAGTACTAGCCTGTTTATAACTGCATGGTTCTGTAGTGAACGAGACATTGGCCAAGAACTCAACATACTGTCTGCTAAAAAAAGGAGAATTTGTGAAGGGGTAGGTATGGATAGGATAACTGGATCCTGCAGGAACCTTGGACTGTAAGCAGATTTGATCAAGAGAGTGTGCTTGAACAGCTGAAGAAACATAATCATTAAGCCAAGTGGGCTGAGATCTAGTTCTGGAACCTCTCCTAGGTGGATCAGGAGAGGTAGGGAGGGTAGGTGATGGCGAGACAGATGATTCAATGAGGGAGGAATCTGAAACTAGAGCAGTGGTAGTCAAAGGGGAAGGGACAGGTGAGAAATCATCAATAGAAGGGATAGGAAGAGGAGTAAGGACAGATGAATCAGTTTGAAAAGGGAAAATCTGTTCATGGAACACTACATCTCTAGAGATAAGTAGCTTATGGGATTCCAAGTCATATACTTTGTAGGCCTTTTGACCAGAGCTATATCCCAAAAATATACAGTGGAGAGCACGAGGATCAAATTTGTCTTTGAAAGGTATAACATTGGTCACATAACACAAGCACCCAAACACTTTCAAGGAATTATAATCTGGCACTTTATTGTACAGCTTCTCATAAGGAGTTTTCCATTCTAAAATGGATGAGGGTAATTTGTTAACAATGTGTGTGGCCATCAAAATGGACTCCCCCCAGAATTTCTTAGGTAGATGAGCCTGAAATAATAGGGCTCTGGCTAATTGCAAGAGATGTTTATGTTTCCTCTCAACAGTGCCATTCTGTTGAGGAGTGTAAGGGCTGGACTTTTGATGCAAAATTCCATGGGATAGAAACAAAGTTTGGCACTCTTGGCTAGTGAACTCAGTCCCATTATCTGATCTAGCCGTTTTAACAAAGGTAAGAAATTGTGTTTGAACCATTTTTAAGAAGAGAGAAAGTGTATGAGGTACTTGGGATTTGTGGCTCAAAAGATATGTCCATGTTGCACGGCTGAAGTCATCCACAATAGTAAGAAAATAGTGAGCTCCTGTTATGGATTTTTGGTGATATGGTCCCCATACATCTAAGTGGATCAGTTCAAAAGGAATTTTTGTTTTGGAAACACTTATAGGAAAGTTGTGCCTATGTTGCTTAGCTAATGGACAGATTTGACATTGAGATAGTGATGACAGAGTTTTATTTCCAAGAAAGTGCAAATGTGACATTATGGAGGAGGAGGCATGCCCGAGTCTATTATGCCACAAAGAAAGAGTGTCAATATCATGAGTTGTAACAGGTGAACTAACACTGCTATTACAATGTAAAGGCAAAGAGCCTGAAGCAAACTGTTTATTTTGTGAATTAGAATAAGATTTCAACAAAGTAGAATCAAAAGAACCAGAATCAAGAATGTATAATCTTCCAAGAACTCTCCCTACTGCCAAAATTGCTTTAGTCCGAAGGTCCTGCAAAAGGCAATAAGTGGGATGAAATAAGAATTGTATGGATCCTATTTCAGAAAGCTTATTCACAGATAGCAAATTGTAGTGAAAGGAGGGAACATGAAGGACATTGGTCAGAGTAATGGTTTTGGACAAATGGACATCTCCAAGGTGATGGACTAATTTAACTGTCCCATCTGGTAAGTGAACAGGTGTTATATGTTTAACAGGAGAAGGATTGGTAATAAGTTGCAAGTTACTACACATGTGATTTGAGGCACCTGTGTCAACAATCCAACTCCCCGGTTTCAACAAATCAAGTGTGCTAAGAGCAAAATGATGCAGCGTAGTACCTGCAAAATCATCGAAGTAGCTCATATTGACAACAGAATGCTCGCCCACATTTTTCCCTTCGAAGAATTTTCCTACCTCGCTTTGAATGAGACTTTGAATTTGACTGCTCAAATCTGTAGATACGCCACTATCCTTAACTGACCCTGCCTCTATGCTCACTTCAGCCATGTTGGCAGCTTGTCTGTGTCCAATGTAAGGCCCCTGCTTACCTCGAGTTGCTTGTAAATCTTTATACCAATCGGGTGTCCTATGTAATTTGAAGCAGGTATCCCTTGTATGCCCTGTAAAATGACAGTGAGAGCAAACAAGTCCAGATTTATCAATTTTCCTGTCACTGTTGCTCCTTTTTTGTCCTGTAGGTTTCTTAGAATTCATATTCTCATTCCCAAGGGAAACATATTTTTTAAACCCAGTAGCCATCATAGCACTGTTGTCTGAAGCATCTGTATAAACCGTGTGAACCTCTCTTTGTTTTTCAACCCTTAGAACCATAGAATATGCCTTATTAACATTTGGCAATGGATCCATCACCAAAATCTGATTGCGGATATGATCATATCCTTCATTTAAGCCCATTAAGAACTGTATCAATTTCCCTGAGGAACAGTAATCTACCATTTGCTTTGCAGCCCCACAGGAACACTGTGGAAGGGGCATTAGACATTGTAATTCATCCCATAACTTCTTCAGTTTCGTATAGTATTGAGCCACACTAAGATTCCCTTGAGAGATCGAACTAATCTCTCTCTGCAACTGGTACAATAGAGGTCCATTGCAATCCCCAAACCTCTCCTCCAATTCGTCCCACAACTCCTTGGCTGAGGAGGTATATAAAAAGGCATCTACAATATCTTTTGAGATGGAATTCAAAATCCAGGATTGCACCATGCAATCCACCCTAGTCCACTGCTCAAAACCGTCTGAATCTTCATCAGGTTTGGAACATTTTCTATTAATAAATCCTAATTTTACTTTTGCTCCCAGAGCTATCTTCATGGATCGACTCCAGGTGAGGTAATTGTTGCCATTAAGGGGTGAGGAAACTAAAATCATACCCGGATTGTCTGAGGATTGAAGATCAAGCGGATCTCCATTATTGATGTTAGCAATTCTCCCAAGCTCTCTGTTCATGTTCTCCATGATTCTTCAAGGTTTCTAGGTACTGATCTCTGAATATAATCTTCTTTGAGATTTCCAGAATTACGCAACAAAGATGGCTCTGATACCATGTTCAAATTACAGAGAGAGTGAGAGAGAATTTGGGAAATTTCTGTATATTCATCCTCAAGAGAAATAAGTGCAGTCTTGCTATATATAAGTACAGAAGAATTGGCTTCTTGACTAAGCTATGTAAAAGCGTGAAAGTAAAAAATATCTTCTACCTAACCAACATGGTCAATTGACTAATTAGTCACTTGACCCACTAATTCAGCTGGAAAAATAAGTAAGAATATTCTACAGAATATTCTACAGTTATAATAATAATTATTATTATTATTATTGACATCCGTATTTGGTACTGAAAGTAATATTTATGCTCTCGTCATCATTGCGAGTGTCACTGTCATCACTATTTATAGTGCATTTTAAGAATTAAATCTAATGATGGATTGAGAGCTCCTTGTCATGAACTCGAGCTCAATCACTACTCACGATCCAACTGAATTTAGGGGCCAGTATAATTTTTCAAAATCTATCCGAATCGTCCTTACTGTATTATTTTTGTTATTTTTTTTTAAAAAAATTGTAGTTTAATAATTAAATTTAAAATTACACCGTAAAATCGATCTGATTCTGACTTTTCTCCTCAAACTACACCAAACAGGACAAAATTGCTCACATATATTAAATTTTTAGCATAGAACCCATGCTAGGTCCGGTGTTAGTTCAAAAGTATAATATTGTCAAGAATTTATTAATATACATTAAATTAGATTATTATAAATTTATAAAAGATAAGATAGAATATCAAATAAATCACAAATATAAAGAGAGATTATATTTTGGCTAGTGGAATAGATGAAAAAGTGACTATGTTTAATATTATCATAAGAACTTCTTAATATTTTAAATATATTTATTATCAAATTTAAGATTAATTTTTAAGTGTAGACTATATATCCCAACTTAATAAAAGGTACAGTAGAGAAAAACTTATTCTGAAATTTAACTATGAAATTTCTAATATCTCTTAAAGGCACACCATTCAAAACAAAGAAGGAGAAAGTAATAAATTTAATTTGCTTACTTTGTATCTTACTATGGTTTAAATTAAAGTATTTTATTCTCAATATTATTAATAGAGTGACTCATTCTGACAAATAAAAACACAAAAAATAGAGTGACTCATAAAATAAAATAAAAATGTAGAACAAATAAAAAACATAACAGGGGGAAAAAAACAATATTAAGATGCAAATAAAACATTAGTCTTGTATCTATATTCAAACTTAGATTTTTCTCAAGGAAAATATTTTGAAATATGATGGAAAAAAAGAGAAATCCAAGTAACTAATACAATTATTTGATAAAAAAATATTATCAATATCAACAATCAAGAATAATCCATCAAATTTAAAAAATATGTATACGTAAATATTTAAAGAATAATAAACATGTTAGCTTGTAGTTATAACAATCTATAGCGTACATGTAAAAAATTTATATCTAATGAACCTTAAAATAAAGTAATAAAATCCAAAAGGAATTAATAAAGAACAATTAATAAACTCTTATAAAAACGAATAATAGATAAATTAGATATGTCGAGAATCTAATACCCAAAAAAATTGAAGACAAAGATATATATGATAATGTACAAAGAGAAGTTTGGTAATGAAACTTTCATGGAACGTTAAACTATATAAAAAAAAAAGAAATGATAGACATAAAAAGATGAAAAAAATATATTGTAAATGATATTGTGTCCACATTTTAATTTGTTACGTCTTTTAAAATTATGATATGATATCTTATTTAAATTATTTTTCAAGTTTGAGTTACATAAGTTTTAGTTGAAAGTTTTGTCTAATTTTTTGAGGAGAAAAAATATATTATAAATGACATTATATTCACATTGACTTTTCTAATAATTTTATGGCATCACATAATATTTCAATTAAAAATTTTCTTACGTATATATGTTATTAATTACTTGAAGTTATTGCTTATTCTACTTTTACATCCTTGTGTGTGTGTGCGCGCGTGCGCGAGCGAGCGTGAGTGATAGAGTTTATAGAGGATTAAAAAATCATTACATATGTATAATTGGTGGACTTGAGTGTTTAGAAGAGAGAATTAAGACATTTATAATTAGTGCAAATCAATCAAATATTTTATCCTACGTTTATAGAAAATTAAAAAATTATTACATATGTATAATTGGTGGACTTGAATGTTTATAAGAGAGAATGAAGAAATTTACAATTAATGCAAACCAATCAAATAATTTATTATAAACAATTAAATTAATTCAAAATTATAAGAATTGAGAATTCGGTCAAAACTATACATTTTGGTCAAGAGACCTCATTCAAATATATAATAGTATAAAAGTATAGATATGTCTAAATTTATCAATTTTTTATCTTAAATTCTTCAACATATAAGATAGATTCACTAATCACTTTTTAAATTATTCAAAACCTCATTAATCATTGATTTAATCATTCAACATTTCAAATACATCTAATCATTCAATATTAAATTGTGAATGAACTAAAAATTTAGTATGTTATGTCAAAATCTTAAATAGTTGTGTAGTTAATTAATATTATTTTTTGAGTTTGATTAAAGTATGAAAAGTCGCATTATATCTATTAGTTTACAGTCTCTAAAAATTTAGTCTTTATATTTTTTATTCCAAAAAAATTATTGTCATGCGTTGATTTTTTAATATGAATTCAAACATTCTACTAATATTAGAAGATGGTAGTTTTTTTTTTTGTCTAATTACTTCTTTTTATTGTTTAAAACTGCTCGGGACCGCACTCGATTTTACTTTAAAAAACTAAATTTTGAAATATATTTCGGAGAAAACCACATATAGCAATTTGGTTTTAAATCTGTTTAAACAAATTAAAATTAAGCCACGATCACCCCTAGCCGAAGTCATCATTTCTAGGCAAGTTTTTAAATATATTATCTTGAAAATAATTATAGTGACATCTCTATATCTTCGCCTTCTCTTCTCTTCTCTTCTCTTAGGTCCAAAGGGGAACTCCTAGTTAAGTCCCTCAGTTGATGCCTATCTGTAAGAGGAAAGATTAGAAAAGAGATTGAATTTCTTTCATATTTATTGACGACAATATTCGATGGATAAAATAGTGATCAATGAAGAAAGTCGTAAGGAGCCCCGTTATATATCATTAATCGATTGATTTATGGTGACGAAGTCATAACTAAAGAACTGTATTGTTTATTTTGGTGTATTGTTTAGTTCTTTTGGCTACATCAGCATGAATTATTACATGTTCACATGTTGTGTTTTAGTCGAGTTTTCAAGTAATTAGTTTTTTAATCCATGTGTTGCACGGGAAGATAATTGCAAAATAAAAAAAAAATCTAGTATATTTAATTTAAGATGCAGCATAGATAATGAAATTCTTCTACAAATATTACAAATACAAAATAACAAATAAAAAAATTATTGAATATAATTTAATTCTTGAAATAAAAAAAAAGAAATTATCTCTAGAACTTATATCACAAAAGCCACCAAATTGAAAGATACCTTTTGAGTTGAATTTCTAGACAATAGAGATTGTGACTAAAAGTTGAAATTCTGAAATTGGTGATTGAGAAGTTCCCTTGAAATTCTGAAATTGGTAATAGATATTCATAACTTATTATTGCATAAAGCACTTTGTTGTTTCAACTTTTGAATTAGTGAATGGTTTGTAATTAAAGTTACGTTCCAAACAAATTTGGTTTTGTTGTTCGATTGGAAAAGAGGACGTTACAGTAGTTAAATTTGGTTACTTCATCAACTTTTCAAGTTTCAGTAGCATATTGTGTTTGACGCTAATCTATGATGCAGCAAAACAAAAATAATGATATAGATACAATACGATACGACTAGTGATAAATATAGAGCAAAATTCAAAATGTCAAATCAAATATTGTTTAAGTATCCTTTTTATCCTCAATGGTCAATAAATTAAAATTATAGTAAAATTTACTTCCTAATATGACTGGCGTAATTAATGTAAATAACAAGATTTTGCTACATGTGGGTCCCTCGATTACATAAGGTTCTTTAATGTTTGTCATGTTCCTTTATAAAATATAAAAAAAATTAATAAAATAATTGGATGTGATGTTGGATATTGAAAAAAATCAGAAAAAAGATTATCTTAAAATCTAATCACTCTCAACATCGCGAGATTAATTGAACAATGATTTTTTTTTCTCAATAAATACTGAGATTTTTATTTTTATATGAATATATAAATAATCTCCTTGAAAATCGAAATCTTAAAAAATATCACAAAAAATGCTAATCTCCTTCACTGATATTGAGGATTAGAGAAATTATAAATCTTGTAACTTGTCAGAGCAATTGAAAGATATATCGATAAAAATATCAAAAACTTGTAGCCAAAATATTATTAATAAAGAAAAGAATAAAGAAACCCAATAAATTTAGCCAATTATTGTAGTATAAAAATAACTAGAGGAGTTCTTTTAATCAACAGCTAAATTGCATACTAATTAAGAGAACAAAATATAATTTTTTTTCCGGCCAAAAGAAGGGTTATTATATAAAAGTTTGAAATGACTAATATAAAAACAGATTAAATTAAATCCTTAATAATGCCAGATAATGGATATTTCAAGAAGAAAAAGAAGAAATCCGTTAATAAATTAGGTAAGAGAAAAGAAATAATTAGAGAAGAAAGATATAGCAGATTCTTTCACTTTTAAAGATATTATATAATATTAATACAATATGAATTAAAAAGGGTATGCAATATCGATGATTGACCAAAAATGGCAAAATAGTAATTAATTAAAATTTACTTTGGTATTATGAATTTTGCTCTAAATTTATCATTAGCCATATGATACAGATACAATGATACATAACTTCTAAAAACTTTACAATATTGTAAAGCTATGATGCGATATTTTGATATAACTTCTATTTAAAAAAAAAATGCTTGATGTACATACATAATACATACGTAATATATATTAACTGAAAGTAAGTTTATAAAAGCAAAGTATGAGCACAGTAAAAATGGCATTCAAATTAATTATAGTTTTCCACGTTTTTTCAATATAATTTGTGAACTGTTCTATTATGGAAATAAGGTCAGTAACTGGAAAAAGAACAATTAACAGAGAGAGAGAGAGAGAGTTAATTTAAATTAACATGTATATTTTCAATTAGTTTATAATTTTTTTTATTAATTTGTAATCCTAAACTTTTTTTAAGGTAAAAACATAAATTAATGTGATTTTTCCATAAGGACTTGTTATTAGCACTTTCAAAATTGTTATAGGGACTTCTCTTACACTTTTCTATTAAAAAATTGATTAAAATGTCCATTCATTTTAAAATAGGATTAATGCATATTTTCTCCCTCAATTATATTCTATTTCTCATTCGCCTCCAAATACCAAATACAACACTTATCCCCCACCTCAATTAAATAATTAGACAAAATTTTTCTTATCCCATTTTTATTTATATAATTTTCGATATATTTTTTTGCATTTAGCATCCAAAATGCAACTCCAAAATCCTTTATAAACTTTAAAAATAAATTATAATTTTGTTTTTAAAATAATATTTTGATAGAAATTTTAAAAAAAATGTATAGCTAAAGTAAATTGAGATAATGAAAAAATTACTAAATTATTGTAGTAATACTTGAAAAATTAAATATGAAGAAAATTTTTAGTTTTTATTTATTTTTAACTTGATGAATTATTAAGTAAAAATTCCAAGTAAGTTTTACTATTTTGAATACAGATGAATAAGTATTTTTTAACTATAATTTAAATATGTTCTTTTATTAAAATTAGGTTATGATATATTTTAATAAATGTAAATTCTTTAAATAAGAAATGAATAAGTAAATCCTATTTGTTTAAGAAAATGGAACGTAGGCAGATTGAAGTAATTAACGAAGTAATTATTGCTGATATTTATTTAAGAACCTAGATATACTTTTGGTTGAGGCAATAATTTGATTTTTAGTTTAAACATAATCTAAAATTAAATCTAAATTATAAATATGGTTAAATACTTGAGAACTGCATATATATATATATATATATATATAGATATACATTGATACAAGTTAAAGGGTACTTCTGTTGGAGTACATAATTGATGTAGGGATAAGTATTACGTTTGTTAGCTTAAAGAGGTAAATATATCCACAGCATATAATGAAGGGGTGAAGTGAATTTAATTTTATTTTAAAATAAATCGATATTTTGATCAATTTTTCAATAAAAAAAAAAAGAGTAGAGTGTCAATAAGAATGACATTATTTTATCATGTTCCGTATCATATTTGATACATACTTATGCACCCTAAATTCCATATAGGCAGTTTTAGGTTATCCTTAAAAGAATACGCAATAATGAAGTACAATTTATATTCGCGAGCCGATTTTATCCCAAAATTTTTTTTTAGCCAAGATAGTCCCACTCGATAGTATTCTCTCTCCAAAATGGTCCCTCCGTTAAAAACTAACGGGAAACGCAGTGCAACTCGCGTGCGCCGTTAATTTTTAAATGGAAGGAGTTACACGTGGGACTACTTTAATCAATTTTGAAAATTTGGGACCAAATCAGCAAGCGCTTCTGCATTGTGGGACTAATTTGACTCAAATGTATATTTAATATTAATCATGACTTGATGCATAATTAATTCCTCATCCAAGTCTAATGACTAATTAAATCACGTTATAAGCTTTGAACATTCCTAATTCTTTTATTCCCACTTAGGAATTTTCATGTGGGATGGGATTTTCAATAAACTCATTCTCTAACGAGCACCCAATTATGCATACAAGTGTCACTATACTCGATGTCCATGAAACAATACATCTCCCATTTGAAATAGTCATAATATAAGTCATTTAATAAGTCAAGTCAATACCCCATTCTTAGTTAAACTCAATAACTTTGAGTAATTTTGATCACGTTTTACAGATTTGTTTCAAGACTTCTATCTCTATGCGAAGTCAAGTCTCACGGCTTTAATGTAATCATTAGAAGATTCAACCACAAACATTTAATAGTTTTTGACAATCTTCATTGCATAGCATTAGTTATATTATTTATATTTAATGTTTGTGAATGAATCACCATAATCACATTAAAGATTACTCAAAGTCTTGAAATAAGTTTGTAAAACGTGATTAAAATTACTTAAAGTTATTGAGTCTAATTGAGAGTGGGGTATCGACTTGACTCATTAAAAGACTTAGATTTGTGACTATTTCAAATGGGAGATGTATTGTTTCATGGATATCGAGTGTAGTGACACTCGTATGCATAAATGAGTGATCGTTAGAGAATGAGTTTACTGACAATCCCATCCCACATGAAAATTCCTAAGTTTGAATAAAAGAATTAAGAATATTCCAAGCTTATAACGTGATTTAATTAGTCATTGGACTTGGATGAGGAATCAATTATGCATCAAGTCATGATTAAAATTAAATATACATTTTAGCCAAATTAGTCCCACAGTACAAAAGCGCTTGCCGAGTTGATCCCAAATTCTCAAAATTAATTAAAGTAGTCCCACGTGTAACTTCCTCCATTTAAAATTAACGGCGCACGTGAGTTGCACGTGCATTTCCTGTTAGTTTTTAATGGATGGACCATTTTGGAGAGAAAGTACTATCCAGTCGGACTATTTTGGCTAAAAAAAAAATTTGGGACAAAATCGATTAGCGAATATATCGTATGGGACCAAATTGGCTAAAATCTCCAATTAAATTGGGTAAAACTTTAAAAATATTAGAGCTCTTTTGCTATGCAATTTAATGAAAGGCTGATAATCATGCTCCAGCAACTTTTATTCAATCTCTATTTTACCTTTCTAAATTAATTATTAAATTACATACCTTTTTAAATTCTTATTCTACTCTATCATGCAATATTCAAAAAGGAAGAAAAAAAAAAAAATCTCAACTCTCTCTCACTTCGTTAATTATTATTTCTCCACATTTTCCACTTTGTGATTGAAATTTTGTTTCTTTTCTCGAAAAGGAAATTAACTTAAGTTACATTTGTAATAGTATATCTTTGTTTAACTTAGAGAGTGTTTGGCTAAGCTTATTTTAAAGAGCTTATAAGCTCATAGAGCTTATAAGATATTTTTAGAGCTGATAAGCTTCTACATCTTAATTTAAAAATAAGCTTATTTTATCTTTTAGCATTAGACAAATTATAAGTTGTTTGAAAAAAAAGTTGAAGGGAGCTTACTTTTTTTTTCGGAGCTTATAAGCTCCGGACAGCTTATTTTTGGAGCTTATAAGTTCCGTTATTAAAAATTTACCAAACACTTTTAAAGAACTTATAAGGTGTCAAACAGCTTATAAGATGTTTTAAAAAACTTATAAGCTCAGCCAAACACTCTCTTAAAAGTATTTGCTTATTTGGACTACAATCTATCGGGTCCAACTTGAACCCGCTGGGTCCGAGGCTGAAAATTTTATTGGAGGCGCAGGTTCCGAGTTGGCCAAATTCGTCCCGTTGCCATCCCTACCAACATCAATTTATTTAAAATAAAATATCAACCTTAATCATATAAGACCCAACTAAACTCATTTTAAAATATGTTGGATCCAATCCAACTATATTGGGTTGGGTTGAATCCTCTTTTGTCGGTATATTACTTAAAAGTCATAATAATTAAATAACCTAAAGCTGAAAATAAATTTACATCATATACCTGCCTGCATTAGAAAAACTAAAACAAGCGCAAATGCTTCGATTTAGACCCATGTACATATGGATATTTAAAATCTCATCGATTTTCGCTTTTTAAATAGACCTTACTAATATCTAAAGCCAATGGGCTTAGCTTTGATATAAATTGTTGGGTAATCAAGGTACTAGGATTTTGATGGGCCCCAACTCTTCCGAATAACAATATAATATCCAACCTAATTAAAGGCCTAAAATTAGGGGTGGCAAATGGACGGGTTGGGTTGGGTTTGGATTTGGGTTGGGTTTATATGGATTGGGTTTGAAATGGGTTGGGTACAAAATGGATTCAAGTATATGGGTTCAAGATGAGTTGGGTCTGGGTTGGGTTGGATTGAACCCAAATGGATCCAAATTTCAAAACGAAATGTGTATTTATTATAGTTGGAAGATTGTATCTATCATTATTTATTTTATTATTATTATTATTGCTACTATTTTGAAAAATATAAAAAATTTTAGCTACCAATTTAAATCGATTCCTATCATCAATTCAAATTTTTATTTCATTATTTGATAAGTTAAAAAACCAAAAAGTTTCACACACACACACACACAGTTTCACACTGCACACACACACACACACTGCACACACACAGTATCACACACACACACACACACACACACACACAGTTTCACACTGCACACACACACACACACACAGAGTTTCACACACACACACACACACACACTACACACATAGTGTGTGAAACTGCACACACACACACACACACACTACACACACAGTGTGTGAAACTGCACACACACACACACACACACACTGCACACAGTGTGTGAAACTGCACACACACACACACACACACTGCACACACACACACACACTGCACACACAGTGTGTGAAACTGTGTGTGCAGTGCGTGTGTGTGTGTGTGTGAAACTGTGTAACACACACACGCACTGCACACACAGTTTCACACACTGTGTGTGCAGTGTGTGTGTGTGAAACAGTGTGTGTGCAGTGCGAGTGTCTGTGTGAAACTGTGTGTTTCACACACTGTGTGTGTGTGTGTGTGTGAGTGATGATAATGAAAGTAATTACAAATTATAAATCCACACATTCCAAACTCATTTGAACCCATTTTAAACCCAATATAAACCCAAAACCACCTTAACCCAATTGGAACCAAACCCAACCCAACCCATTATAAATTTTTTAAACCCAACCCAACCCAAAACCAATTGGATTGGGTTGAACCCATGGGTTTGAGCCCATTTTGCCACCACTACCTAAAATCATAGCGATATAAGTGCTCAGTTTAGGGCTGTCAAAGCGGATTTTAATCTTAGTCTAATTCGAATTTTAGCATATTCGATCAATTAAAATATTCAATGGGTCAGATCTGATAGTAAATATCTGTAATCCGAAATAAAATTGAATTTGGAGTCAAGCAGTTCGATCCATTAAAGATCCGAATCCAAATTTTAATAATACTTTTTATTATATTAGCAACCGTACATATATAATGTTAGTGAAGAATGTTAAATAGAATGCACTATCCAAACCATTATGACTTATAATGTACTTTTTTATATTTTTTAAAGTAATTTTTTTTCAAAAAAATAATGTATAGTTTTTATATATATTATAAAATAATTTTCTACTTATTTAAATTTTATTTTTTACATAAGAAATAATTTTTGTTATTGCTTGTTTGATTTTAAAATTTCAATTTTTTTAACAGTGAATCGGGTTGGATTTTCTATCGAGTTTCGAATTTTTTCTCGAATTCGGACTTAGTTGAAATGAATGTAAATCCTATAGGATTCGAGTCGGATTTGGATTTTCCTGATTTGATCCAAAGCCAACCCATTGACAACCCTAGCTTAGTTTACGATGTCTGCTTCTTCTTCTTCTTCTTCTTTTTTTGTGTGAAAAAATAATTATAAATTGATGGTTCGATTGAAGTATTTAAGTGGTGAGTTTAGGTTTTGAATGCAAACTTAAATACGCTATTGGCCCACAAGCATCACTGACGTGGAGATTAATTCTTCCATTTGTATTTGTGCTTAATTAATTTGTATTGGGACACTAACATACAACTAATTTATGGATTAGTCTTTTTTGTGTTCTATTTATGAATTTATTTTGTTAGAAAAAAGAAACAAGCAACCACTTTCTGATTTATTATTAGGGTTTATAATGATATTTAGCATTGCAAGATATCTAAAAGGTGCAGCATCATTGTTGACAATCACACAGATAAAGCAGCAACTCGCTCATGAGAAAGAAATCTCAACTTACACCCAAACCTTTCTATCGGCTAGATAAATTTTTTGTCTTCTTGTTGTTGTTACTATTGTGTGTGTGTGTGTTATTTTTTAATTTTTATCTTAACCATTTGGTTTTCGACGGGTTCCGACTAATTTGAATTCGGGTACTGCAAAAGTCCAATATAAGGGTGACTCTTCTAATTTAATTGCTACATTCATAATTTTATAATTTAAACTCTCAACGTCGTTTAAGATATAGCGTCTCTTTTTTTTCTTTTTTCTTTTGAACATCTAAATATCTTCTCGAGTAATTTTTTGTCATGGGTTAGCTTTTTCACTATTTGGCGGCACATTGTACTATGAAGGGTCCGACGACTATTAAATTTTATTTTATTCCATTTTGCGTAATAAAACAAATTATAAATTATAACTTTTCTTTCCTAATATATCCCACTATAGAAAATTCTATATGTGAGATCCAATCGTTAGGTTTATGGCACATTGTATTATGTACGACACCTATTTTTTTTCCCTTTTCTTTTTACTTGTTTAATAGAGACAAAACAAACTATAAAGTATAAACTATAAACTTCATTTGTTAATACTGCTTGGGTGGCACCTACAATTGATCCATCGTAGGGTGTATTAGAACGGCTAACAAAAAGTTGTATAGTTATCTTTATCAATTGTATAGTTATTTTTATGTTGATAATCTCTTGTATAGCTATCATCATGTCATTGCGAATTATCCATAAGTACACAAGTTAAACAAGTAATAAAATGGTTTTAAGAGTCGAGTTGTCGTTCCTATAACGAAAAGTTTATCAAGTACCAAGTTTGTAAATTCACTATTGTCCAAACTTCGAATTTCGATAGGAGATCACGAAAATTTTATCACTTATGTGTGTGTTTATATATTGTCTGTGTGTGTTATTTTGTTTTCATATTTATTTTTGAAAATCTAAGTATCTTCTCAAGTAATTTTCCAGGTTAGCTTTTCCTTTGTTTGGCGCATTTTCATTGGATATTTATACAATTGAGTCGTAAGTTGTTAGATTATTGTCATGCACGTCCTAGGGTAAGAGTCCACAGGGGACACTTGACACAATTGGCTTTGTTAGCAACTATTTTGCATTTGTCTTCGCTTTGCAAAATGATTTAACGCAAATTGTTATAAGAGACTATTGTATGAATGAACTTATAAGCCATCCAATTATTTCTCCCAAAATCGATTTGAGATATTCATATATTACAATCATATATGATGATATCAATATTTTTGTTTATTTATTTGTCTTTTATTAAAAACATTTTACTTTATCATCATATTCTCATCCAATAATTCACAAATTAGTTGATTATAGACTAAAATCGTGAATACGTTGAGCATAAATCAAGCGTTTAAAGTCTGGGTTCGAACTCGAATTTTTCCACCTATATTAAATCATACTTATGATTGTTGAATTATTATGATTTTTATTAATTTATATGCACATATTTTCAAAATTGAACTATTATAACAAATAGTTTGAATTCACCTGAATTGAATAATATAATTTGGTTTTTGCGCTAATATAACTTTAAAAATTTAGGTATTTCAAGTACATTAGTATCCGTAGTTTTTGATGGTGTACTTGCTATAGTAGAGTTAATATTAACACAGTTAGTAATATCCATCACAAAGGAAAAAGCAAACAATTTTACTGCTATGGTTATATAAATTTATTTTTTTTACCATCATTTACTTATATATTTATATTGGTATTGAGGATTTCCAATGTTGCGCTATTATCACTGCGCACAGTATATTTTTTAATATAAAAAATAAAAATTAGAAGCTTACGATACCTAATGGCTAGCAAGCTTAGAAATATATATTTTTAAACTTGAGCTCAACTAACAAATAAGCTCAAGCTCGAACTCAAAAGAGTCGTGCATAAGTCAAGTTTCATCCAATCAAATTTATAAAACTCGCAACCCGACTCAATCCATTTTACACCCTTACCATATACCTATTCGAATAGCATAAAATGCTCAGTCACAAATAATTTAAATATCTTTATGTTTCTCTCTCTTAAAATATTGTAGAAAAGAAGAAGAAAAATTGTGTCAACTCAAAAAAAAAAAAAAAACTCATATGTTATTAATTTATTCCAGTGCTTGTTCTTTAGGAAACTAAAATATCAATATTACTTCTATCTTTTCTCTCCATTCTGTCCAGGGTCTAATGTCGAAAGTAGATCAAGACTATTCTTTTATTTAATTAATTTCAAACTTGTGACCAGCAATTTAAAGAAATTTTGTAAACAGAAGCAATATAATAGAAAATAAAAATGTATGTCCAAAATTAGATTAATGAAAACAAACATTTATTCTAACCAAATCTAATCTCTCTTGCTTAAGGACATAGCTCAAAATATAATTATCTACAAATGCCATCCAAATGGCTCTGAATTTTAATAATAACTAGTCCACCGAGCACATTTGATGCGTGTGCAAAATAAAATATGATATAGGCCTATTTGGAAGGTTTTAAAAAAAGTGCTTCTCGAACCATGCTTTTTATAATAGAGTTTTTTTTTTTAAATCAAACAGTTTTGCATTTGAATGCAATAATTAAATTACTTTAAAATATGTTTTTATTTGAAACTACTATGGGATAGCTTCTAAAAAAAGTCATTTTTGGCATTTTTTTTTCCGACTTTTGTGTTTTTTTTCAAACCCATCCAAATATGCTCATAATTTAATTACGTGTTTAAATTTAAAAGCTGTAAAATTAAATATCTATTAAGTTTTTAGTTGAGTGTATAATTTTAAGTATTTTATATATTTATTAAATTTGTGAAAAACCAAAACATTATATTTAAAATTAGATTAAAAAATTATGACTACAAAAATAAATAAAAAATAAAGTAAAATGAATTTTGAACATATGCACATGAGAGATGAGAGAGAGAATAGAGAGACAAACAATAATTTCATATTAAAAATAGGAGAGAGAAAAGTAAAAAGAAAATGAAAGGAAAAAAAAAGTACCAGATCAAAGATAGTAGAGGTGATTATTAAGTGGGTCTGAATTTATAATTAAACAATATAGATATCAACCTTGAAATAAGTTTAAGGGATAAATATTTTTTACCCTACAAACTTTTCGTGTTTTTGGACTTTACCATATGAACTTTTTTTTTTTTTTGCCGTTTGCTATATAAACTTTGCGTTTTTTTATATATTACCATTTAAGGGTATTTTCTGGCGGAATATTCCGTCGGAATTCCATCACATGCATCAAGTGACTTTAAGTAAGGGCAAATGCGTCATTTTACATGGGATAAATACTTCTAACTCTCTAAACTTTTCGCATTTTGGGACTTTACTATATAAACGTTTTTTTTATTATCATTTGTCATTTGAACTTTGTATTTTTTACATATTACCATCTAAGGGCATTCACATGTATGTCATGTGACTTTAACTAGCTGAAGTGACGCATTTGCCCTTAGCTCCACCGGGAAGTGACGCGTAAAAAATCGTAAAGTTCAAATGGCAAATGACAAAAAAAAAAAAATTATATGATAAAGTCCCAGAACGTGAATAGTTTGAAGGGTAAAAAATATTTATTCCTAATTTTAATTAAGAGTAGTTCATAATGAAAAGAGTTAAACCAGAAAAGTTGCTTGAAACTCCTGCCCAGCTATCATTTCCTCGGAAAGTTATCATCTTAAGTTAATAATTGCTAATTTAATATCAAGAAAAAAGGCAGTCAAAGAACTGATTAATCAGATACTATGAAAATAAGTCATATAATTACTAACCAGTATAGTTTGGTGGGGGGTGGGGTGGGGGGACAACATTCCATGAAAGAGAGAGCTTAAGTTGGTTGAAGCAGAGGAAGCTTAACTTGTAGGCAATGGAGACTCTGCAACCAACAACAACCCTCCAAATGTGACCTCCATTAGGTGCCAAATGATTGCCACGAAAGTGATACAAATTCTACCCAAGAGGATTCTACAAAAAGGAACGCTCACCATATATCCCCATTACTTCCCTTCTACATTACTCGCTCTACGACCACCACCACCACCATCACCACCAACACCACCACCACCACCACCCCCTGTTTCCGCTGCCTGTCACCACCAATGGAAGCCAGCGCGGGGCTCGTTGCTGGTTCTCACAACCGGAACGAGCTTGTCGTCATCCATGGCCACGAAGAGGTATACAAGCTGCATGCATGCAAAATGATTCTGAAGTTATATGCACATATATAAATATGTATATACGCATATCTCCTTGTGTTTTTGTATGTGCATAAATATAACTAGTATTTATCAATCTTGATTTTGCAGCCTAAGCCTCTGAAAAATTTGAGTGGCCAAGTTTGCGAGATATGTGGTGATGAGGTTGGCCTCACGGTGGATGGTGAACTGTTTGTGGCGTGCAACGAATGTGGTTTCCCTGTGTGCCGGCCGTGCTACGAGTATGAAAGAAGAGAGGGGAGCCAACTGTGTCCCCAGTGCAAGACAAGATACAAGCGCCTTAAAGGCAGTCCGAGGGTTGAGGGAGATGATGACGAGGAAGATATTGACGACATCGAACATGAATTCAACATTGATGAGCAAAAAAAGAACACAGATATTGCAGAGGCCATGCTTCATGGCAAGATGAGTTATGGACGAGGACCTGAAGATGACGACAATGCCCAATACCCACCGGTTATATCCGGTGGCCGCTCACGTCCTGTAAGAACTATATATATAGAGGCTCACTAGTCTTTTAATTAAAATCTATAATTGGTTGCTAATTAAACAAATACAGGTAAGCGGAGAGATCCCGATTTCAAACCTTGCTTATGGAGAACAAATGATGGGAGCCTCTTTGCATAAGCGGGTGCATCCATATCCTGATGATCCTGGTAAAAATTACACACACACAGACACACACATATATTTCTCTAGAATCATGTGAAAGTATATACAATATGTTAGAGAAAAAGTTATATATATAGTAAATCAGGTGCATACATGCATGTCTTTTGGTGATGATACATATAAACATGATATACAGGAAGTGCAAGATGGGATGACAAGAAAGACATGGGATGGAAAGAAAGAATGGATGATTGGAAAATGCAACAAGGAAATTTGGGGCCTGACCATGATGATTCAGCTGACCCTGACATGGCCATGTAAGTGATCTTTGAGCTTCATTTAATTTAAAATTTTTCCATTGAACTGGAACTGATTATATAATTAAGAGCTGTATCAGACAAGGTCTAAAACGTGTTTTTCATCTGTTTACAGAGGCCCAAAAACAAAATATTTTAAGAGAATTACCATGAAATTCAAGCACTAAACAGAATATCAACAAGATGGTCTTCTGTTCATAAGACGATGATTTAATCTCAATATGTACAAGAAAACAAGACAATATGACAAAGAAAACAAGACAATATGACAGTTCATTTCATAGGCAAGATTTGCAACAATATTGACTATTCTATGAGCATGTTTCAACGCACGACTTTGTCAACATCCAACACTCGTTCTCTATTCTACACGATCTCAGCAAATTTTGTAAAAAGAATGAAGTAGATAATACAACTAAGTTTAGTTCTTTACTAGTTGAATAGCTAATAGGATTTCATAATTTAATTACATGATGTGTGATGGATCTTATTCTGAAAAGCCCTGTATGTGAGAAAAATACAGGTTAGATGAAGCAAGACAGCCATTGTCAAGGAAAGTGCCAATTGCATCGAGTAAGATCAATCCTTACCGAATGGTGATTGTGACTCGGCTGTTTGTGCTGGCCATCTTCCTCCGTTACCGAATCTTGAACCCCGTGCATGACGCCCTTGGCCTTTGGCTGACTTCAATTATATGTGAAATCTGGTTTGCCTTCTCATGGATTCTTGATCAGTTCCCTAAATGGTTCCCCATTGATCGTGAGACCTATCTTGATCGCCTTTCACTCAGGTAATACTAAAATGAGATCTAGAGTACCCTAGTGGTCTTACATCTCAAATCATGCAGCCTATTTGGTAAATATGAAAAACATGTCTGTTTTCATTTATTCAAGGAACAAAAAATAAATAATAATAACCATATAGGGGACCAGTCTCCGGGAACCATAAAACTGAGGAAAATTTTGATGCAGGTATGAGAGGGAAGGTGAGCCCAACATGCTAGCTCCAGTGGATATATTTGTCAGTACAGTCGATCCCATGAAGGAACCACCCCTTGTTACAGCTAATACTGTTCTATCAATATTGGCAATGGACTACCCTGTTGATAAGATCTCATGCTACATATCTGATGATGGTGCTTCAATGTGTACCTTTGAAGCGCTATCAGAAACAGCAGAATTTGCCCGAAAATGGGTTCCATTTTGTAAGAAATTTTCTATAGAGCCTCGAGCCCCAGAGATGTACTTCTCAGAAAAGGTTGACTATCTAAAGGACAAAGTGCAGCCAACGTTTGTTAAGGAGCGAAGAGCTATGAAGGTATAATCTGAACCATAAAACAACGTGAATATTAGAAATTTTCTCAAGTTGGATGTTACATAGGTTATGTTGGTGTGTCTAACAGAGAGAATATGAGGAGTTCAAAGTCAGAATAAACGCAATGGTTGCAAAAGCCACAAAAGTTCCTCCTGGAGGATGGATCATGCAAGATGGAACACCGTGGCCTGGCAACAACACCAAGGATCATCCTGGTATGATTCAAGTGTTTCTAGGCCAAAGTGGAGGCCTTGATGTGGAAGGACATGAACTCCCTCGCCTTGTCTATGTTTCCCGTGAGAAGAGACCTGGTTTTCAGCATCACAAAAAGGCTGGTGCTATGAATGCTCTGGTAATGATCATGAAATCTTCAAACATCCCAAGACGCTCTGCTTCGATATTATGTTTCTAACATAATCTATTTGCAGGTTCGTGTTTCTGGAGTTCTTACCAATGCTCCATTCATGCTGAACTTGGATTGTGATCATTACATAAACAACAGCAAAGCCGTGAGAGAGGCCATGTGCTTCTTGATGGATCCACAAGTTGGAAAGAAGGTTTGCTATGTGCAGTTCCCTCAGAGATTTGATGGAATTGACCGACACGATAGATATGCCAACAGGAACACAGTCTTCTTTGATGTAAGTGCCTGAAATAAATATTTTGAAGAACTCTAGCAATATCATGTATCGAAAATAATATAAGGAGAGCGAAGTTTAAAACATTTTCAATAGTACGCTAATTATTTGCCTTTATCTCCTCTTCTTCTCTTTCACAGATAAACATGAAAGGCCTAGATGGGATTCAAGGTCCTGTTTATGTCGGAACAGGATGTGTTTTTAGAAGACAGGCCTTATATGGCTATGAACCTCCCAAGGGTCGTAAGCGTCCAAAAATGGTAAGCTGTGACTGCTGCCCATGTTTTGGACGCCGGAAAAAGCTTCCGAAATACTCTAAACATGACGTGAATGGTGGAGTTGATGTTCAAGGTTTTTGGCAGTCACTGACTAATATAGTTATAAAGATTGTTTTCTGCCTCCATTCTAACTCAATGACACATAAGAAATATGCATTTCTTTGTGAAGCAGGTTTTGATGATGACAAGGAACTTCTGAAGTCTCAGATGAACTTTGAAAAGAAATTTGGGCAATCACCTATATTCGTGACTTCAACTTTGATGGTTGAAGGTGGTGTTCCTCCTTCCTCAAGCCCAGCAGCTCTGCTCAAGGAAGCCATTCATGTCATAAGCTGTGGATACGAAGACAAAACAGAATGGGGTACAGAGGTATCATTTGACATCTCCTCTTGCGATATATCTCATTAATTATCTATCACAACATCTGCTATATTTTTACTACATACTCTAAATCTTTACTTCTCATAAACATGCAGTTGGGTTGGATTTATGGTTCTATCACAGAAGATATCCTCACAGGTTTCAAGATGCACTGTCGTGGCTGGAGGTCAATTTACTGCATGCCCAAAACGCCTGCCTTTAAGGGATCTGCTCCAATTAATCTGTCAGATCGTCTCAACCAGGTGCTGCGATGGGCCTTGGGTTCTGTTGAAATCTTTTTTAGTCATCACAGCCCTGTCTGGTATGGTTATAAAGAAGGAAAACTCAAGTGGCTTGAACGTTTTGCATACGTTAACACAACTGTCTATCCCTTCACCTCTCTACCCCTTCTTGCCTACTGTACCCTCCCAGCCATCTGCTTGCTCACTGGAAAGTTCATAATGCCAGAGGTAAGATATCATACTACACTAATTTGTCTAAATGCTATAAAGCCAATAGGCCTCCTAGGATCATTTATATTGTAAACTGAAAAGTCTTTGCTTCTTCATCCAGATAAGCACATTTGCAAGTCTATTCTTCATTGCTCTCTTCCTCTCAATCTTCATCACGGGTATTCTAGAACTAAGGTGGAGTGGAGTTAGCATTGAGGAATGGTGGAGGAATGAGCAATTTTGGGTTATCGGTGGTGTGTCTGCTCATCTCTTTGCTGTTATTCAGGGCCTTTTGAAAATCTTGGCTGGTATAGACACAAATTTTACGGTCACATCCAAGGCATCAGATGATGAGGAGTTTGGTGAGTTATATGCCTTCAAGTGGACAACACTCCTAATCCCTCCAACAACTATTTTGATAATAAACTTGGTCGGTGTTGTGGCTGGAATCTCTGATGCCATAAACAATGGTTACCAATCATGGGGTCCCTTATTCGGGAAGCTTTTCTTTGCCTTTTGGGTGATTGTACATCTGTACCCCTTCCTTAAAGGTCTCATGGGTAGGCAGAACAGGACGCCTACTATTGTTGTTATATGGTCAGTGCTCCTAGCCTCCATCTTCTCCTTGCTTTGGGTTAGGATTGACCCCTTCATACTAAAAACAAAGGGCCCTGACACCAAGCAATGTGGGATTAATTGCTGATATTGTGCTTGTCATTCTTCTAAGAAGCCACACTCGACAATTACACTATACATTTTGAAGATTGAAGATCTGATGTGTTTGTCCAACCAATGGAGTTGCACAAAAAGGAATAAAGAAGTTTTGTGAAGTGCTATGTGTGCTGTTCATTTTTGTACATGGCTAAAACAGAAAAATACAGCAATAGATACTTTTTTTCTGATTGATGGAGGCAATTTAATGATGTTCAATCCTGTAGTTTGGAAGAGAAAATTCTCATTTATTATTCACTCTAAGAACGTCCTATATATACAAGTACAACGCTAACGAAAAAGGAAAGAATAAACCCTAATCAATCTAGGAATCCTAATCAATATAGGAATATACCTATACTATATTTCCTAAATAGATAATATTTACATATATTCTTTACACTCCCCCTCAAGTTGGAGCATAGATGTTAATCATGCCCAACTTGTTACATATATAATCAATTCGAACCCCTATTAGGCCTTTTGTAAAGATATCTCCTAGTTGCTCTCCAGTCTTGATATATCCTGTCGAGATCAAATTTTCTTGAATTTTCTCACGAACGAAGTGACAATCTATTTCAATATGTTTGGTTCGTTTGTGAAACACTGGATTAGAGGCAATATAAAGAGCAGCTTGGTTGTCGCACCACAACTTTGCTGGCAATGAAACCTTAACACCAACTTCATTCAAGAGTTGATATATCCACATAACTTCGCACACAGATTGTGCCATAGCTCTATTCTCTGATTCTGCACTTGTAGATCTTCTATCACTCTTAGAACCTGCCCAGTCTGCATCTGAGAAACACTCACTGCTAGAGTGTTCGTGATTCCCATACAATATACCACGTCCAGGAGCACCTTTTAAATAACACAAAATTTGTTCCAATGCAACCCAATGATTAACTGTAGGTGCAGTCATAAATTGACTAGCAACGCTAACGGAATAAGCAATATCAGGACAAGTTATGGTAAGATAATTCAACTTCCCAACAAGTCTCCTATACTTCTCAGGATCTTCAAACAACTCGCCATCGTCTTTTGCAAGCTGCAGATTAGGAGTAATTGGCGTACTGCATGGCTTGGCACCTAACTTCCCCGTCTCTGCCAACAAATCCAATACGTATTTCCTTTGAGATAAGTAAATACCTTTCCTGCTCTTAGTAACCTCTACTCCTAAGAAATAAGTCAATTTTTCCAAATCCTTCGTGTGGAACTAGGTATGTAAAAAGGACTTTAGAGATGAAATTCCTTCATCATCACTCCCAGTAATGACAATATCATCTACATACACCACAAGAAGAATGATGCTAGCTGAAAAATGCCTATAGAATACAGAGTGATCACACTTACTCTTTTTCATCCCAAATCGTTGAACACTCTCACTAAATTTTCCAAACCAAGCTCGAGGACTTTGCTTTAAACCATACAAAGACTTTCGAAGACGGCAAACTTTTCCATACTCCCCCTGAGCAACAAACCCAGGCGGTTGCTCCATATATACTTCTTCCTGAAGATCACCATGTAAGAAAGCATTTTTGATATCCAATTGGTAAAGAGGCCAATTATAAGTAGCTGCCAAAGAAATGAATAATCGAACAGAAGTCAATTTAGCAACTGGTGAGAATGTATCAGAATAATCCACACCATAGGTTTGAGCATATCCCTTAGCCACCCATCATGCTTTAAGACGAGCCACTGATTCATCCGGATTCATTTTCACTGCAAATACCCATTCGCATCCAATAGCCTTCTTACTATTAGGCAAATCAACCAACTCCCAAGTACCATTGTCATCGAGGGCATTCATTTCTTCTATCATAGCATTGCGCTAGCTAGGATGAGACAATGCTTCCCGAATAGTTTTAGGAACAAATACAGAATCTAAAGAAGCAATGAATGAACAAGAAGAAGAGGACAAATGATCATAAGAGACAAAGGAAGAAATGGGATAAGTGCACTGGCGTTTACCTTTTCGAAGAGCAATAGGCAGATCAAGATCACACTACTAGAAAACAGCGACTTAGCCATGGATTTTTAGCCACGGACAGAATTGGTTGCCAGTAGCTACGGAAAAGGCCACGGATCGAGGAAAAAAATGAAAACATATGGCCACGGATTTTTCGGTGGCTAAACACACAAAAATCCGTGGCCATATAAATTATTTGAAAAAAAAACATAAATGTTTTTCCCCAGTAATTAAATAAATTTTTTTTAAAAAAAAGTTGGATTTGGCCACGGATTAATCCGTGGCCAAGAAATAAAATTATTTTTCTTTCTTTTTTTATGCAAATTGGCCATGGATAAATCCGTGGCCATATAATTTTTTTTTAAAAAAAACATAAATGTTTTTCCCCAGTAATAAAATAAATTTTTTTTTAAAAAAAAAGTTGGAGTTGGCCACGGATAAATCCGTGGCCAAGAAATAAAATTATTTTTCTTTTTTTTTTATGCAAATTGGCCACGGATTTATCCGTGGCCATATAAATTTTTTTAAAAAAAAACATAAATATTTTCCCCAGTAATAAAATAAATTTTTTTTAAAAAAAGTTGGACTTGGCCACGGATAAATCCGTGGCCAAGAAATAAAATTATTTTTCTTTTTTTTTATGCAGACCGTGGCCATATAAATGTTTTTTAAAAAAAAAACATAAATATTTTTTCCCAGTAATAAAATAATTTTTTTAAAAAAAAGTTGGACTTGGCCACGGATAAATCCGTGGCCAAGAAATAAAATTATTTTTCTTTTTTTTTTTATGCAAATTGGCCACGGATTTATCCGTGGCCATATAAACTTTTCACAAAAAAAACATAAATGTTTTTCCCCAATAATAAAATAATTTTTTTTTAAAAAAAAGTTGGACTTGGCCACGGATAAATCCGTGGGCAAGAAATAAAATTATTTTTCTTTTTTTTATGCAAATCCGTGGCCATATAAATTTATTTAAAAAAAAACATAAATATTTTTCCCCAGTAATAAATTAAATTATTTTTTTTAAAAAACAAAGGACTTGGCCACTGGATAAATCCGTTGCCAATAAATAAATTTATTTATTTCTTTTGTTTTTTGCGGGGTGGCCACGGATTTATCCGTGGCCACAAAATAAAATTATTTTTTTTTTAAAAAGTGAGGGGCCACGGATTTAATTTAATTTTTTTTTTAAATTTTAAGTGGCTCGCTTAAATCGAGCGGCCCGACATTACGGGGCATTAAAACGTTTGAGCAATTTCAAAATCATCACATTATCGTCACGGTTCTTGTATTCTGCCTTCTTATGCGTTAAATCTTGCAGTTTGATCAACGAGAACACGTTTTTCTCTTTCAGTGATATATACGAATGACTTCGTACTCCGGTGTCAATGCGCGATAACGTCAATTAACTCGCGTAGGAATCATCAATAAAATGGACTTTAGAGCAGATTGATTAGTGTTTTAGTTGTATTGCGCCAATGTCTATTTACTTAACTTAAATGAAAACTATTATTATAATTTGTTCGTATATGATTCTTTTTACTTGTTTTTTTTGTTAGACAAAATTCTTTTGGCAGCCTGATCATTCGAGCCGAGTTTGGAAGAACTTCGAGCATAAGGGTTCGAAAATTTTGAAAAATAGATTGGCTAAAGCTCGTAGGGACAACCATAGGCCCAATTGGATAGGTGAGAAATCTTGGGATGCTTTACGGGCCATATGGGACAGCCCAGAGTTTCAGAGGATACGGGAGCAAAACAGGGTAGACCGAGCATCGACATGTGACGGAAGGGGATTCCCTGGCCATAAGGGAGGAGCCAGATCTCATCTAAGGTGGCAAGATCATTTGGTAAGTCATTACTTTCCTTGTGATTTATTTAATTAATTGAAGTAGTAGTTGATTTTTACGATTTTATCTCATTACTGTCCTTATATTTTACTTCATTTTTATTGTAGACCGAGAAATATGGACATCGGCCTTCAGTAGACGAGACATTTGCGGCCCTCCATTGTTCACTTGCCAATGATGGAACGGAGCAGTATGTTGATGACCGAGCAAGGGCTACTATGGTAGTTTTCTAATAATTTATATCGTCACTTATTATTTTTAAATATGCATTATATAACAATTATGTATGTTATTTTTGCAGGAGAGCTTTAGAGCAAATTATGACGAAGCTTGTTCTCGAGCCGCCGAAAATACACAGGGCGGACCAATTCAGCAGCCCGACAAGTTGGAGGTAACATTCAAAAGTGTATACTTGGAAAATATATATAGTTATTAAAAAAAAAATATATATATATATATATACTTTATTAAAAATATATATATACGTTTTAGATTTGAAAGCAAACAGTCGGCGGTCCAAAGAAGGGTCGTTGGTATGGGGTTGCCGGTGGACCCTCTACCGTGACAGTTGAGTCTTCTGGCTCATGGACTGATTTAAATACTTGGGTTGACCCCAAGACAGAGGAGCTCACACAGAAGATAAGCGAGTTAGAGGAGAAACACAGTCAGAAGATGGCCGATATGGAAGAAAAGCATAGTCGAGAGATCTCCAGCCTTCAGAAAACTGTGTCCCTAATGGCAGCCAACCTAAAGAAACTCACGCGTCGATTAGCTCCGTGGCGTAAGAAGGGCTCTACTTCGTCTGCTCCTGTTGCTCGGGATGAAAATGAAGGCGATGACGACGACGACGATGAGGATGATGGAGACGATGATGTTCCGACTTTTGATCTTTAAAAACGTTTATATATGCATTATTGTATGAATAATTTTGTATGATTTCATGTATTAAACTTATCGAATAATATTAATTATTAATTATATATATGCTATATGGATTATTAGTATTACATTGATATACAGTTTGTTAGTATTTAGGTTTGTTGGTATTTTGAATATTCGAAAAAAATTGCAGGTTTTGGGGTATATTATAACAAATTAAATACTTAAAATTTATGTAAATATAGTGACGGATTTTTCCGTCGCTATTTTGATTATTTTAAAAAATAAAAAATAGTGGCCAACATTTTATTTATTTTAAAAAATAAAAAATATGGCCACGGATAAATCCGTAACCAAAAATAAAAAAAAATTAAAATTTTTATTTTTATTTTTAATTTTAATTTAAGCTAAATAAGAATTTGAATTTTTTTTTATTATTGACCACGGATAAATCCGTGGCCAAGAACAAAAATAATCCGTGGCCAAAGTCTGTGGCCAGTTTTAGCCACGCCAGTTTTGGCCACGGAATTTTTCCGTGGCCAAATCCATAGCCTTTTTATTTGGCCACGGATTTTGGCCCTAATCCGTGGCCAAATCCATGGCGAAAAGACTGTTTTCTAGTAGTGTCATTTGTATCAGGATCTGATGTCGAAGGACCTGGTATAGGATGTGTATCCGAAGGCTCTTGTCTTCTCGAGTACACATGAACGATAGGTGGTTTAGTAGATACAGGGGCCACAAGTGTTGGAGCTACTAGTGGATATTCAGAGACTGTTGTTATAGTATAGACTAACAAATCATCTTCCTCCTCCTGATTCCGATAAGTAGTAGACATAGGAAAAAATAGAGTGTTTTCTAAAAAAGTAACATCAGTAGACACAATATATTGATCAAGATTGGGACAATAACACCTATACCCTTTTTGAAGACGAGAGTATCCCAAGAACACACATTTTAAATATTTCGGATCCAACTTTGTGATATGGGGACGAATATCACGAACAAAGCATGTGCTGCTGAATATTCTAGGTTCTATGGAAAACAAAGACTTGGTAGGAAAGAGGACAGTATATGGAATCTCACCATTAAGAACAGTTGATGGCATGCGATTAATCAAGAAACAAGCTGTGGAAACGGCATCAGCCCAAAAATATTTAGGGACTTTCATTTGAAATAAAAGGGCTCGAGCTGTCTAAAGAAGATGCCTATTCTTTCTCTCTGCCACTCCATTTTGAGATGGAGTATCAACGCATGAAGATTGATGAAGAATTCCATTCTGAATCATATAAGTTTGAAAAGTTTTTGAAAAATACTCTTGAGCATTATCACTTCTCAAAGTTTGCACAGAAACATTAAATTGGGTTCGTATTTCGGCACAAAAGGAATATACCTATACTATATTTACTAAATAGATAATATTTACATATATTCTTTACAAATCCTGCAAAGCACCTTTATTCTTTTCTGTTTTCTATAATCTTTGAAAATTATTTTTGGTCAAGCTCATAAAGAATGAAAGATTGATGCATCCATCACGGAAATAACTACATGAAACAGATTTAGCAAGTTGAACGAAACTAATTAAATGGGAAAACCACAAAGCTGATAAATAACAGAGGTTAAACCAACCTCTTCCCCGTACGAAATATTATGAAGCTTTAGCCATTTCTCCACATATAAATAGGACAATTTGTACCGTAATGGTCAAGAAAGGCTCTTTTGGATGCATAATTTATTACTGATTTACAATCCTTTGGCAAGAAATTTATATCTGAGAAGCTCCCTTAAAATACGTTCCAGAAACTTACCAGAAAAACTTGGCTTCAAAACAAGATTTGTTTGACATAAAAAAGATTAGAAATCACATTGAATCAAAAGTAAGAATTTAAAACCAATTATTGATCCCACAGGACAGATGCTCTCCTACCTCTATATAAGGCCTAGTGTCTCATAATGTGAAACGTATAAAATTTTGACACTCCAAAGCTCTCTATTGCAGTTAAGTACATTCTCTATGACTCTTCTAGCAATTATTTCGTCATTTTATTACTTTTATTATTCATTTATTATTCTTGAACTCATTACTTACACAATTCAGTAGAGTGCTAACTCTTGTTTTTTAAGTTTCCTCCCTGAAGTCGAGGATTTTCCCATAAAGTGTTGAGACTCGTTTCCCATGTTACAAATTTAGGGTGCTCGAAAAAATAGTAAGCATCAATACTGATGACTATTGCAAGATTTGGATGAATGTCGAGCTTCAAGCACAATCGTGTAAAAGCAAAGGTGCCATTTTTGTTTCCCCCATTTTTTTTTGCATTAAGTTATATCATGGCATCCCAAAAATGCCCAATTTTATATTTGGCTAGGAAAATTGCGTTTGTGTCCCTATAATGCAATGTTAGTTCCATTCTCAGTATCATAATAGTCATTTTTGGTCCTATTGGTTACAACTTGATGGCGAAATTTGACAATAGTTAGTTTGCACGTGTGCCGTTAGTCAATCATCTTAAAGACTTTTGGGGGAAAAGTCATGTGTAGGTCATGTGATCTGTAGTGTCATCCCTAAACTCTTTTCTTCACTTCGTTTTTTTTTTACCTTTTTCACATAAATTCTTTAATATTTGAACTAAACCCTAAAAGCCTCTCTCAAAAAATTTGATGTTACTTTGAAGGAATTTTTGTTTGTTGACATTGCGCACGAGTTGGCGAGGTAAATACTTGATGATATCTTGGGAGAGATGTTGTTGTTACAAGAGTAGACGTTGACATTGAAGAACTCGATTGGGTTAAGTTAGTTCTTCTTGTTTGTTGTATTTGCACTTGCTTTTTTGTGAAAAAAAATTTGGATTGAATGATTTTATATTGTTTTATAGTACATTGTGATGTGTAAAGATGCCTTGACTATGTAAATTATGTGAATGAGAGTGATTATAAGGATTGAATACAGTGATTGAATACAGTGATTATAGTGCTACCACCAAAGGTAGTGATTGTGCGGGTTTGGATGATCTTGACTATGTAAATTATGTGAATGAGAGTGTAATTGAGGGAGAAATTAATGATGAAAGTTCTGAAGATATTGCATACGAATCATTTGGAGAAGATTTTGATGATGAAATTGATTCTGATGATGAGAATACCATTAGAACCTATCTAGTGTTCAATCATAAGGATATCTTTAATCTTAAATTTGAGATAGGGCTAGCCTTTAGTAAGAAAGATGAATTTAGAGATTTTATACACTCTCATGCCATCTACACTTTAAGAAACTTGAAAATCACCAAGAATGACAAAATGAGAATATATGCTAGGTGCTTAAATGATGGGTATGAGTGGCATATCAATGTACTGAAAGTGAAGAAAGAAACCAATTTTCAAATTAGGGAATACAATGTAGAGCATAAGTGTGGTATCACCACTCGGGTAAAAAATCTCAAATGTAAGTGGTTGGCTGCTAGGTATGAAAAAACATTTTAGGTCTGATCCTAATAGGAATATTAAAAGTTGGAAGGATGATGTAGAGTTAGATATAAAATGCACATTTCTAAGTGCCAGGCTTATAGAGCAAGGAAGGGAGAAGTTAGAAACATTTAGAGTAATAATGATAATCAATAAGGGCTATTGTGGGATTATGTAGATGCACTGAGAAAGAAAATTCCGGGTTCCACAATCATTATGCAATTAGGTGAAGAAAGTGATTCCTTAGGACACCAAAAATTCCATAAACAGATTCGTTTTGAGACGTTGAAAAAGGGCTTCTTTTCAGGATGTAGGCCAATTGCGGAAGTTGAGGGTTGTCATTTAAGGGGGCCCCATGGTAAGATTCTTTTTTACAGCAGTTCCTATTGATCCTAATAACAACCTTTACACCATAGCATATGTTGTAGTGTATAGTGAGACTAAGAAAGCTTGGGTGTGGTTTTTAAGGCTGCTTAAAAAGGATCCACATTTTGAAAGGGAAGATGCATTTACATTCATATTAGACAAACAGAAAGGATTAACCCGACTTTTGAGGTGGTGTTGCCTAGATTAGACAATAGATTTTGTCTAAGGCATCTTCATGGCAATATGAAGAATGCAGGTAATTGTTTTTTGAAGGCTTATGTGGCAATTTGAAGACAATAAATTCCACAAACTGTTTATGTGGGAGAAGTGTTTTTTGAAGGCTCTCAAGCCAGCCTTAAATTGCATCGTTTGTATGGTCTTCTAGAATAGGAAACACTAATACTTTTGCTCTTACAGTGTAATGTAGTGTTGGCTTGTGAGTATTATTGTCTGCTATGAATGATTATTTATTTAGACAACAACTTTCATTTTTTGGACACGTAGCGATTGATATTTGAATGTTGATGAATGAAGCAATTATTTGATGGCCTTTCATATTTGTATTGTTGTGATAGTTTATGAGCCCATTTGAATGGATTTTTTTTTTAAAAGAAGAAGTACTTATTTTTTGAAAAGAAACACTAGCAAAAAAAATTGTATTTGGATGGGTTTTTAAAAAAAGCAGAAATCAGAAAAAAAAAAGCCAAAAGAGGCTTTTTTAAAAGCTACCCTAAAGTAACTTCAAATAAAAACATCTTTTAAAACACTTTTAATTATTGTATCCAAACACAAAACTACTTTGCTTACAAAAAAGCTTTACTATTAAAAGCATTGGTCGAAAATCACTTTTTTTTAAACCTATCCAAATAGGCCCTAAGTCTTAATATATTTTAAGCTTTTCAGTGATAACAATACAACTGTATACATTGATACTACAAACTTAAAATGATAGCCTAAACTGGGCAAACTTCACTTTTTTCTGGATAAATTTATCAAAATAGATATTAATATTTGAAAACCTTAAACATCTTACATTAAATATATTACATGAAACCATAAAAAGAACATAGAAGAGCATATTACATCCATTTTTTTCAAGTGGGATCATAGTACTACATTTTTCCTACCTTCAAACCACCAAGAACCCAAAAAACTTGCTCAAACAAAATCGCATCCCCAAATCCATTCCAAACTTCATAGGAAAAATGCGAAAAAAGAATGGCATCCATGAAATGGACAAGAGTGCAACACACAAGTTCTTCATCTTATAAGTGGTAGCTAACTTCACCTATAGCTGATCAATTTGTGCATTTTGGGCCACCCTCTCACTTTGATTAGTGTTCAACATCCTCAACAATTTAGGAATGATAGCTCTTGCTCTTACAACAGGGGCGGATCAATCCATTTGAAAAAGGCGTGTTGGTCTTCACTTTTTGCACAGAGCAAGAAACTTCTTTTGGGATTCTCATCTGTCCAAGATGTCCAACGACTAGAAGGATTTCCACAATAGCTATTCATCCTAGTTTCAGATTTGGTGGACATTTCCCCAACAAAGAGAGAAGAAAAAAAAGGATAGGGAGGGGATGAGAGATGTTGATGAGATTTCACATTTTTGGAGGGAAATAAATAGTGGTAGGTCACATTTCCCACCAACAAAGGTCCCATCATCAAGTTTTAGCTCCAAGATAAGTCCCAAAGTCAAATTTTAGACCAAAATTGGTTGACTAACGTGTGCATTCCTTCCAAAAACTAACTATTGTCATTTTTTCAACACCAAATAATATTTAGTGGGACCTAAAGTGGCTATTACAATAGTTATGAAATAGAAAATGTTGGCAGAAACTCTCCATCCATATTTTACAACTTCTGGTTTTTTAGTCAAAATATTGGAGTTCATTTTGACAATGTCATCCTTTTTAAATAATTGATATTTTTGCTTTTTTTAAGGATAAATGAGTAATTTGATTTAAAATAATGTTTGCTTCTGAACATTTTTTTCAAATACTACCTACGTTTTTGTGCTTTTCAACATTTTATTTAATTTCTTGAACATTCCTACTTTTATTATTCCATTTTTTTTGTAATTTTTTCTACAACTCTAATTTATCTAGAAGTAGTAACATTTGTTAACACCCCACCGTATCTTTTTGGTTGGTTGAGTTATTTAGTTATTGTAGGTCAAACTCATTTTAGACCTTTTGTACATTCTTTATTGTAACATACTATATATATATATGCCATGTGTTTGTTTAAATAAATATTTTAGGGCAAATTACGTGTACTCCTTCGATGTATAGTACAATTACAAATTAGTTCGTGTGATTTTAAAAATTACAAATATCCCCTAAGATATGTATCAATTTAACAAAATTCATCATTCATCAAAGCAAGATGTAATTGCAAGTTGCATTTCTAGTGGTTCCGACGAGATTTTGAGATGACATTTGTATGGTCTTGATAAGTCCCAGATGCATAAGTTATATATGAAGGCAATTTTTTTTTAAAAAAAAAGAAGTGGTGGTATAAAATTACAGGTGGTGATGCCCAGTGGTGATTGTTGTGGTATAAAACAAAATTACTTCATAATAATTGGTGGAATAACAAAATTGATTGAAAGATTTTATTAGGTTTGACAAGGCGCATTTGTTGGTTGTCAAGTTGACTACCTCGGTTTTAGAAAAATTATCTTTTGGACATCTCTATTAATATTTACAAGAAGATACTAAACCTCGAGAGAGTATTTGTAACTTTTAAACCAATAAAAACTAATTTGCAATTACATTATCTATGTATATTATAAATTGCGAATAACTTAGGATGTTTCACGTTTCTTTATTTTTTTGTTACGACCAAAATAACCTTATACAATAATAACAAATCATATTAATTAAAGGTCTTTTGGTAATTTAAAAATTAAACACTAGATTTTTGGTGGGACACTGAACAAATCAAATACCAAACTTATGAATAAAGAGTTGGGCTTCTAATAGGACTCTATAATATTTAAGTGACACCAACCAAAAAAAAAAAAAAAAAAACAAAGAAAAAGAAAACAGAAGAAGAAGAAGAAGAAGAAGAAGAAGAAGAAGATGTATTAGTAGTAGTAGCTTGCAATATTCATTGCTCTCTTTCAATCCATTGTACAAAAATAATTTATTAAGTAAACTATAAATTATTTGTACTACATTATACTATTTATTTACTTATTTTAAGTCATGGTAGACAATAAATTGAAATTTGTGTAGAAGTACATAATTTCACTAAATCTTTAATAAGAATGATGGGTTTATTTGTAATTAATACCATATGTCCCCACATTATATACAAAGATATATATGTATATATTGTTTTCTTGGTACAGGTTTACAAAGATATACATATAATAAATATGAATAATATATCTTTAGAAAAACTTTAAGAACATGATGAAATATTAAATGAAGGAAAAACTAGCACGTTCTTGAAAATAAAATAACACTACAAATTACTACAAAGAATCCCACATGCATTAATGCTATAAAAAATAAGTAGAAATAATCCACATACAAACAAAATAATTATTCACAAGTTAAAATTCAACAAACTTATGATTTTAAACAATTAGAAAGTTGAACTCTTAGATAGTCATGAAAAGATGCTTTAGGGCCCGTTTAGGTAGGCTTAGGAAAAGTGCTTCTCGAGAATGCTTTTTCTAATAGAGTTTTTTTTTCTTTTTTGAAGCCAAACAGTTTTCCATTTAAATGCAGTAATTAAAAGTGCGCTAAACAGTATTTTTATTTGAAGTTACTCTCTGTGGTTTCTAAAAAAGCCAATTTTAGGCTATTTTTATTGGGTTTTGTTTTTTTAAGGCCCAACCAAACACAATTTTGTTTTTTTACTAAGAAACCATTTTTTTTTAAAAAAGTGCTTCTTTTCTAAGCAAAGTCCATCCAAAGGGGCTCTTAGTAGCTTTCTTTTTTCAGAAGGTGCTTGGGCATGATAGTGGATTTGGTGTAGGATTACTCTATATATGAGGTAATGGAGAAGAAACAGTGGAGAAGGAGGTGGAGGTGGAGGTGGAGGTGAAAGCGGTAGTGATGTAAATTGTAGTTAAGATAGTTGCTATGACGTGGGAGGTAGATTTGGAGGCACTGGCGGAGGAGTAAAGTGTAGTTGTTGTAAAGATGGGGCAAAGTTGGTGGTGCGTATACCATGATGAAAATAATGAAAAATTCAGTGAGAAACATAGGCATAATAGGGTCCGTTTGGATGGACTTTAAAAAAAAAGTGCTCATCGAATGGTGTTTTTTATAGTAAAGTTTTTTAAGTCAAGTAGTTTTGCGTTTAGATACAATAATTAAAATTGCTTTAAAATGTGCTTTTATTTGAAGCTATTCTAGGGTAGTTTCTAAACAAAACCATTTTGGCCTTGTTTTTATGGCTTCTGCTTTTTTTAAAAAGTCAACCTAAACATAATTTTTTTTCTTTGAAGTACTTTTTTTAAAAAAAAAAAGAAATGTTTTTTATCTAAAAAAAGCACATCCAAAAGGGCTCATAAAGGCACTACATATGATGGCAATAATGTGATTAAAATAGGCTTCTTTTTTTCCATGAAAACATGTGGTAGTGTTTATAGTGTTGTGATGTAGAATAGTAATATGAAGAACTAGAACCCTAAACCTCCTAAATAATGAATGTTGTTATGTTGATGTGGGTTAGAATTTGATAATGTCGAGATCAAGGAGAGTAAGATCTTGAGGAAGTAGTTTGAGTAAAGGGAAAATACTTTGACATGCTAAAATAGTGAACAAACGTGACTTAGTTGAATTAGCCCCCAATCAAAGCTCCTCTTATGTTTAAGTTAGTATCAAAATAAGTTATTTCGAGGGTAGTTTGACAGAGCTTCAAGAGTATTTAACGTATTTATCAGATATACTAAATATTGAGAACATTTATAGTAGAGATCTTGTGTTAGAAGCACACATTTTTAGGGTATAACCATGATTATATATGAACTAAATAGGATAGGCATGTCAATTGGTAGGGTTTTACCCTATCCGTACCCATCCATTCTCTACCCATACCCTATTCATACCCTAAAATTCTAAAATCTACTCATTCCCTACCCTAACCCATACTACTACAAATGAATGGGTTAGGATAGGGCCTTATCCGTTCCTTACCATTGGGTAATGATACCCAATGAGTATTCACACACCACACACATTTTTCACACACACACACCCCCACCACACATAGTTTTCACACACACTGCACACACAGTGTGTGTGCAGTGTGTGTGAAAAATATGTTTGTGTGTGTTTGTGAAAAAAATATGTGTAGCGTGTGAAAAATATATGTGCAGTGTGTGTGTATGTGTATGTGGAAAATGTGTGTGCAGTGTGTGCGTGCGTGTACATGTAATGTGTGAAAAATATGTGTAGTGTGTGAAAAATATGTGTGCAGTGTGTGTGTATGTGTATGTGGAAAATGTGTGTGCAGTGCGTGCGTGCGTGTACATGTAATGTGTGAAAAATATATGTGCAATGTGTGTACGTGTGTAAAAAAAATATGTGTATGTAGTGTGTGAAAAAAATGTGTGTGTGTGTGTGTGAGAAAAAAATATGTGTGTGTGTGTGTGTGCAGTGTGTATATATGTGTGTGTGTGTGTGTAGTGTGTATATGTGTGTGTGTGTGTGTGTGTGTGTGTAGTATGTGTAAATGCGTATGTATGTGTGAGCTAAAAAAAAAGCACAATATAAAAAAAAGACAAATAAAAAAAATATATGATTGGGTAGGGTCCAGCCCTTACCCTAAAAATAGAGTAGACCCAATACACATACCCAATAAATAAGTATTTAAATAGGAAATGGTAGAGTATAGAGTATCTTTAATAGAGTGTTTTCAGGATTAGGGTCAGGGTAGGATTTTTACCCTACCCATTACCCATTGATAGGCCTAAATAGGAGCTAGACATCTATGTTAGCAATCAATTGTATAGCCACATGGGCTAAAATAAGATTTGTTACACATTGAACCACTAATGAGTACCATCAATGAGGTGATATCAAGCTAGGGCTTATGGTGCTCCGAAATGATTGAAGGGACATGTGGGTGGGGTGGGTTGATCTCATTCAATTTTACATCAAATTTGGTGCACTCGATAATCTTTAATTTCACTATGAACTAAAAGAGCCACAAATACAACGAGAAGTAAGAATGATATTTAAATTATTCTGTATTTGATACTTTATCCATATAACACCTACTTACCTTATGGGCTAAAAATTAAGTCAATCAAATTTTGAGAAGGCATAATAATATTAACATAAGAATTATAGTAGCTAAATATGATGTTATAATGTGCACACATGAATAAAAGAATTTTAACTATAAAAGCATATTAATTAAAAATATGCATGTACAAAATATTTAATTAGTATATTTTTGAGTTGACAATTAAAAGATATATTCAAAATAATTATGAAATCATAAAGGAAAAATAATTAAAAAATTAAGAAATAAATATATTAAATACTTATCTTTAATTAATATATATTAGATAAATACAGAGACACGTTAAATGGATCATGGATGCATATATCTCTATCTATAAATACTAAAAGCAAGTAAAAGTTGCTAGAAGTCTTGTTAAAATTAAAAGCAATATAACTATATTTAACATTGTTCTATTTCATTTGCAATATTGTTATTTTGACAAATTAATTTTAGTAATTTACGCTTGCATATAAAGAAAAAGTCACTATCAACAAATATTTCTAAAAAATTAAAATAATTTTTAATAATTATTACTATACTAGCTCATAATAATATCGTAAACTTAACAATTTTATTAGGTTTTATTTATTCTTTTATCAATGAGTTTTAATTTATTTATAATTTTCCTCTAAAAGAACTAAAATATTACTTAATGTATTTAAATTATACCTTAAATCATCATTTTTTTTTGAAAAAAAAAAGAAAAAGAGTTGTTGGTCACCACGCACAAAGCGCATTTTGTTTACTTGTATTTCAAGAAATGTAAACATAAGTTACACTGACCATGGTTAAATATGCGTGTATCATCATATAATCAAGAATGTAATAGAAAATTCCGACCAACAAAATCGGTGGATACACTTTTTTATCTTTTTAAAATTATTAAATGTCCAAAAGTTAAATTTTGAAGCTGGTATCTAAACAATATGCATTCTTCAGAAGATTTTTTAAACTAATGAATAATTGAAACATTCTTTGTATATAATTGTGATTTGATGATTATTCTTTTTTCTTTTTAAATCATAGACCATCGATATCCAACACTATACTGAAATGCAGAGGAACCCATATATCAAAACATGGATTCCCAGACATAGAGAAGCCCTTTAACAACCAAGTCACGTGAACTTTAAAAGTACAATTCATCGTAGAATTCAGTTTATTTCAGAATAATTATCACAAAAAAAAAAAAGTATACTTCAGATTTTTTTTTCACATTTTCTTTGGTTGGTTTTACAATATAAATACATGTAAAGAAAATGAAGAGAGAGCTCTAACTAGTAAATTACAAGGGGGAAAAAGAAGGAAAAAATATTAAAAAAATAAAAATAAAAATAAAAATAAAAATAAAAATAAAAATTGGACTAACTAACAAATCCTAGGTTAATAGTAAAGATTTCTCTATATACACTCACTGGAAAATGATTGTGTCATAGTAAGTATTTGCGAATGAACCAGCAAAGCTGAACTCGTTAGCATCATCACATTCGAGGTTCTTGAATAATCTTAATGACCAAATATGGATGGCTCCCCATTTCTTGAGGCTTGTTTCATCTGTAATAGATGGCTCCTAAGGCTGTGTTCTTCCATCTGTGTTAAAGTAAATGGAAACTCATCAGCTATATCCTAAACCAGAACTTATTGCAATTTCATCGAACCACGGAGCACAATGCCTCAAATGGGTGCAAGATAAGTTGAGCCACCTCGATAAAAGCTCGATTCAAACTTTGAGTTTTTCGACCTTGAGCTAAACAGCTATTGAAATAGCTCGCGAACTTTTATTTTCTTTCTTTTTTTTTTTAATTTATTTTTCAATATTTAATTTTACACCTTTGCCTGAGCACTAAGAAGAAAGAAGTTCAAGAGCAACTATCACATGAGATAGATAAATCTTTTCCCGCATAACCATTAACACTATAGAGTGTCATCATCGACTCATTGTACACATTTGAAGTGCCCGAGAGAGGAGTGGTGAACCGTGGACAGGTACAAGAAAAATATAAAATTTGATTTGATGACAACTTAGCCTTGTCTCACCTGAAGTGCAGCAATAGAGCCCAAAAGTGACTCACATTCATGAAACATGGCTCTCTCTTGAGCTGCTGCATCAGCAAGTTCTCGGACCAGGCAGTTCATCTCCTCCACCTGTATTGTACAACAGAAATGTAAAGGTTGTTCTTTCAACAATGACATGCACAAGGATGATGATGGAAAGTAAGTCATAAGCAACTCAATATCAAGTCCATATCGCAATATGAAATACATCAAGAACTGATCTATTGATGCAAGTAATCCAATTTATCTGCTTTTATGGAAAAATCTGACTCATACCATCAAGTAGGAGAAAGAGACCCTTCTGAAGGGGTAAAAAAATCCATAATAGAGAAAAAGCAGGATAAGAAAATAGAGTTTCTCACCTGTGAAAGTGTGGAACATAAGGAGGATCCAATTGCCTGCATCATATCAACGGCGGAAGACAAAGCTGCCTTAAGAGTTTTAATATCTACCTGGAAAACATAGATTGATTTAAGTGATTACTCAATTAACAGTTGGATATTAAGAATTAATCAACTGGCATACCATTGCTTTTCCAGTGACTGGAACACGGACAGTGCTCGCCTGCAGATCTTGGATGGCCCATGTTAATGAGTTAGTATGGTCGATCTCAATTGAAGCCCACTCATCAAGACAGGTTAACTGATCAAATTAGAAAATGTATAAGCTGTTTGTGAAAATGTAATGCTTATAGTTAAGAAAATAAGATATTTAGGTGCATCCCACAACTAAGATAATTTTGAGATTGATTAAAATATCAAGAAGATACACAGCGGGAATGTAGTAGCATGTAGAGGCAGAATGAAAGAGATACGCAAATAACGAACACATGAAGAATTTGCTCAAGTAATAATGGTAATGAATTTTGCTGAAAGTAATGTGATGCACAGGAATGTAAAAGCAACAACATTAAGTTAAGGAAATTGCTCAGAAGTGTGATATCTTGCAAAAAAGGAAGATGAATACACAAAATGCCCACCTAGTCATCCTAAGAAAATATTGAATAAAATTGAAATGTCACTATACTTCCAATCACAAAATTCTCTTAAAAATGTACACAGAAACCATACAAGAGTACAAGACAATTGAACTGCATATTTCAGAGAACAATCTATTTCACAATGTGTATAGATGAAACAAAAGCTGGAGTCCTGCATAACTTAAATATTCAAAATGTCATAACCTTCACATCCAGTAGTCTCTTGGGCACCAAGCTATCTTTAGGAAAAAGAATGACATGGCAAACGTTCAAATGGAAGAGACTAATAAGAAAATTGGTGCTCATCAAAAGAATTGTCATACTTTAGAAGTTGTTCTAACAGGGAAAGCAACAGCTTTCTCATACTATGAAGCATTCATAGGTACTATAACTCAATCTTAGGTCATTTCCTCATTTTAATTCCTTTATTCACATAACACCTCAACAAAGCTCCAGATGCATCATGAAAATTTTGCCAAAAAACCCAGACGTGCTCCACTGGTAACAGAAAAAGCAACTTTCCACTCTTGAACCACAGAGAAATTCATTAATACATACTTTCCACAACATTGATATTAATGCTGGCTGAGGATAATCATATTGGAACCTTCCAGATCAAACTGACAGTCTAAACAAGCAAATTCACAGGCAATGATCAAACTCTTCGTGAAAAAACAATGCACACATTTATTGTTTGCTTTGAAAAAATACACAGGATAGCTTGCTCTAAAACATAAGGCTCAATAGTTTCAATGTTAAATAATTTAACCATTGACTGACAGGATCCTTCTAAACTTCTTTGCCCGTCATTCCTCATAGTACGTAGGTCCTCTTCCTTTACTGGAAGGTATATTTTTTCTATTTGTCATCCACATGGTCTATCTATGCCCGAGCGAACCCCTGTGCTATTGTATAGGATGATCCCGACTTAATAATTATAATTTTGTAATGTATTGGACACTACTTTACTATGACCAAAATATTTCAAGAAGCAGTTCATCCTAATAAAAACAGTTTAGCTTCTCAATGGACATATTTGTGCTGATAGCCAAGTTCTTTTGCAGAAATGAAATCAAATGCTAGTCCTCAGATATTGTGTTCCTACTAGTCTCTTGGTGTGCTGCTTAGCATCAAATCATACCCACACAACATGCATCTAAAACTAACCACATATCAGTCCAGCAAGAATATTAAACAACAAAACAAGTATCCAAAAAATCTGAGAACTCAAAGAGGAATTATTATGCCACTATAGTTAGAATGTGTACAAGCTAGGCATTACTTGATTGTACAACGCTGAGTAAAGCTTCAACTTAAGTCTCAAGTGCAGGAGGTCAGTCCTTGTCTCTCTTACAGAATTGCACAGATCTACAATTGTCCTCCACACGCTGTACAACATTTTCTGTGGCACAAAATTATTGGACAGTTAGAAACATATGAATAGATTCAAGAATCTAAAAGAACATTAGGCAGGAACCAAGATTTAATTCCTCAATTAAACTTGGCGCTGTGGTCAAAAGCCCAACATTGTGCTTAAGTTAAAATCTAGCCACAAAGAATATCATCAAAATTTAAAGAACAAGAGTTCTATCAACATAACAAAAAAAGGAAAGCACATGCGGCAATTTTTGCTGCTAAGATAATATTTTTAAAACTTGGTTTCACAAAAATATAAAGAAAAAATACAAGAGGCAAATCTTTAAAAAAGAAATAGATAATAGATTCTAAAGGAGAATTTTAAGGACTTAAGTTTTGAAAAGAGAGAGACTTGAACCTCTGCTTTTACTTTCTGAGAACACAGTGCAGCATCATTTCGGGCATTTACATATTGCCATTGCAAATGTCTATTATATAACAGCCTCAATTGATGCACATCTTCAATGTTATTTGTAGCACTCTTTCCTTTCTTAATATCAGCAATAAAACTAAGAACTGAAGTTGAACTCTGAAGTTGTCTGGATGGGCTGGACGGTCTTACTCTCACAGGGCTTGTTCCTCTAGAAGAAGGGTGCACAGCCCTGGCTCGAGATGGACTGACCCCTCTAGACACTGAAGGTGATCCGGGCCGCGAAGCCGAAGTTGGCAAACACTGTGCCCTAGCTGCAGTATTCACCAACGATTTCCTGTCGGATGAACTTGATGAAGAGCTGGGCCTCTGTATCCTCCGTGAACCATCATCAACGAAACTTCCACACGATATCTCTTTTCGACCATCATCTTGAGATAATATCATGAACAAATCGTTAGCGGATCTCTCTGAAGATTTGGTTGCTCTGTCCAGAGATAATCTCCTGTAGGAAGGTGTACCCAATCTAGGAAGGGATGCAGATGAACTTGACGAAGAGCTAGGCCTCTGCATCTTCAATGAACCATCATCAACTGAATCTCCACATGATATCTCTTTTCGACTATCATCATGAGATAATTGCATGAGGAAATCGCTAACAAATTTCTCTGAAGGTTTGGTTGCCCCATCCACAGATAATCTTCTCCGTGAAGGTGTACCCTTTCTAGGAAGGGATGCAGATGAACTTGATGAAGAGCTAGGCCTCTGTATATTCAATGAACCATCATCAACTGAACTTCCACATGATATCTCTTTTCGACTATCATCATGAGATAATTGCATGAGCAAATCGCTACCAGATTTCTCTGAAGGTTTGGTTGCCCCATCCAGAGATAATCTCCTGTGTGAAGGTATAACCTTTCTGGGAAGGGATGCTGATGAACTTGTTGAAGAGCTAGGCCTCCGTATCTTCAATGAACCATCATCAACCGAACTTCCACATGATATCTCTTTTCGACTATCATTATGAGATAATTGCATGAGCAAATCACTACCAGATTTCTCTGAGGGTTTGGTAGCCCCATCCAGAGATAATCTCCTGCGTGAAGGTATACCCTTTCTAGGAAGGGATGAAGATGAACTTGATGAAGAGCTAGGCTTCCGTAGCTTCAGTGAACCATCATCAATGGAACTTCCACACGATATCTGTTTTCGACTATCATCATGAGGTAATTGCATGAGCAAATTGCTACCAGATTTCTCTGAAGGTTTGGTTGCCCCATCAGGAGATAATCTTCTGCGGGAAGGCGGACCCATTCTAGGAAGGAACAAAGATGAACTTGATGAAGAGCTAGGCCTCTGTCTCTTCACTGAACCCTCATCAACTGAACTTCCACAGGATATCTCTTTTTGACTATCATCCCGAGATAATAGCATGAGCAAATCACTACCAGATTTTTGTAAAGGTTTGCTTGCCCCATCCAGAGATAATCTCCTGCCAGAAGAAGAACCCATTCTAGGATGGGATAAAGATGAAGTTTTGTTCATCTTATCTGTAATATCACTTCTGTTCAGGGAAGTCAACATTTTCTCACTTGTTCTGACCGGCCATCGATGTTGATCCAGAAGACGAGCATGCGAACTATCAACGGGCTTAGAATTCTCTGATTGATCAGCTGATTTTTTTACTTTAAGCGGGCTTCTCTTTCTCTCTGGTGTGGGCTTTCTTGAGAGAGGCGTTTCACCCTTTTGAGCTACATTAGAGGATGGCCTCAGAGTACGATCAGAAGGCATATGAGAAACTGTTATTTCTCTCTTACCAACTGGAACAGAAACAGCATCAGATTGAAAAGAAGTGCTGGGACTCCGCATAGTGGATGGCCATAAAGACTCTGGCAGCTTATTGCTAACTGTTTTTCTTGAGGCCAATAGTGTCTCTGCATTTGTATCCCGAACTGGTGTTGATGAAGATGGACTAGGTGGCTGTGATGGTGCAGATGGGCGCTTTCTTTCGGCTGATATAGCTCTCTTTGGCACTGTTGCAGTTGAGACTGATGAAGTCCTCCTGGCAGTTGGGGAAGGGCAGCGTTTTGGACCACTAGCTGCAGATGGTGTTGGAGGCACTGTTGCAGTTGCGACTGATGATATCCTCCTGGCACTTGGGGAAGGGCTGCGTTTTGGACCACTAGCTGCAGATGGTGTTGGCGACTTATACCTAGAACTAACTTCTCTGATTCGTGATCTACGGGTGGTTCCATTCTTGTTTTCAGCAGGAAGAAGTGGTGGCCTTGTAGTCTCTTCTGTAGATTGCTTCTCTAAAACTTTCTTTGATTCACGTACATCCATCCAAACTGTGCACATTAGACCTCATTAATGTCCCTTTTCATATACTAATAACAAGTACGACCATACTTTTCTTAACATTCAACCAATGTCTCTAAAAGTTGATCCTTTTGCATTCTGAAAATCGGCCAGATAAAATTCACCCCCAGAAGTAAGATATCACATATAGGAAAGCAGAGAAAAGAAGAATAAGGTATGGTGAAAAAGGAAAAGATGCTCAAAAGAATACATCTTTACAGACACCCAGATCTCAACCAGCTTGAATTTGACAACTCAGCCAACACAGACAAATGGGTATGCATAATCATCTAAACCAGCCCAAATGCAGGAAGATCATTATGGACCGCCAGCAAAAGACAAAGCTTACCGTAAGTGGGCTCGCAGTGCTGGGGGAACGCCGTAGTGGAAAAAATACCAATCAATATAAATTACAGTCACTACAGCAAGCAGAATAGCCAGTGGATTCAACCCCTCTGAAATAGGCAACTGTGGATGGGGAAAGGAAGTAGAATAACTAATGATAGTAATGTCGCACGAACTTCTTGTTTCTACTTTCATTGATATTTTGTTTCAATTTCTTTTTGGTCCCCAGCCTTTTGTCCCTCTCATGGAATGCCATCGTTGTCTGGGCTGTAGTTCCCAGTGCAGCACACATGTACACACATTGGACTCTCTGTTGTGTTCCTTTCTTTCTCCACTCAACTCATTTTCATGAAAGGGAGTTCACTGAAAATAATACTTCCCCTAAGCCTTCTATCTCACTCACACATTCATGCACAAAAAGATTAATGGTGATTGAATTCTCACACACATGCCATGATCTTCTCTCATTCTTACCCTACAACTTGATAAAAGCTAAAATAATAAAATAATGATGATACAAAGCTGAAAAGCTAAAAGACAGATTTATTTTGGGATCACGCAGTAAATTAGAGACTTTTCTAGGAAATAACTGGGTTCTCTTGAAACCAACAAGATTAATAAATTTTATTGTTATTGTTGGTTTGCTTATACTCAGTTAATATTTGCAGTGAAAAAGACTTCCCAGAATAAAAAGCTTAACCTATCCACAGTAAAAAATGGAAAATTAAACAAGCAAAAATAAATGACAGGGACATGGGAACACAGAAATGGAGACCACGTGCAGGTAGATATCATTGTCCATCCCCATGAACTCAACAGTAGCATAAAAACACACAACAAAACGAATTAAATAATTATCTTAATCATTATTTGCCATTGATTTGCATTAATCAAACATCGTTATGCTCAGAATGATATCAAAAAAATAAATTAAAATGACAATTCCGGTTCTGGCATTTTGTATTTCTTTTTAGCGGATATAGGAACAAAAAACAATGCGAATCGTAACTTTACACAATACCGAGGATTAAAATTATCGAGAAATTTAACATGAAAAAATGCATGAAATAGTAATATTGTCGGGTTTTGTTCCAAAATTAGTCAACACACAGGATTTCATGGATAATTTCCATAAAATAAGCTTCCAAAAAAAAATTACCAAAAAATTTATGAAAAAAAAAATATATCAGCGACAAATATTCAACCCTCTTACTAAAGAATGTTGAATCCTTTCAGATATTATAGACTCCAGAAAACCCCTGAAATTATATACGAGAAATGGGGATTCTTTTCCCCCAATTTTCAACAAACTTCATAAATTCTTCAATTATTCTCATATGAATTTCTTCCAATTTTACTGAAAAATCCGATTGAAGATTAAAGTCAAGCAAACTTCCAAAAAAAGAAAAAAAAAACTAAACCCATGAATCTGAAACAACACAGAGATCAAGCAAAATACCTGCACATTTTCCGGCAAAAGAAGAGAGCTTTTTTTTGGAATCTAGAACAAAATTCGAGACCCGATTGTGTATATATAATCTAAAAAAAATTCTATATATATATATATGTGTGTGTGTTTATAGAGAGAGACAAGATTGAGTGCAGTGATATAGAGAGATAACTAAATAAATAAATAAATAAACAAAGTAAAAATATGAATTATAATTGTAAAAAATAAAGTGAAAAAAAGGGCGAAAAAATGGAGGAAGTTTGAGTTTGGGGGAGACGTTGAGAAATAGAGCGGAGGAAGAGGAGGAGGCGACGGCGGTTGTCATCGCGCCACCTAATTTATTACTATTATTTTTTTTTTATGAATTATTATTATTATTAATTTGATTAGCATACTTTTCATCATTAATATTTTTATTTGTTTTATACGCAAAATGTGGGCGAAATTGCCCTTGAAATTTGCTTGGATTTTAGTGAGATTTGTTTGGTTTTGAGGGGTTGGAGTGGTGGTAGGTAGGCTACCTAGTAGGGGTAAAAGAGGAAGGTGATTTTTTGTCCTTTTGAAAAAAAAAAAATAATAACAATTGGTAGAGGTAGTTTTCTTGAGAGTAGGTGTAGTATACTATACAGGAGTGTTTTTTGAAAGATTGAAATACATGATGATGTGTTTTTTAGGGATTTGTTTGGAATGAAAGTAAAGTGGGAAATTGAGTTTGGAAAAAGAAAAGGTTTTTGGTTTTCATTTTGTCTGTATATTTTGGTCTCAATCTAAATCATCAATTGACCAAGAAAATTAAATTAGTTTATAGTTTAACATGATGTGTTTGTCTCTTGTGTTTACCTCGCAATATTAATGTACTTTACCAGCAACAGAGTCGAAAATTCTAGGCCAAATTCCAAAAAGACTCCTATGGTTTAGCGAAATTATACCAAACTCCCCTATAGTTTAAAAATAAGTGAAACACTTCCGGTGATTTTAAAAATACTGCCCAATTTCCCACGATAGCAGAGAGTGAGGTGCACGTGCTTGGGGTGCGGCTAGACATATTATTTAGCTTCATTTTGACTTTTAAAAGTGATTAAAATGATCAAAATACCCTTAAATACAAATATATTCACTATTATGCCTATTTTCTTATAAATTTAAATTAACTTATCCAATATTACAAATAAGTCCTTTTACTTGTTAAGTTATAATTTTTTTCACTATCTTCAACATTTCTCTTCCACCATCACCGTCGCCGAAGCCGCCATCGGAATAATGGCTAAAAATGCTGGTATATGCGCCTTCTCAAGCTAAACAAAACCCCTCTATCAATTTCACCAAATCTCAAATCATTTGCGTCTTCCTCCCCTAATAACTGTTCAATCAGCTATTAAAACTCAATAATGTCACCACCAATGCATTCCTCTCATTGAGTTGGTTGAAATAGTGTATAATTTTACACTATTTGATGAAAAAATGAAAAAAATTATTTATGTATGCATGTTTGTATATGCGAGTGAGCGTGTGTGTGACTGCGTGTGAGCATGTGTGCGACTGTGTCTGTAGACGAGACCATTGGAGGCAACGATACAGAGGATCCGGGGGAGAAGGAGATCTGCCGCCGTCGACCTTGGTGTGTCGGGGAAGAAGGCGTAACTGTGTGTGTGTGTGTGTGTGCGCGCGCGCGTGCACAGAGTGTGTGTGTAAAGTATGTGTTAGTGCGTGTGTTTGATGTTAGTGTGTGTGCAAATTGTGTGTTAATGTGTATTTTTTATTATTATAATTTAGTTAAATTTATATATAATTATATGTTTTTATATTTTATGATTTTTATTTAATTTTATAACTAACAATTAATTTCAACCGTTAATTTTTTTAAGTCAATATCTAATGGCTAAAATAAAGGGGTATAACTACCTTTTAACATAAATTTAATGTCGTTAAGCTTGAGTTAACGACATTTTCTTTTTGAGGGCACGTGTGCATTTTCTTATAACGACAAGGGGTTTTTCGTATATTTTTATATCATAGGGGATTTGATATAACTTTGCTAAACCACAGGGGGCATTTTTTAAATTTGGTCAAAATTCTATTTGAAAATGGATCAAATTTTTATAAACTATTAAAAGTTTTTTTATTATTTTTTTTAAAAAATGCATATGGAATTTAATTCAATTTAAACTTGGGGAAATGGGAGATTGTCTGTCCTTGATTCATACAATTTTACTTTATATGAGTGTGTTTGGTAAGAAAATGAGATTGTACATAAAATGCATTCAATGGGATACATTTTCCAATGAAAATTGTCAATACCACGTAGCTTAATGCTTGGTAATAATAAATTTATTGTTGGATATTTTCATTGTATCTTAACAAGTTGTTTGGTAGGGTTATATATATTAGGGTGGATTAAAGGAGATGTATTGAAAACCACCACTATTTATGCTCCCTCTTGAATCTTATAAATTTATTGAGGGACAAAAATGTAATAGTCACTTTTAATAACTCCATTTGTCTATCCTCATGACTAGTATCCCACTCTTTGATGGGGTACATGTTTCAGGAATAGGATTGGTTGTATAATGGGTCGAGCGATAAGATTGGCTCTTCGATGTCTTTACATACCAAACAAGTTAATGCGTTGAATACTCATTATATTTAATGCAACAACTCCTATCAAACGTAACTATGGTTTATTGACATGGGTTATATTAGGTTGGGTTGGATTAAAGTTAATTTGAGTTTTTTCGTTTTTTTATGATTTGCCTTTAAATTATCCAAAAGTAGAATAATAAGTAATAACTCATCCCGAACTCGATTAAATACTTTTCTAATTTTACAACTTATGTTGATGTTTTTTTCCATTAACCTAGAAATTTAAAATCATCGGTAAATATCAATTTTGAATTCATTTTTTGTAATCCGAATATACTTTGCAAGACAAGAAAACAAAGTTAAAAATATGTTCCTAACTTTGTTCGTTTGCCATACTTGGCATAATATTTATATACATATATATATATATGTATAATCATAACCCTGGTGAGTTGCTATTGGAAAAAATCAATGAACCAAAATATCAAAAACAAGATATTTATGTGGGTGCATTTATTCAAAAATATAAATATAATACAATTACAGTTTTAAACAAAACATAATAGCCAAAAACAATTTAAACAATGTCGAATACAAATAAATAAACAAGAAAGTTTAGTAAACTTATCGGTAATTATTTGGTATTGTAATTACTAAATCACCGAATTGAGCCAATTAGCCTTAAATAAATATTCGCCCGACTAACCAGTGCGATGGACCTACGATACTTTTTTCAGGATAAGACAATTCAAAGATCTGTTCTAGTTCACACTGCTACTTTAAACCTCTTTTTGAAAGCTAATCAACTCAAATATTTTGCATGCAAACAAGAGCACACAATATCGAAAAAAACAAACTGTATTTTCGATCTCACTCGACCAGATGTGCACTCAGAGAAATATATTATTTCTCACACTGATCAATTTCAGAGAACAATTTCTTACACTTGTTATTTCTGTTGTGTATATTGTGTGTCTTGTAGGGAACCAGCAGACAACTATATATAAGGGTGGGAGACAACTAGCGTAAATGCTGACATATTAAAACCAAATGGAAACAACTCTACATTGAACCTAGACACAAAACGGGCAACATGTGAAAACGTGTTGACAGGCAAGCCAACGTGTCTGATGTCAACCTAGCAATTTCTCAAATCGAGTAATTTATTATGTAACGTTTAATTTAAAATTTAGATTTTAAATTAGAACTGTTGCCTGATGACTATTTCAGTAAAAAAAACAAGTCCAAAATCGAGACAATTCGCCGAAATGACACCAACCATGGTCCGTGGCCAGAGTTGGGTCGGGCAGGCAGGTGGCGCGCGCTTGTGGGCTACCCATATGCTATCCTTTGTGAATTAGTTTATATTAATTTCACACCTAACCACATTTATACTTGAATTATTAATACTAAATATCCGACACAAGCTAAATATTCGATGTGGGATATTTGCACTTAACTTTTTAATACATAGACAATACTCTCTAGGCTTTATTTATGAATTTTTATTAAAAATGGTTTAATCCTAAATTGATCACTACCAATATCATCATTAACAAGCCTATTTCTAACAGTTACTTTTGGAATCATTATTGTATAATCAATTTACTGTATTATTTAAGCGAGCTATATGTTCCTTGAAAGAGTCAGACTAATTAGAGTACTAATTATCATCTTTCCTTATCAACTTGAGCTATATGTTCCTTGAAAGAGTCAGACTAGTTAAGAGTACTAATCATCATCTTTCCTTATCAACGTGGACAAGGGAAATGGTTCTCGTGTATACAAGATTACAAGTTTGTAATTAAACCATCACCATCATCATTAAACAAACAATTATATAATAGTAGTAATAAATACTTTAATTAAATAATCTTTTAATAAAAAAATTATTTGTCAGTGTCATAACTTGTTTGTGAATAACTATCAATACTTTTCAACAAAATATATTTTTCTTTTCTTTTGACAAAATATATTTCTCTCTCTTTCTCTCTGTGTGCAAATTTCCTACCTAGTCTTGATTGAATCCAAATTATGTGTAATATTCTTTTTTTTTTTTTTTGAGAATATGTTTAGTCTAGTTTTATTTATATAAATTAAATCATATTCCCTAATCCAAGTGAAAAAAATGCTGGACCGATGATTAATCTTGATTAGATATGGATATAAATTCCAATGAAGTCTTACGTGTTACGTATGAGATTGGACCCATAAAATTTATTATAGTTAATCATTCTAGCAATGTCATTATGTATTTAAGTATAACTAATTATTTGCAATTAAAAACTTTCGACACCCACCAAAATAAGGCAAGAAATGAAGCAATGGTTGGGAAAAAAAAAATGACCGGGAAATTCTTTCATGACCGAATGTACATACTCTGTGATTCAAATTTAACCACGTATTATATATTAATTGTTTTATAATATATATATATATATATAATATATATAGCTAAATTTGAACTATATGATGTATGAATGGAATTCATACATTCAATTCATATAAAAAAATTTTGAAATTTTTTGTCTATTTAAATCTGCTTAATTAATTCTCAAATATTCGTCATACCTATATACTAGCTAGAGTTCTCTTAGATCATCGGGTACATTTCTACTTCTCTCTCTCTCTCTCTCTCTCTCTCTCTCTCTCTCTGATGAAATGGATTATTCAGAGTAATCATCTTGGTCCATGCTAGTACTTACATAGAGCCCCCCTCCCCAACGTGCAAAAAGATTACAAGAAAGAAATACAGCACGGGTTTCATTTCCATGTATATGATATTTTTTTGGGTTAATGTCACTAATGATTCTAAAGTTTATAGTCAAAATTACTTTAATTCCTAAAATATAAATTGTCAAGTTTTGATTCTCTGTTATAAATAAGTAATACTTTAATTCCTTTGAATGAATTTTTTGACCGAATTTCATTAAAAAACACTTATTTGAAGGGCATTTATTGTCAATTTTCACATGCTAATTTACTTTTTGATTTTTTTTCCAAACAATTTTAGACAAAACTTGACAAATAAATAAGTGTTTTTCAGTGAAATTTGATTGGAAAATTTATTAAAAGGCCTAGAGTGTTAAGTATTTGCAACATAAAGGATCAAATCATGACGAATTACACTTTAGGGGCTAAAGTGCTTTTAAAATTAAATTTCATGGGCCATTAGTGACATTAGTCCATTTCTTATATTGTATAGTAATTCATTTTTATATTTTTCAATGGTTCTTTGTAATGATAATTGATTATGAATGAAATAGTTGAACGTATTTTTATTTAAATTATTCATGTAATAGTTTGAAATTATTCTACCACGCTTTATTGAGAGAGAGAGAGAGAGAGAGAGAGAGAGAGAGAGAGAATGCAATTTCCCTTTTTCCTCCGATTGACTATGAGTTTGTAGTTTTTCACTTCTACGAGCTTGTTGTTTCAGTAGAGATGGCTTGTCTGGATGTTATTCACCACATTCGAAAAAGCAAAACTAACGATACCTACTTTTAGATGCTGATTGAAAATTATTGTGATCAAAACGATTTGAATTTGTGCTATTTAACCATTGTAATAGAAAACCCAATGAAATAGTTCATAGGCTTAATTTTATTTGTTCTGATAACGTATCGATTGAGAAAAATCCGACAGAGATCAATCCTTCCGTTATGTTGAACTAAAATTAATTTTGAATAACTAGTATTGAGTTTTCCTTTAAAAAAGAAAAAAACAACAGATTATATAATTTGAATTTACTATCTCCCTTTTGCAATATTTGTCGTTTTAACATTTTCTTTTTATTTCAAAATATTTGTCATTTTACAAAAATAAGTCCATATTTATTGATTTTTTTTTCTGACTTTGCCCCCACATGACTTAGCTCTTTAACACCTCCAATTAATACCTCTATTTTCAAATTAACATCTCCAATTAATGCCTCTATTTTCGAAAAGTGCATTTTTTTCAAGACAAATTAACTCTTTTGACATTAGTGACATTGATAGAATAAAATTAAGCTTGCAAAGGCTGTACATTAATTTTCGTATGACTCAAATTTACGGTCTCTAAATACAAATCGGTGAAAGTTTCGATATGTGATTAATGTTTGGTATAGTTTCAAGAAATCATTAATAAGGGTAAAATTATCAATTCTTAACTTCTTAATATGTGAAAAAAAACCCTTAAACGACAGATATTACAAAATGGAGGTAGTAATATATAACAATCCCCATCGCTTTTATGCTTGAATGTGTTCAAGGTGTATGGGAACAACAAAAACAATTATTATACTCCATCTGTCCCATAATAATTGTCATTTAGGAATTTTTTTTGTCCCATAATATATTTCGTTCTCACATATCAAGAAGGAATTTATTATTTTTTTCTAACATACCCTTAGGAGAGAGATTAATAGTTGATGAGAGAAAATTAATAACTTAATTTATTAGAGGGGTATTTTGATTAAAATAATTCCTATTTAATGCTTTTAATCTATTTTTTTAATTCTTATTCATAAGTTTAAAGTGATAATTATTATGGGAAGGAGGGAGTAATAATTACTGATCTATTATTTGGTGCTTTCTGACAGTCAAATTATAGTATTTGCTTGGTCAGCCCACATCATTATATACGAAATTAAAGTAATTAAATGAGATCATAAAGTCATATAATACGAACTGAAATTGTCAACGGATTAATTGAATGAATTGAAAGTAATATCTCAACATATAGAGACAGTCAAACGAGGGCCTCCCCACCGCTTTTAAGGCTCTTTTGACTAATTTATGTTCCCTTTCTTTGAAACATTGTAATTAATTCTCGTTTGGTTTAATTTTTGTCAACTATTTTAAAAATACGTTCAATTTATTCCATTTGTTTTTATTTTTTTTAATATAACTATTTTTTAATTCTTCTTTCGATGGTATTTTCTTTTTTTTTTTTCATATTTAATGAGTTCCATATTTTTTGTTCATAAATTTTTAAATAATCTTTAATCTATTGCAAAATAATCTTTAGACTCTTTTACATGACAACGTATAAACTCTTCGTTTGCTTTATATGTTTGATGTTTTTAAACACATAATTAAATGTGTTGGGGTAATACTTTTTGTGTTTCCCTTATTTAACTAGAATATACTTTAGATTTTTTTTTTAAACATTTTAGTTCACATTATTTTTTTTAATAACCGATGCTAGGATTTATATAAATAACAATTTTTTATTATATATATGTGAATCATTAATTAATAATAATTTAAGATATTGATTATTTTTTCATTAATTTATATTGTGATAAATCTATTATTATTACTTATTAAATATCTTTATTTTTTCGATGTTAGGATTATTTTTTTTTTACATTGTCACTGTAATTTTATTGTTAATGTATTCTTTTTCCATAGAGATATTTCTTTTGTTAGGTGATTATACAATATACTAAGAATATGTTTCTGAATTGACACCAACGTCAAAAAATAACTCATAATCTTTTTCGTTTTTACTTCACCCAATCTCATATTTAACAAAAAATATTCAATAATTTATATAACTTGAAAAAGAAAAGTCTAGTTAACATATTTCTAAAATTAACTGCTGTAGTAAAAATTGGAAAAAAAAAAATCCCAAAATTTGCAGCCCATGTTGCGATGGAGAAACGTCGCATGTGATGTTGGGGACCATTTTCCTAAGGTTACGATATGATATTAACTACAGGCACTTTAGACATAATTAGCTTAATCGATAAATCATAATTAGTCACATTTTTTAGGTAATAAGATACTCATTAAGACACAGCTTGCTCATTGTATTATTATTATTATTATTATTATTATTATTATTATTATTATTATGAAAAAGGATCGTACACATAAAATATGGTTATCTTACTAGTTTACCCATTAAGACGGATAAGATGGAGAATATTTTCGCGTAAGTGTTATAATCGATACTACAAATATCAGTTTTATATCATGATAATTTAGTGATTTACATTAATTAGTAAAGTTACTTGCGTTGAATAAATTGCTGAAGTTTATTAAGATCATATTGAAAATCTCTCTCCTGGGGAAAATATATCCATGGGACATATTGATTTGATCTTAATATTGCAATTTTCCTTTTGAATTCGAAACAAAGATATTCGCAGAAGATGTTCGTGTATCGATCCCTATAGTCGATCACCACGATTAATTTTGTTAAAAATGGTAAGAGTTCGAAGTAAAAAATTAATTTCTATTATAAAATTGATCTATTCACAAATTACTATTATGAATTGATCTAAATTACGCTTATGAATATGAGATCAATCCATAATTTTCTTTTCTTTTTTTTTTTTTAAGTTATAATCCCACCAACACTGTGACATCCTAATTTTTTTTCTTTGTTTTATTTAAATACATGAATTGAGTGTAATAATACAATGTATATATACAAATATATACACAAAAATTCATTTTGGTAATTTATGAATAAACATATGTGTGTGGGTGCTATTAATTTGTGTAAATCTATGCATAATAAGCTATTTAGTTAAATGGATTAATTTATCTAGTTATTGAATCATTGGATTAGAAATGTACAATATATAATTTCTAAAGCTTAATTTAGAAACTCTATGTTTAAATGTGACACAAATATTTTGAGGCTACTAACTAAATAAATATTATTATTAATTATGAATATTTGCAAACTAGTATACTGATTTTAGCAGTTACTGTTAATTTTAGGTGATTATCAAGTTGATATAGATGGTCCAATCCAAAACCTTGCTGAAATATAACTAATTAAGGTGAGAACCTTTAACTATTCATTCTTGGGGCATTGAACTATATGTAATAAATACTGTCGTATGACTCATCTTACTTGAGTATGGCTTATTTGTTAAATCCATTAGATATATTTGCATTCTAGATTACTACTTAAAACTATATATGTTCATTATATTTGAATTATGATTTATTTGTCCTTGGTATTAAAGGTAAATTATTGTATTATTGGAAATTATGAGTCATATTGTACCGTTTATGATCGATTCACATCCTTGGGGACGCCTGGGAGAGTTGGGCCCTGGTACATATAAGAGGGATTTATCTGGCGGAACGTACTGACGGTAGAATCTTTTTATATAATACCATACCGCATGATTCAATTCTATGTACAGTCAAAGATTGGTTGTAGTAGGATCGGATCGGCATATTGACTTGGGTGCGACATACACCTACAGTTTAACTGTAGTTGAGGTCGCTCCTTGACAGGGAATATATAAGAGTTTTATGATATTTTTACTATTTTGAGTAGTTATAAGGTTGGACTTACTATTCATGGCTCACTACGATATTACTCACTCTGCTCATATTGCGTCACTACTAAGGCTGTAAATGGGTAACCAAAAATCCATTTGCCGTTTGCATCCATATTCGTTTATAGAGTATATTATCTGTATCTGTATAAAGCGGATATTATCCGTATCCGACTACAAGTATTCGAATAATAAACGGATACGAATATGGTAATTGCATATCTGCTCCGAATATGTATCCGACGGATATATTCGTTTAATATATTTTTGTTATCCATATCCGATAAATAATATTAAAAAATTATTTTTGTTATTATTATTATTATTAGTAGTAGTAGTAGTAGAAGTAGAAGTAGTGTGTGTGTGTGTGTATGTATTTATATATTATAATGTCTTCTTATAAGTAAAATAGAAAAAAATCAATTGAGTCAAATTTTCATAATTTACAATGAAATAAAAATATAAGTAAATATATTAACTTTACTTATATTAATGAGCATATACTATACTTATATATATATATATATAAATTCAATTAGATAAGTTATATAATTTTTTTTTTTTTTTAAATAAACAGATTCGGATATTCGGATAAGCGGATTCGGATATTCAATCGGATATTTGAATAATTATAAGTGAAAACGGATATTCGGATATCCGAATATCCATAATTTTGTCAAATTTTAAGAAATACTAAACAGATTCGAATACATCCGAGTTTGCAAAATATCCGTCGAATTCAAATTTGGATATGATGTTTTGAACATCCTTCGGATTCAAATACGAAAATGGATATCAAAAAACTTAATCGGATATGGATTCGGATACTACATATCCGCTCCGTTTAATATTCTTTTACAGCCCTAATCACTACTCAACCACCTAAAATACATGTCACACACTATTGCACATTTGATCATGGTTTATTGTTTTAATGGTTTTTATGAATCATATTTCCTGCTTATATTTATATGTATATATATTTGGTCTCATTGAGTTACTCGAACTCACAACCCCATTTTCTTTATATTCACTGCCAAAAATTTAGGATAAACAGGATGATATGAACTCGAATAAGGCAATAGTAGTAACCCAAGATACTAGTGCTTAATTCTTTTAGCTTGTTTAAAAGATCTTAAAATTTATTACATGTAATGATGCATTTGGCTATTTTGTGTTGTTATCCTTTTGAAACGATATAGTTCTAGATATATATTATATCATTTATATTTCTGTCTCACTTCTATTGTATTATTAGTGACTATTAGGAAGTATAGATTATAACATTCGTATTGGGTATCGATCACAAGTTAAGTATTCAGTACGATTGTCAATGAACTCCAATTGTATCAGAAGGTTCTATCTAGAGAGTTGTCACAAACACAATAACATAGCTTAAACCTATGATTGTTCTGAATTTATTAATTCACTAATTACTAGTGTAGGGCCAAAGGGCAAGTGATGGGCAGTCGTGTGACACAATATAGTGACAAGATATATTTGGATATGACTTGCATTCGACATGTTCTTTCCCAAGTCTTTTTGTTATTACTCACTACTATTCCCATCAAGAAAAAGCCATTTTATTGTACATATGAGTAGTCAAATTTTTATGGTTGGACCCCTTTAAAGAACATGCATGTACTATTTGGAAACGACAATTTCATGTGGGTTCTTTTGATTCTTTGGAACCCAAATCAATTGGAATTATGCTTGTCTTTCATATTTTACAGAGTATTTGGTAAAGGAAAAAAAAAACAATAAAATAGATTTTATTTTTTTTTTATATATTTGTTTGGATAACAGAAAAATGATTTTGAAAAAAAATAAAAAAAAACTATAGTTTTTTCCATTCATTTTCTGCCAGTTTAGGAGGATTTTTTTTTTTGATAGGCCCCATGCCATTTTATTCCATTTATCCCATTTTTTTTCATTTGCAAACAAATGAATAAAATAATTTCTTTCTTTCCAGTTTCATTTCTTTCACTTCCCTTTCTCCCATTTTTCCCCTAGCAAACAAACCATTACAATGTTTTTGACAGAGAAAAGAAATTGAAAAGAAAGAAAATTGGTATACTTTAACTTTTCACATGTTTATTTGGATGAGAGGAAAATGAAAGAGAAGAAAATGAAAAAATAGTTGTATTCTTTTTCCTGTATTTTCCATCCAATTTTGGGTAGAATAAATTCTGGTTAATCACATACTAGTTTTTTCATTCTTTCAATTTTTTCACCCACATTCAAACAAAGGAAAATATTTTGTTTGCTCTCATTTCCGAATTTTTTTTTTAAAATACCCTCTTTTTTAACCCACATTTTCAAAATACCCTAATTTGAAAATTTTTTTTGAAAATACCCTAAAACGGAGTTCCCGATCTCGGCCAAACTGTTCATGTCAGATCTCGGTCCGCGCATCCCCATTATTTTATACATTGTATATATATTATATATATATTTTTTATTCTTGACAGGGATTGGCGATCCCGGTCAACATTTTCCTTTTTTTTTTAATTAAATTAAAGGTTGGCCGGGGTCGCCAAACCCGGCCAACCTATTTGAAATTTTTTTTTTATATAAATTTAAGGTTGGCCGGGTTTGGCGACCCCGGCCAATCTATTTGAAATTTTTTTTTTTATATAAATTTAAGGTTGGCCGGGTTTGGCGACCCCGGCCAACCTATTTAATTTTTTTTTTTATTTCAATTTCTTGGCATGCTTTCATGCAACATGCGTTTCTGCCAAAAATCAACCTTTTTTTGAAATGTCACAGCCTTTTTTGAAGCATGCTTAATACTTCAGCCTTTTAGCATGGTTAGCCTCAGTTTTTTTGCAGCATGCTGTGTTTTATTCGGAATGCATGCAATGTAAATTTGAAACTTCAGAACACTTGCAATGAAATTTGAAACTTTAGTACATTTCGGCTCATTATATATACTACCACACTTCATTCATTTCCTCACCTCAGCTTAGTATTGTAAGTGTTATTTTCTTGTTTAAAATGCAGTATTTGATTTGCTCAATTTTAATAGTGAAGTGTTCTAATTTTTTTTATATTTTTTGATTTTGCAGTTGATAAATCGTGAAGCAAGTTTGTATAAGTGTGTAAGTTTTTTTGAATTAATAATATATATATATATGTAGTGAATGATTCTCTTTATTATTATTTTGTAATTATTTTCATTCTTAACTTATGTAGGTGTGATTATTGCATTGTGTTCAATCTTACAATTTATTTGGAGGTATGTTTCTATAACTTTGTCTATTTATCCTTTCTAGACAAATAGTGATAATTTTCATTGATATAGTTGATTAGTAATTGTTGGTTCGCTAATTAAATTGGAGAATTAATCTTAGAAAATTAGTTGATTTATAATTGTTTGCTGGGTAGTTGTTTTGTAATTGTTGGTACTGAATGATATTTATATTTATATACGGACATTGATTAAAAAAATTAGTAATTTTACTAATTCTTGTGTGTGTGTTAAGAGTGCGCGTGTGTGTTGGTGTGTGCGTGTGTGTGTGTGTGAGAACTGATGTGTGTGTTGAGAGTGTTGGTGTGCGTGTGTGTGTGATAACTTATGTGTGTTGGTGTGCGTGTGTGTGTGTGAGAACTGATGTGTGTGTGTTGAGAGTGTTGGTGTGCGTGTGTGTGTGTGTGTGTGTGTGTGAGATAACTTATGTGTGTTGGTGTGCGTGTGTGTGTGTTTAAAGTGTTGGTGTGCGTGTGTGTGTCATAATTAATGTGTGTGTGTTAGGTTAGGTTGTTGGTCATAATTAATGTGTGTGTGTCATAATTAATGTTGGTGTTGGTGTTGGTGTTGGTGTGCGTTTGTGCATGGGAATTTAGGTGTGTGTGTTAGAGTGTTGTGTTGGTGTGCGTGTGTGTGAGAGCTCATAGGTGTGTGTAGGAGTTTGGATTTTCTATTAGTTAAGTGATTTATTGACAATGAATATTAAGACATTCTTATCAGGAGAGCTATGTCGATTCGTCGTCAGTTGTGTGGGCCCGAAAGTCTGGATATATTGTACGATCAGGATGGCCATAGGTCCGAATCAATAACAACAGACGCGGCAATAGTACCGTTGGATGTTAGGGCGATGCACGTAACGTTTTGGAATATTATTAAACAACGCCCAATCCACGGTAGTGTGCTACAGTTACTGTACACGATGGGTTTTTATGGAGTATTTAGGTGTGGATATATTGAGATTGACCGCGCTCTTATTATTGCATTGGTTGAGAGGTGGCGACCAGAAACAAGCACTTTTCACTTTCCGATAGGCGAAGCCACAGTGACGTTGGAGGATATTGCCATTTTGTGGGCGTTGCCTGTACGGGGTAATGTTTTACTGGGTCACGTTCCGGAGAAAAAAAAATTGGTTTGAAACATGTGCTGAGTTGTTGGGTTTTGTGCCGAATGAGTCAGATATTTTGTCATCCCGAATTATGGTCAAAGCCATTCTCAACCGCCTACGACATACCCGAATCACTACCAGTTCTACAGAAGAAGAAGTCATGCAATACGCCCGATGTGTGGCACTTGGCTTGATCTCCAACCAGTTAATGCCGGACAAAAGCCAAAAATTTGTTGAGCTGCATTATCTAATGCACATGAATGACGCCCGGCATACTCGGTCTTGCAGCTGGGGTTCAGCTGTACTAGCTTACCTTTACAGGGAGTTGGCTACTGCGTCAAGGATGGAGTCAAACAGTATATCAGGGCCAATTCAATTACTCCAGGTATTACTTTCACATTTTTATTATATGAATCACTTATAATGACAATAAACTAATTGTTGTTTGTTTGTTTTTTGTATTATAGGTTTGGGCGAGGTCTCGTATTACAACTATAACACCAATACCTGTATTTAGACGCTTGGCAACTGGGCAAGATTTGGATGACGATGGGGAAAATCGAACAACACTCCCGTTTGGTGCTCGGTCAGTTACGTTAGCAATATCGTTAGATTTGTTTTGATTTCTACTTGTTGTTAATTTTGTGTTTGTTTTGTACTAACGACATTGTAGGTGGATTAATTACTACACACATAGAGAGACGGTTAGGCACTCGCTACCCGTTGTACGAGAGTTGTTTGATAGGATGTGGGACAAACAGGTAATATATTTTCTACCTGAGCGTGTATTAATTTATATTTGATTTTTCATATATGATGTAATGCGCTATCGTGCTTTTTTGATAGTTCGTATGGCGTCCTTACGACCCCAATGCACCTGAGATAGCCGGGCTACCTAACGATAAGGGGGAGGAATATTGGCATGCTTCAGTACCGCTACTGAATTATGCTATTGTAGAGTTTCATCGTCCTGAACGCGTTATGAGACAGTTTGGGATGAGACAAGGGATCCCGCCTATGATTCCATTGTCTGAAAGAACAACGCCAAGAATTGATCGAAGGGGTCCAAACTCTACTAAGGATTGGGGAATGAAGTATGCTCGTTTTGCCGATGTTTGGAATAACGTGGATGCATACGTGGTCGAGATGCCCCCAATCACTCCCGGCTTACCTCATACGATCGAGGGTTATATGGATTGGTACTTGAGGCATACGGTTCGTCAAATCACTCCCCCCCAAGGGTATACACACAGTACTGGGTTTCAACCCTCAAATCCGTCAGCGTGGCGGGTCATGGATAGTGACTTTTTGTGTTTGTGTTTTTTTATGTACACATATGTTTCGTTGTTCCATCACGAACTAATATTTTGGAGCTGATTTTGTGGACAGGTCGAAGGGTTGGAGTATTTTAGAATGGAGGCTACCAGACTAAATATTCCACATCTAGCCGAGCATGCAAGAATGTTGGAGGACATTGCTAGAGCAGAAATTGGAGTAGCCGGCCAGGCGGGGCCCGACTTACCTGTGTTTGTAGGGGCGACAAGAGATCCGCGTCCTAGGCGAGGTAGAGGCCGTGTTGTTAGCGGGAATGAGACTGGTACGTCAACTGATCAAGAAGGTGAATGCCCGCCTACATATGTCCCAAACATTGAAACTCAACGCACCAGTTCTAGCATGCCACATGAATTTTATGTACCTACGCCGGCTCCGCCCTTACAGACGTACGACATGGGTTCCACAAGCGTGTTTGATCAATTTTTCAACACGCCGTACACAGAGATGCTTAGCATGACAAAGGCCGAGTACCCTTCACAGCGATCATTCGAAGTTGGTGGTCCTAGCAGTGGGCACGTACGAGAGCCACATACATTTAACACTTCGCCTGTACCAATTGGCGTGTGGTCGAGCAGAGGTGAAGAAATTCCAGATTCTAGCTTGAACCCAGATTCCAGCTCACTTGACCCCCAGTCGGACACGTACGTATCCGCACAGTCCGAAGAAGAAGAACCCCCTCGGAGAGGTCAACGCATTAGACGCGCTCCACGATGTGGTACCGGGGGCCATTTAGGCCATCACTAAATTGAAACTAATGTACTATTATATATTGTGTTTTATTTTGTTTGAATGAAGATGTAAACGATGGAATGTATGGCTAAGTTAAAGTTATAAAAATTCACAACAAATACAACAAAGCGTTTTTTTTATTTAAATATAAATGAAGACGGATTTTCTACCAAACAAATATTACTACCAGCCTTTTTATTAATTTATGTCAAGTATTTTCTCAAAATTTCAATTATTGCATTTTCTATAAATAATTAAAATTCAAAAAATAGGAATTTACTGCTGCATAAATTATTTAATATCGATTCCCCGTCCTGATTTAAATATCGAAATTTGAATAATAAAAAAAAAATTTCGGTTGGCCGGGGTCGCCAATCCTGGCCAACCATTTAAAAAATAAAAAAAAATTAAATAGGTTGGCCGGGGTCGCCAAACCCGGCCAACCTTAAATTTATATATAAAAAAAATTTCAAATAGGTTGGCCGGGTTTGGCGACCCCGGCCAACCTTTAATTTAATTAAAAAAAAAAAAGGAAAATGTTGACCGGGATCACCAATCCCGGTCAAGAATAAAAAAAAATATATAATATATATACAATGTATAAAATAATGGGGATGCGCGGACCGAGATCTGACATGAACAGTTTGGCCGAGATCGGGAACTTCGTTTTAGGGTATTTTCAAATTTTTTTTTCAAACTAGGGTATTTTGAAAATGTGGGTTAAAAAAGAGGGTATTTTAAAAAAAAATTCTTTCCCTTCCTCCCATTTTCCACAGAACCAAATAAACCATTGCCAATTAATTATTTCTATATACAAGACCAATATAAATTGATGTGAATTGTGTTTTTGGTATAAGTTGAAAATTTAAATCTAATAAAGGAAAAACATGCAAGAAAAATTTCAAATTGAAGCTAGATAATTTACAATGGAATAAACCAATTTATTATTTGTTTCCTTTCTTTGTTTTTTTGTTTTCTCGAAAAAAATACCACAATTGGTATATCACCTTTCTTTCTTTAATCCCTCTTATGATAATTATACACTATAAATTACTCAAGTTAAAATGTCGTACAATGTTGGTCCTTCAACTCAATATTCGTGGAACTTCGGCCAGATATTAGTATATGCAACGGACATATGCAATATTTAAGAATGAAAAAAAAAATTATACATTTGTAATTTTACTCTCAATATTATACATACCCCTTGCGTACGTATCTATTTCTTATCAAAAAATATTTGAATATTGATATAAAGGATTAAATGAAACAAGATTTTAATTTGAGGAATTATTGCATCACAATTACAACATGAAAGATAAAAGTGTTTTATAATAAAAATATAAGGGCTAACCGTGTTCAAAAAAATCAGATATCGATCGAACATACCGAAAACCGTAAAACCAGACCAAATAACAAACTCGTAAAGCATTTAAAAATACTTTTAGTATGAAGTTGAACATATCAAATGTAATTTTACGCTCCTCAAATGAAATTATTGCCTATTTGTCTGCCCGTAAGTGAACGAAAGTTCAATATCTTCACAAATTAGAGTTCTCTGAAAAGCTACACAACTAAATTATTGTAGCCTATGTACTTCAAAAATTTTATAACGTTCTTAAAAACATAATATAAACATAATAATTCCAATAAATTAAATAACTTACTTTTGATATATAAGAGAGAGGGACCTAGGATGGGGGTTGGAGAGGGAGGTCCCTCCCTCCCCCCCCCCCCCCCAAAAAAAAGCTCATATTGAGTTAAATTTTAGGAAAAATTACACTTAGACACCCTGAGGTTCGGTCAAATAATAGCTAGGTCCCCTTAAGTATGAAAAATTACACATCTCCCTTGAGATTTGAGTCCGGTTAACATCCAAATAAAGGATAATAAAATGACTTTGTTGTCCTTGTCGTGATGTTAAGAAAAAAAAATAGAAAAAAATCCCATAATTTAGGTTAAATGTAAAATGACAAGTTTGTCCATTTTCTTAATAACAATTATCAATTCCAATAAAAGTATTATTATCTACAAAAAAGTTTGAATTTTTGGAACAAGGATAAAATTAGAGTTCCGTTATAATTTTTTGCTTGCATAAGCAAATCATGGTGTATCAATGACCGGAATGCGCTACTAGTTGTTAGTCGGACCCAAACCTCAAGGGCGGTATATGTAATTTTTCATACCTAAGGGATCTAGCTGTAATTTAATTGAACCTCAGGGGGGGTCTAAGTGTAATTTTCCCTAATTTTTATATATAATTTTTTGAAAATCTTACATTTGCCCCTTGTAAATAATAGAAATAACATTAACATTTTATAAAAATTTGATCTCGTCTCCCAAATAAAAATTTATGTTTTTGTCTCTATTATTATAGGCAACTAAACTTTCAAAGTCGAAACACTTAACCAATTGGATCAATAGCATTTCTAAAGAACTTTAACCTTTTACATTTTCCTTTTTTTGTGGGGGGGGGGGGGGGGGGTAATTCATAACACGCCAAGTAGTTTCGTTTATTGGCTGAAAATTCCTCTATGATTTAAAAATATGCAAAAAACCCCCTATATTTTTTGAAATTGTGTGCACTCTGCCTCTCCATTAATTCAAGGCTAACGACGTTAAATTTATACTAAAATTCCCTTTATGCCCTTATTATTATAAACCTTTAGATCTTGACTCAAAGAATCAATGGTCCAAATTAATTTCTAAATATAATATTTAAATAAAAATTATAAAGTAATAACAAATTATATATATATATATGTATATGCACATAATCACACACACCTAAAACCTAACACACACGCACACACATTTCACACACAAACGCACAACACACTAACACACACAACACACTCAAACACACATATATACACACTCGCGTGTGCGCGCGCAAACATAAACACACACACACACACATAGAGAAGGAAGAGAGAAGAAGGAGAAGGTGATGCAAACTTCATTATCTTTTGAAGGAAAGGGGGTTTTGCGCAGGGTTTCCAAAAAATGTGGGTTTTTTTGCATATTTTTAAATCATAAGGGGATTTTCAGTCAATAAACGAAACCACAAGGGGGTTATATGGAATTTTCCCTTTTTTTTTTGGGTGGGGAGAGTGTTCGATGATATTGAAAAGTAGAGGGTACCAAGGCAAGAGAACCAAATTTAAGTGTTACTTCTGCAAATTCTGAATTGGGGTAGTTATTTTATTTCCGAACCTTAGAGGGGCCAAACTGAAAATCACGCCCCCTCCAAAAGATATAAAATCCCGCGCTCACTGGAGACACCCCACAAAATCCCTGGAGAACCGCCAAACGCCATCATCAGGTACTCTCTCTCTCTCTCTCTCCCCCTTCCCCCCTCCCCCGCGCCCTCCCTCTCTCCCTCTCTCCTCATTCATTCTTTCTCTTTCTTTTATAGTTTATCGTAATGCTATGAAGAAAAGGGTCGAGGAATTTTTCATTCCTTGTTAAATATTACTATCTTCTCTGTGATTCTTCCAATTTGATCGATAACTGTCAAGCATCTTTTGTGTTTTTTTGATGGGTTGAGTTTAATTGTAGCGCATTTGCTTGTAAATGTTAAATATGCTTGATGGTTTAAGACTTTAAACTTGCAGTGTTTTTTATTTTTTTATTTTTGTTTGGCTTGCATTGTTTGAAAAATTCCCCGTAGAAGTGCGGAAGACAGTTGTTGCTTTGCACCACAGATATTCAATCTCGGTATATTTGGTAAATTTTTCAGGAGAAATTTGAAGTATTTTTTTGTTCTTTTCCCCAAGTTTAAGTTCATCAATTGTTCTGTTAGAGTCAGGGTACCAAAAAAAAAACACTCTTATAGTCAATCGGCAAAAAAAAAAAAAAAATGATGGAATATTGGGAGATATCTTAGCTTGATTTCTGTTGTTTTAGATGGTCATGGATGCTAAGAATACACAGTCAGATCTTCAGGCCTTGAAAAGATTATATGGGCTTCTCCAGAAAGATGGAGATGGAACTTCATATATGGCCTCTGATTCGGTATGCTTTCTTGTACATCGACATTATTCTAGTTATTCTGTTCTTCATATCCTTAACCCTATTAGAATGAGTGCCACTTTTTATTAGATCAACTTTGCATCTAAGATATAATATAATTCCTGCTGCGGTCACTCATACTTTGGTCTTCTCATGTTACATATTACATACGAGATCGCATTGAAATCAAATAAATTGTTAGCTCCTGCTTGAAGTGACATCACTTCTCTTCTATTTCGGCAGAGCTCCTATGTTCACGCGAACCCCAAATAAACGAATAACTAAATAATTGGTCGCTCTTTAATAAGTTGGACACAAAGAGTTCTGAGGGCTTGTGGGTTTTACCGAACTTCTTTTCTTAGCTTCTCTCCACATTGGCCCTCCGCTCAAGCATTTCCATGATTGCCCTTCTGCTATTATTAGTATCCGCTTCGCTAGGTGGCCTGACGTTTTGTTTTTTGACTAGCGTAGCTGGATGAGCGTGCACGGTTTCTGTTAAAGAATCTATTGGATGCAGCATCTAGAATCATCCTCAAGCAACATTCAGAGGTATGCCCCCTATTCTGCATGTCCAACGGTAGATTTTCATCTCTTGATAATATGTGGTTCTTACATATAAGCTTAATCCTGTTTTGTTTTTATTTTTTCTAATGTGGTTACTGTGCTACAGCTCATTGCGAGTCGAACAAAATTGTCCAGAAATGCACAAGGTGGTCGAAGTTTTAAACAAGAGCTGGATTCTGATAAAACAAGTGCACCTGGATACAGAAATAAACGTTGCAGAGTTTGTCAAAAGAGCACCACAAAACAGCTCGAATCCATAGAGGAGACACTATTTTATGATGCGGTCGAAAATCCGAACATATTTTCCGATCAGCAGAACAATGAATCCGATCATTATCTTTTGAATAGCCAGCAGGATACTGGTTTATTGTTATGTAACAAGACAGACGAGTCAGAAAGCGAAAAGGGCAGTCCGAGGGGTGGACAGTTTGTGAGTGACCTGTACGGTATCGGATATGGGGACTTTTCATCTGACAGATTGGTTACCGATAACTTCAAAGCCGAGGAATTTGATTGCTTATCCAAGGAAGCCTCCGAAGCAATCAAGCAGATCGAGTTGTGTATCTCAGCATTACATATCGGAACGGATTATCACTTGCCCCAATTTGCCCCGCACAGAAATCGTGTTTTAGAAACCAAGTCAACCGCTCCGGCTACGTGGACACAATATGGTGCAGTTCCGAGTGTCGACATGAGCCGAACAGCGAACAAGTTTCATGCTCAGAATGTCAAGGCCATCGTAGGCAAAATCGAGCCAGGAAACTGGAAAATGGGTTGTAATCATCTCGTGCCTACCCGGGTTCGTAATTTTCAAGATTTTAGTGTTGCAGTGGATCCGACTGAAACATCCGATACAACGCCTAGTTGGCAAGCCCATTATTCTTCTGCTTCGAAAATGGCAGGTCCTTATCGAAGCCATATGGCCCTGCCGGACCAAAGCAATAAATGCAAGCTTCTCCAAACGTACAAGCCACCAGACAGTTTTATGAAGCCGAATAACAATGAAATGTTATTGCGCCCAAGCTTCCAAGAAAAAGATGCAACTCGAAAGAAGAGAAGAAACTATACTACAGAGGCAAGGACTGCTCTACGGCGTGAAGAATCAGAAGGTACAGCTACTAACTCGAACTCATCAAGCTGGACAAGTCGGCAAAATAGCAGTCGCAACAGTGATAGTGAAGAGTATTCGTCATCAGATCAAAGTGGAGAGCTTGAGCATGTGACTTCAAGTATGAATAGTGAGAGTGAGGCATCTGGGAGTCAGTATAGCAGTTACACAAGCACCACTGAGGCTAATGAGGTTTATTCATCCACTAGTGGTGAGGCAGAGGCAGCTCGAGAAGTAACTTCGAGTAACAGCAGTAAAACCGAGGGGTACTCGTCATATGATCGCTCAATCCCCCGTATACGTACCAAATCTAAGACATCAGGTTCTATAAGGATCAGCAGAGCAGTTAATGGAACAAAACATAAGAAACTACAAAGTGGAGTTTGGAGGAGGCTGAAGGACAAACTGGCTATTATTTTCCATCACCACCACCATCACCATCACCATCATAATCACGGCAACGATCAAAGAAAGATGGGCCGCAATAGCTCTTTACAGAAACGCAGAGGGAAAGTTTTAAATTTCAAGAGACGAGACGAGGCGTGTGGGGAAAAGGCTGTTGAAAAGACGAGTAAATCTCTGGTCCATGAGAAAAATCAGCAGAATCATTTCCATGAGCTTATGGGAGGTCTCTTGAGGCATGTTAAGCACTCGAAAAAATCGAAACCCAGGAAAGAGGCCGTCGCCCAGTTGGCTAAAGGCCGGCATAGCAGGAAGACGGCTTTGAATAAATCCCACTGGTGGCAATTGGTGCAAAACCAGAGAGGAGCGAAGTTGCCCGGTAAAGCTCATGTGAAACTTGGGTTGGGTAAAAAGCGAGCGCATTTAAAAGTTCTTCCCAAACCGGAATGAGACGACTTCAGCAAATATATATGGCGATCTCATAAATTGATAGACATTTCTGTTGCCTGTACACCATGGAATGCTGTATCTGTAAGAAAAGATATGCACTAATAACATATTCATGATGTTAAACCTCTTTATTCTACCCAATTTATGTCGAAGTCCTTGAGTTTCATCAGCCATTTCTGTGTGTTTTGTGAAACATATGTTTTGGATTGTGTCTTCTCCAGGCCATTTATATTATTAGACACCGGAGAGTCAGCCTTCTTGTCTTTGGCAAGGGCAGCTTGTCTGTTAGAGTGCCTCAACTTGAGCGACAGAAGACGAGACACTTCATGCAGCCCTCCCCATTTCTCGAGTGCACGTGCAATGTCATAACGACCTGTACCAGGCAAAGGTTATATAACAATAATTTCCCAATTTATTTAAAACAAGAAATGCAACATAGGAATCTTTTTGAGTTATAGTGATAGAAATAATCTCTCTCTCTCTCCCTTTCTCTCCTGTAAGATTAAGAAGCGGGAGGAAATAAACAGTATGATACAGTCCCGCGTTGTCAACAAGTCAACAAAAACTCAGTACCTGCACGTTCGAAGGATTTTCGGCTGGGCATGAATGATGGATCCATACCCCAATTCCTTTGGAATCGATTAATCTGCAAAACAGAAGAAAGCAGTAGCCCTGAAGATATGATGAATTTTTCAGAAGTTAGAAATTTTTTTTAAAAAAAAAAAAACAAAGAACTAAATCATTGCAAGTACCCAACCTCTTCTTGCAAATTTTCGAGATTATCCCAGTAACCCTTTGGCTTTCGGTGTTTGTAAGCAAGGGACAGGTTCATCAATGATGCGATACTCCTAAATCCACCCATGCGCGTGATTGCCTTCTCAATATCCACTCGTCCGTGCTTCCTCAGTTGCTTTCTCATGGGCATAAATCCTTCCTGCCCATGTTCAGAAATGAAATTCAAGACCTCGGATTTAAGAACTTCAATGTCCCTCTGCAAGCCTGGAACCTTCGGTCTTAGTCTGGACGAACTTGATATGCAATCGGAATCACTGGATTCCATATTAAAATTATTGGAGCTGTTGTTGCTTGACAAAGGTCTCTGTCCCTCTGCACAACTGTCATTGCTGAGGGTGTCCGCATGATTATCAGTCTCTCTTTTTTCCATGTAATCTCGGATAGCACACAAGTTTGAAGGGAGATCTTCATAAATTACCTACAATGTCGGAAAATTTATTAAGATAGAATTATTCAATGCTGATATAACATTTCATTTAGCTAGTCTTTACACGAGAAATGCTGACCAAAATTAAAATCTTCCTCATTGCACGAACTTTGAGCCAGGCAATCACTGGTCTATATGTTAGAAGCAAGTAGAAATAATCTAGAGAATGACTACTTGTAAGGTCCTTGTACAGGGTATGTGCTAGGTGCTAAATTATATCAAAACCAGAGGATTTGTGTGACAAAAATTGTATATTTGAAACTTTGAATAAAAGCACATCGATATAAAATGGAATTGACCAAAAGAGAGATAAAAGTAAGAACTCATTTAAAAGTTCAATAGTCTTCTCATGACAAATTCAGAAAAACTGACTGATAGAAAAAATTAAGAACTAATTCAGATGTTCAATCGTCTTCTTATCACAAATACAGAAAAACTGATAATCTTAAGACAATTTTAAGAGAGAAGTCTAAAAGCTGTAAGCATAACTTGGCATGTTGATAATGAGTCCAAGTTGGAGGGATCAGTTACACTGACCTCCCCAATAATGACGTGTAATTATACATAGTTGCCTTCTTACTTTTGAAATTACAAATACTCCCTTTTAATCATAAATGTTTAATCAATACCAAAAAAATGCTAACAAACTGGGACAACATCATCCAAATAAATGGGAAAAATTTGAAAAGATTATTAAATTTGAATTGTAACATTATTTTTAACTATATGTAATAATAAAAAGAAGGGAGTAACTGTAACGTCGAAATATCTTACAAGGGAGGTATATGTAACTTTGAAACTAAGACTGGATACTTGTGTAATTGTAAATAATTATGGTGGAGGTGCTGTAATTATTGCTATATTCATTATACAAAAACCGGAGGATATGTGTAATGAACATTGTGTTTTTGAACTTTGAATCGAAGTACACAGACATAAAATGGAATTTGACAAAGGATTTATATAATTTTTGACAGTCTTCTCATGACAAATTCAGATAATGATAATCTAAAAGATAATTTTAAGAGAGAAGTGTAGAAAAGGCTACAAGCAGAACTTGGCATGTTGATAGTGAGTCCAAATTTCCAACCAAATATTTTAAATTCTCCAAGAAGAAAATTGCATTACTGTAATGCATGGAAAAAGACAGATAGACATTCATGCTGGAACGAAAATGGAAACAAGTACATACCTCTTCCATAATAGCTTCAGAGAGAAAGGAGTTTTTATGCATTTTTGACTCCACCGAATACTTTAACAGCGTGTGATGACAACCTAATTTCTCTAGAATCCATTTCCCTCGAAATGCATCAAAGTCTCCCTCAACCTGCTCAAATCTGATCTCTTGTTCAAGATGCTCGCACAAATCAAGGACAACATGTGCATGGAGAACCATATACAGTAGAGCCTTGCAACCTTCCTGCACTATACATGTATAATTTAGTTCTTTCAATATTTTCAAAAATTTGCCACTTAGTACAGACAAAATTTACTAACTGAAAACAGAATCAGTATTAAAACAGATTCAAACATACTAAGTGTGAAAAGCGAAAGAAATTCAATTTCGGAGAACAATAGTGCTTTTTCTTTATGTCTATCTCTATCTCCACAATTATGAAATTATGAACTCTGAAAATGCACCTGAAGAATGCGAACTTTATTGTTCTCTCGAGATAAAACCTTGCTGATGGCTAAATTAGGAACTATCCTGCAGTAGTTTCAAAATACAAGATGATAAAATTCTGTATAAGTCAAATACTCAAAGTAGTTCCATGGACAGATCTTCTTTATTGGTTTATGCATCAGAACCAAAGAACAGATATATAGGTTGAAAGACATGCATAAATCACCAATCATTCACAAGTTCCCAAAACTCATCATCGGAACATGCATACGAGGCCTAGAAAGAGCAGAGCACTTCCATGTCTTGTAATTAATTTGAAGAGGTTCCATATTCCTTTAGATGTGGTAGACAATGAAGCAATACTTACATCAGCATCCCCTGGAACTATTATATTCCACAAATATCCCCCCTTGGTTTCAAAATTGCACATACATGTCTTATAACTTATTTCCACCTCACACTGATCCCACTCGGTTGATTATCAGAAATAGTAAATGATGTTTTAATTCAATTTTCGTAAACTTTTCAAATTTTTGATGCGTGTTTGGATAAGGTTATCCAGTTTTAATCAACTTCTCTAGTTTTGATAATGTTGATGATCACAAGGAGGTGATCGTAATTTTGAAACTAAGAGGGAAAGTTCATGTAGTTAAACACAATTATATAAGATCTCTGATGAAAGGCATGTTAAGAATTTAGGACACAAATCAATGCCTAAATAACTTACTCAGGAAGACTCTCATAAGCTGTGAGAATATTCCACACTTCACGAACAGGAGCTTTTACAGTTATGCTGGCGACAACGCACCGATGAACGCCCCCATTTTCCTTCAGTCAAAATGGATTCATCAAAACGACTAAGAAAAATAAAAACAATAACTTAGAAGGCAAGCAATAGATTAGAGTCGCTTAGTTACCAATAAGCCATCAAATCTACGGAGGTGAACCTCATCCACCATGCATGGTCGGTCAAGCGGACAAGATTTCCCAAAGATTCCCCAGTTACTGTTTAACTCACCGGTGGAAGGGGATAAAGGACCAAAAGCAGATTTGACATACTTTTCCTTGACATCTCCACTAGTAACTTTATTCTTCAATGATGTTGCATCTTCAATTTCCATGCTTTCAAGAGAAAGAGAATGCGTAGCCGTTGTACTCAAGGAATTTTGTGAGACTATATTCTGGTTTCCTTCAAAATTGCTTTCGGATCTGCATGCTAAAGCGTGGAGATTTACTGGAAGATCTGATCTGATTATCCTCTCCAAAAATATTGCAGGGAAGTTGAACCGTGGTATAACATTCACTTCATAGCTCAAAGTTGTTGCTGGGGACCTACAAAATGGACGGAATAGAGGCAAAGAAAATTAGAAACAAGAAAATCTTTACGAAGTTTATTCCAGTTCCATGATCACTTGTGATCTATTTGATGTGAAAAATAAGATCCTAACTCGAGACATATGTGACGTACCCCTTTTGAGACTTGACAGACCATTTGCCTTCAAATTTCTTGAAATCTCCATCAACCATAGAGAAGTGAAGCTCGCAATCATTCTCCTGAATGACTTGAAATTTCAATATTACAGATAAAGCAACAAAGGAATGGACAAAAAGATACATGAATTCATGTGAACAATACACACATATACATACATACATGTGTACACACTCATACCTGCAGACATAAATGCATCATATAAAGAGTCAAGCAATATCAAATTCAGCTATTCAGCTATTCAGCAAACATGTGTGCATAGACAAGATGAAGAAAGAACAGCAATAACAGCAGCAGAGCAACAACAACTTTAGTCAATCTTTTGATTTGCCAAGTCTTCTTTATGTGCAAGTACACTTAAACATAACCTCAGCAAATATTAAAATCAATTAGGAATTTGGACTAAAATTACGTACAGAGTGGAGAAATTCTTGAAGATCCAACACAACACGAGCTTCTATATGCCAATAGAGTGCCCTTTGCAAGCCTCTCTGCTCCAACCATATCCTCCCCGGGTGTGGACAAGGAATTCTCCCACTGTCACATAAGTTTACAGGAAAATACATCAGAGCAACCACATCAATTCGCTATCACTAACTTAAACCCTTTCACACAATCAACCACAAAATGCTAAAACTTTCAAGAAAAATCCAATTCGAGTACCACAAAAATCACTCCATTTCCAAAACTAAAACTTAGATTTTTTTTACAACAATGTAGTTTGATTTACCCAACATTATGTGAAATACGATGCGTCCAAGATTATGAAATAATCTAAAATCAAACCACAGCCCATCAGAGAAAACAAAAACAAGAACAGAATCAAAGCTTGATTAATTTTACCTGCTAACAAGATTTGGGATGAAATCAGCAAGCCTCTCATAGTCAGTGAGAGCATTCCAAACAGATTCAACATCAGCATTAACTGATATCTCAGCTTTGATTCTACGTTCCCTCCAAGATATCACTTCCACTTCACACTTAATCTTTTTCTCTCCTATAACCACCACTTCTTCTCCCACTTCTCCTTCTTCTTCCAGTTCTTCCTCCTTTTTCTTGTCATGGGCTCTGCTCTTCACAAAATTGCAATTCCCATTTGAGAACTGGATAATCTTCGAATCCCAATTCGGCGTTTCTGCGCTGGCGAATGAAGCAAATGCTATGCATGTGTTGCCCAGAGAAGAACAGCTTTGTCTGTACAAAGTAGCGAGATTTTGAATGTGGGCTTTGTTCAGAGTGAAGCTGAAACTCTGTGATGGAGTGAAATGTGAAGGCTTGGGGCTGATCATGGAGGCCCTCTGTGTGTGTGTGTGTGTTTGAGTGTGATTTCTACTGTAGTCAGTGGGAAGGAGTGTGTGTGTGTGTGTGTGTTTCAACTGTAACGATGGGTTAGTTTTAGATTTTTTTTCTTTTTGTTTTTAATTTTTGGTTCAAAATTTGATTAATAATTCTTGACCACCAATATTTTGTGGGGTTTGTCGTTTTGGTTGGCAAGAGGGAAGGAGTGGTTCAAAACGAATGATATTTTTTGTTTAATTCGTTTTCGGTCCCCTTAGTTTATTCTTTTTATAGTGGGGACCCGGTGTATAGTTTTGTCAATAACAGGTAATTTTATCATTTTATGAGATTCAATCTACTTTGTTACGACTCATGCGTCTTTATGAAAGATCCCGTGAGATTTTTTTTTTACTTTATTATCATTTTTTTAATAATGGGACAAAACGACTGAAATAGATGCACAACTCTTGGTCGATGGTGCATAGATATGGATACGGGAATACAAATACAACCACATGAAAAATTTTAAAATTTTAAAAAAAGATACGGGCTCAATATGGCTATTAAAATATTATAAAATATCAAATAACTTATTCAATTAGAATATATGATAAAAAAAATAGAAATATTTATCATTTAAACAAGTATCTCTTAATTTTTTAAAAGAGAAAACGGTCTTCATTTATTTAGTTTCAATCTTTTCCACTAAATTTTTCAAAAGTTTAAAGAAATCGTCATTTGAACTTGATAAAATTTCAAGAAAGAGCCCCATTGTGTCCAAAAGATGTCAGATGTGCCTTTTGGCCTCATCCGACACTGTGTCGTTTTTTTTTTTCCTTCTAATAATTTTTGGACACACTATTGCTGTGTCGAACACATATCGGGATTTTGTTCATATCCGACATTGCATGGAGTGATTTTTCAAAATGCTTATACATTATAATTCCTGATATTGTACATAAAATATATTATTTTTAACATATGGCATATATACTTCAGACGTGAAGAATTATGCTACGTCTAGGAAAAGTTTTATATGAAAATTTTAATTATAGTTTCATATGATAGCTTTGGAACATTGGATTTTGTGTGACCGAACCGCATGGGTCATAGACGTGGTCGTAAAAATCATTTGTCTTTAAAACAAATTGTGAAAATACATATTTAGACCACAATATAGGGATATTAAATTGAATCATACTTTTCGAAAAAGAGTATTTTCACTTTAGCCCCCTCGCAATTTCGATACCGTTATTAACTTTTGAATGAAAGTTGTGAAGCAAGAGTCATGTGAGAATCCTGTAGTTGTTCAACTCTTTCAAGAAAAAGTATGCTTCCAACCCTTCAAACATATTTCTAATAATCATACTTATAGAAGTTAATTTCTCAAAAAGTGTGTGTGTGTGTGTGTGTGTGTATCATTTATCCACGCGCAAGGCAAATCTTACTAGCAAAGTATAAATTAAGGACTTCTTGAGTAAAGCAATTACCAAATATTCTTACATAAGGAATATCTGTCACTAAGAAACTAACAATCAACATTTAACTAATATCAATGAGAGAGAGAGAGATTCCAACTTTGCATTGACGTACCATTTGTAGTTTTTTACATTTCCTCACTATATTATAACTTACCAGTTCATGCAGAGCATCAATCAGAAATCTGGTACAGATGCCTATACAAGTTGCATCAACTGGAATCAGAAGCAATGAAACTAATATTTGACAGCTCCAACATTTTGAGGCTTGCCTAAAATCGAATCTATGCCACGATCGTAGAGGCCAAGTTTTCGTGCTACGGCAAAACCGGCGTGCATTCCATCGACGGCTGCGCTGACTATTCCACCAGCATATCCTGCTCCTTCTCCCACAGGATAGAGCCCTTTCAAGGAGGTGCTCTCCCAAGTATTACTACTCCGAGTGATCTGGATTGGAGAACTAGTCCTCGTCTACAGATAACAAAAACAATTCAATATAACAATGTTTATGAGGCTTCTACATTTTACAGTCTCTCTCTCTCTCTCTCTCTGTCTCTCTCTACATATATATATATATACACACACACACATCAAGCAGTTAGGGAACTGAGAAGGCATAGTACCTCGACTCCGTGAAGGAGTGCATTATCCGACACAAATCCAGGTAACTGCAAGCTCAACAAATTTTAGGTGATCCTTTTTACATTTTACGGAAATTTAAAATATTAAAATGGATGATAGAAACATGCAAAAGGAAGAAGATCGGACCTCCTCGTTGAACATTGAAATCGCACGCTGCAAAGCTTCTGTAATATGAACTGGAAACAACTCGTGAAGATTTGCAGCCTTTACACCTAATCGGTAGCTGGATGGCGGTAAAGTTGTTGCTACAAAATAAAACCAGCCCGGATAAGTCTACTTAGAAATTAGACGCTACAGCAAGGAAATAGTATAAAGATTGGATTTCGCAAAATAAATGGATAATAAAAGAAGAAGGAAAAAAAAACGTTCTACCTGACAATCTGTTGTCTAGAAAATCGGTAACCTTCTGCACAGGAACGACAAAGTTGCCACCACCCATAGTAGCTGCTTTTCGCTCTAATGTTCTCTAAAGATCAAATAAGTACTGTCAAAAGATTCTTTAAAGGAAAAACGAGTAGTCCAATTGTTGGATGATTATTATTTATAAACGTTAAATTATTAGATTGAAAATAATACATAATGTAATATTGTTAACTTGTGGATCCATTGTTAGATTAAAAATAATATGCAAGTATAACACTTTTAATTTGTGGGTTTTGTTTTCTTCTTTATGTCGCATAAATTAAACAACATTGGGGTAAATATTATTGTTTAATTTACTGCAGATCCCGCTATTAGAATAAAAACATGTATTTTGTTGAAAATGAAACAGCAAGCATATTTGCAGTTTAAAAAATGTAGTTGAAAATGCAAAAACAGAAAACAAAAATACAGGCGACCAAGGCCAAATAAAACAATTATAAACAAAAATACTCAGACCGAAAAGTACCTGAAATTCTACTCCGGCTAGAGGCCCATTAATATTTAAAGCGTCAAAATCTTTAGACGACACAGTTACCACAAGTGCTGCATTTGCCCACCTAGATGAACGCCGAGAGAATGACATGCCGTTAATGCAAAGTTCTGAAGGATTTGTGCTGGTGAGAACCACCTGAATGAAATGTGAAATGAGCAATTGATAAGCCAGAGTATAGCAGAAGGAAGACGTACAGTGCCAGAAAGAGAAATAATACCTGGCCTCCTGGACACATGCAAAAGGAGTAACAGCTACGAGTTATGGGTTCCAAATTTGAGGGTATATCCACATCTTTTTCACTAACAAACTCAGCAACCTGGTAATCTGCTACTGGCACTTTGCCACGTCCACTCTGGACCTCACTGGCTAATCCGGAGTACTGCATTTTATACACATCGTTATGTTTAGATATACTTGTCATATCATCAACAAAATAGAGCAAGCAATAAAACATCAAAACCCTATGCTTCTACAATTGCAGATAATTCAGTGAGACATTTATCAAAGAAACATTTAACTTCGCAAAGATGAAATACTTTTATTAAACTAGTGTGGACACCTGTATATTGTTTACCAGCTCTTGGGGATGTTCTATCCGCAGACCAACCTGTAAAGTAAGTAAAAATAGTCTTACACATTTGTTGCAAGCATTTAACAAAATCAAAATGCAAACGAATGGTCACATGCAAAGGTACAGTGCTTTGTGGGGAGAGAAAAGGAGAAAAAGAAAAGGAAAAAAATACTATGTTTTATGGAGTATGATGTTCTTAAAAATACTCCGCCATAGGGACCATTAGAATGATATACAACTATATTGTCTTCAAACAAGTCCACAAAACATTTTAAATACACCCCTTGATACCTGATTATTCATATTTCCTCTGGAGTACATCCCAAAATAAGGCTCAATTTCCTAAAACAGGTACACAAAATCTCTTCCACTACTTTTGGGGGCAATAATGCAAGCATATGCAGAACTTTACTTTTCAACCTCATCCAAAAAATCTGTGCAAATTCAAGATGGATATTTTAAAAATGAGACAAAGGGAGTGATTATTTTGGTTCGTCTATTTCAGAATAACTCATTTGACCACAAACATTACTTCACAACATGGCAATATATTTGCATGAGGACCAAAAACAGAACTAATTCATATGGTAATGACGTAAAACTCCCTGAGATTTGGCTCTTCTTCACACCCATGTCCTATGTAAAATTGCAAATACTACCCTATTATTAGGTTCCGTTTTACAGATCTGACCTACTATTGGGGGGTGTATGCAAAACAAAACCAAACATGCTGTGCTTTTCTTTATTTTTTATTATTATTATTTCTCTTCTTTTGTTGGGTGGGGGGTGGGGGGGGGGGGTGTTCTCGTAATTAACACCTAACTTATACAAGAAACTCACAGCAAAATCTTTTCGAACCATGTCCACTCTATGAGAAAGAAGCATTTGATAAGTGTCCCGCGCAGAGTGGCCCACTGCAAGAACTACAGCATCACACCCCAACTCCTGGACACTAGACTCAGAGCTGCACCTTGAATCAGAAACTTTAACCCCTAGAACACGTTCACCCTTCACCAACAGGTCATCTACCCTCATCCCGAATCTGATATTCACCTAAGCATATTGAGAAAAGAACTAAGTAAGAAAAGCAAGTAGTATTATTTACAGACAGCAGAAGCCATAATGAGACTCACACCCAACTCTTGCAGGTATTTACGGAAGTTTCGCAGTAGGGGGATCAATCTATCAGTTCCCAAATGAGGTTTCCCATCAACCAATATACTACGTGGAGCTCCAAAGTGAACCAAAGTCTTCAGAACCTAAAGATGCGGAAGATCTTAAACTTTTAGATAAGACGATCATTAGATATAGTATATAAATTCAAAGCAATGGGGATCAATTGTCAAATAAAGATATGAATATAATATGCAGGAAGAAGCATTTGATGCTACTACAAGAGAGTAATACGTACTGTCAAAACACTACTGTTATTTCGTCCAATTCTTGTTACCAGCTTCCCATCACTCCAAGTACCTGCACCACCCTGTCATACATAAGTCTTTAATAAATGAACAGTGGCAACCAGCATAGAGACTTCAGTAACAATTACTATTTTCTTGTCACCTTTTTCCTACTTTAACAGATGCGCAAGGGTAAAACACGTGTGCCAATCACATTTAACATTGAACTTAATGGAATGCATTTAACCTTTCTGCACCAATAAAGACAAATAATGGACTCAGAGTTATTATCTAATTCAAAAGCCATGGACTTCTCTAAGGAACAGAACTTGGAAGCATAGGTGACTAAATGATCAAGTCATGCTGAAACTACTTCAGCTATCTTTTCTTTACATTAAGCTCACATATTCCACTCAACTGCTGGTGAATTTCAACTTTCACATTCTGAAAGATATTTCATAATAAAATCAAGGAAATATGGGAGATGCTGCAGACATATAACCTATGACACTGAAAAACCTTGAATTACTAATCGGATAAAGATATGACCTCGCCAAAGCAAAAATTGCTTTCCAATTGTAACATTCGACGGACAACCAAAGCACCAATATCACGTCCTCTTTGTTCAACAGCTTGCCCTCTTTCTACTAGTGTAACATCTGCACCAGCTTCAGCAAGCACTAGAGAAGCAAACAATCCTGAGGGGCCGCTACCAACAACTGCTACTTTGGGTTTTCTAGTTTCAGAGAACTTGTAAGCCCCCAAGGGGTGATTGCTGTGGATAACTTCTCTAGAAGATGCAGTTTCATCTATCTTTCTGTGATTGCGAATCATACTCATCAGATCAGCAGAAGCAGTGCTGTGGTGAAATAGAAACTCTAGACACCCAACTTTTGGTTCTAATTCAGAAAGAAACTCCCAGGTGCGAGGCTCAAGGCTTAGGAGTTTCTGAACATCCATATCCACAGTATATACAAACTTTGGCTCCTTCTGCAACTGAGATTGTGCAAAACAATTAGCTGGTTTGAAAATGTTTCATGTTAAACTAAAAGAAACTCAACAGGAAAACAGAAAACAAACTCCAAAGGGCCAAAAAAAGTAAGGGGGGTGGGGTGGCAAGAGATCAATCAAAGGACAAGCAGTGTATTAGCCCATTCATGCAATGCCAACAACAATGAGCAAAGACAAATCCAAATATACCAGTGTTCTTTGAACAATCCATAAAAGTTAAAAATATGTCATAGAAGTTTGGGGGCTTATAAAGGGAGCAAGCGATCAGATAAAGTTTCTCGGTACTGGTATTAAAGTATAATTATCCAAAGACCAGTGTTCTTATCTTAAGCTTATACAATTGTTGCACGACCTTACATCTAGGACATCATATACATTATGCAATATATGCACACAAGTATGTCACCCTCATGTATTTAAGTCTCTGTACAAATACAAGTCTTTGAACCCATGAAATGATGTTTCTATACTTACTGGTTTGCCTTACATCATGTAATCATTTCGTAACATGTCACGCTTTAATGTTGCAGTATTATTAGGTTGGCCATAAAAGATATTTTAAAATAATTAACTGTATACTGGATGCGGAATCTGTGTTATATCAATGGGTGCTATCGTTGAGTAACTTTATGCTACTGTTTTTGGGTCATTATATCTTTTAGTGTATTGACATGTCTTTTGGTTCTCAAAGGACTCCTTTTGTTTCAATTAAAATAAAGCACAGATAAACATTTATTAAACCACATTTAGCAGAAAAGGAAAGATTTTCCATGCATGCTTGCGTTGCTTCATTAAGACCTGAAAGGTCAAATCTACTTTATATCTTCCCAAAATTCATATTGACAATATTGGAACACATAATTAATTGCATAAAGATATGTCTCCTAACAGCGATATACAGTAAAGTATTGGATTCAAAGTTTGCCTCGAAAGGCAAGCTTCTATACCAGGCACTGAATAGACAATTCCTATACCAGAAAACTTACTCACGTGCAATGCAAGTGTAGAGGAAACTATGAAACAATAAACTCGTGCACTGGTTTTAGTAATTTAAAAGTTTGAGTTGAATTATCTTCTTATATTTATCCAATTAAGTCACTAATGAGCCTGGAATGGCTGCATGATGCATTTAAAATAAGATGGGTGTAGCCATTCATTCAAGCAGCATTACTTTTAGGTTATCTTTAAGGAGAAAATAGCCTAGTGGTTCACAGAAGACTAATATTAGTTCATTGGTTAATATACTGTCTTTCACAGTTAATCAGGGTAATTATTAATTTTCCCCTTGGAAAATGATAAATTACAGTGGCATCCCTTGTTTATTTTATTCACATAACAGTTACCCACACTGCTATTGCACGTAACACAACATGTTGACATTGTCATTGAACTTGAATGAACTTATTTTATCCTACTTAATATTAGACATTAATACCCTTGTCTGTGAAGGCGTGTCAATGTAATTGATTGAAATAAGAAGGCTGGTGGGTTATGAATTTATAAGGGAGCCACCTAACTTGAGCAAATAAAGGTATAGATGTACAAATCTAAGGGATTCAATTGTTACTCTCCTGGCCCTACAGCAATTTACCACTCTTTTCAAATTATTCATAGAAGCAGCACGAGAAGATTTAAGGTCACGGGCTTGGCCATAGTTCATCACGAAATAAGTTTTTGATTATTTGCATATGAAAACAAATCATTTCAATCAATATGCATTATGCCAAAATGCAGTAAGCCAAACATTAGGAATTTGGAGCCAAATTTAAAAACAACAAGGAGGAGGAGAGTAAGTAAATTCGGTAATTAATAGGTGAGAGTGGTGTAATAGTTTCTTTAGAAAGTTACAAACTCAGGGGCAGAATTGACTTTTCGAAATGGGAAGCGAGGAGTTGGTTATTCTGCAAACTAGGAGGGGAAGGCTGTGTCATTGACATTTCTTCTAGTTTCAATCTTTTAGACAAGGGCATTTTAGATATTACACGTGTTCCGCCACCATTAACAAACTGCCGCTACTTAAAGAAGAAAGTTAATGTAATTATTCTCCCATGGGAGGACTTGGTAACCCTGTTTCATTCTTTGGATAGTTTTTTTCAAATAGTTTTTGATGCATTGTACCTTTTCCATTACGGCTCCCCTGTATTTTTAGGGTTTAGGGGACAGTGGGCCGGTATTTGTGAACCTATCAGGTGTGGTGGTCTGACACAAGGAATATTAGGAAACGTATGAGGTTGTGCCGAATCCAACTCAGTACAGGTAAGGTACAGTATATAGACAAATCACCCGTTCATTACAAAAACAAGATAGACACAACATAATACCTGTATTATGTGTGTTAAGGGATTACGGATAATTTCAATCGAAGAATCTCTAACATTTGGGAAGTTAGTTGCACTAAAAGGTCTCAATAATAATTCTTTTGCTTCTTCTTCCTATAAAAAGAACACTTGAAGATTCAATACTGGAAAATAACAGATGGACATGTACCTGTAAACCAATATATCAGGAATAATCATAATGGCATCCTCATGATTTCTAAAATCTAAATGTGCCTCTGGATTAAATCGTCTTTATGCCTTACCATAAAACATATTATGATAATTACCGACATTAATGTCACCCCTCTATAAATTCAGACTGCATCTCTAGGAAATTCAAATTAACCAGAATTTTTCACCTCTGTTAAATTCTCTAGTATTATAAAGTGGTGCAACAATGTCACATGTCCCCTTGACATTGAAAGACTTTCGCAAAGAAATTGCAGAAAAAAATTATGGAAAAAACAAGGCAGTGTTGATAGGTGATTCATCACTAGATCTGAACCAATCTTTAGAAGAAATAGATCCAACGGCAAATCTTGTGCTGAATTCAGCAGACGCCATCAAGTCGAATCCTCCAAAGGCAACAAAACCTCCGGAGGTGATAGATCTTGATGAACCAGAATATAGCTGCAATTATTGCTCAAAGAAGTTCTTTAATAAGCAAGCATTAGGTGGACATCAAAATGCCCACAAACTTGAGAGGGACACAGAAAGATATGCAAGGAAAGGGTATGGAGGGAATTTTGGTTACACTGGTAACCAGTCCTTTGCTGGCATGACTTCTTTCCCTTTTCACAGTTCATTCAACCAAGCCAACAAAAAAACTGACAACCAGTTTGTCATGAATAGCCCACATTATCCTCAATTTATGCAGCACCAAGTGCATGCCAATGGCTACCCAGCCATTGGCTTTTGCACAAACCCAACAAGTTCCCAGTTTATGTCATTCTATGCAAGCATGGGACGGAGTGCAGATATTTTGAAGGGAAAATTCAGTGCTGTTCCTAGGAATGCACAAGCTGAGCATCACAGTCAAAGCGAAAATTCAGAGAACCAGCCCCTTGAAGATGTGGGCCTTGACCTATCACTAAAGCTCTGATCAAATGTTGTCTCTCTGTTGTTTTGTTGTTTTATTGTTTTATGTAATCCCTAGACATTGGCCTTTATTTATACAAACTTGTGCTATATTCAATGACCCTAAGTAGCTGTCTCACTCCATTGTTATAAACAAAGGATTTGCTCTGAAAGTATTCTGTGGGTTTTAATTAGTAACTATACATTACTTTAAATTTTGAACCAGAACTAATAAACTATAAATATTAAAAGAAAAAGGGTGATTAGCATGTTGCACTCTTAAATTGCAGTACATTCGCACTTTCCACCCAAAAATTTATGAAAATGACAGATTGCAGCTCATTGGCTTTACTTGGCACGGTGCACCTATGGATTTTCCAGCTTAAATTTGAAGCAGAAAATTATTTTATCGAAATCTGAGTAAAATGGCAAGTAGCAGTTTTCCTCCATTGAAACAGTAAAAACACTTCCTCGTGCTAATTAAACATGAATGTACATGTCTCTTGCGGGGTATGGCTAAGAGCATGGCATGTCATTTTTCGGGAAGGAAACAGACTGCCCCCAATCTATTGGGTTGATTGTGCTTTGCCCCCAACCATTGCAAATGTGTGGAAAAGTGACACAACCTTCCTTCATATGCTTGAACACCTCCTTGTTCAATTTTCTGACAGAATATTCAGCCAGATTTACCATCATACCTTGGGCATGTTACATCGTACCACTCATCTTTGAAATATGTGTACTTAACCGCCTCAAAGTTTTAAATCTTACCTTTTATTAGAAAATCTTTATTTCGGTGCAATACAATGGAATATTTGTTAAAGATAACGTCATGCACTGTTCATTTGCCAACATATGGACATTTTTCCTGATTGATCTTAGTTTCAAACTAATGATGGTTATAGTTGAAGTTTATATACAAGGAATAGTTAGAATTTAGTTCTATAGTTATGCTTTAAATAATTGCTATGTCATTTGTAATATTATGCATATTTTCAGTTAATGATATTAAGATATTTATGATTCAACTATAGGAATAGATGAGAGAGACAGCGCTGCTACGCAGATCTACACCTTTTTTTAGCAATATTTATTCAACGAGCGTCGTACCTCTTATTCTAGTTCAAGTTAAAACCCCGAACATTCTAACAAATAAGGTCAAATTCACAAATATACTATTATAATTATTTGGTGACATAAAATAAAATAATTTTTAATTATCTATCACAAATAACTTTAGGAAAATAAAATCATAAAATTTGTTAGTAACTTCAAAATAACTTGAATTTACTCAACCATGAATATATGTAGAATGGAGTGGGACATGAAAACACCTTTTGTAAAGAATTTCACTTCATTCAACCCCAATAAGAATTTAATAATGAGGTCTAACATTCTAACACATTTTAGGTAGCTAAAATGCAGATCTTTCTAAATATTAGACGGTACAGGGCGACGCATCCAGAGTATTTTGTCCAAAAATGGAATAAAAAGGTTCTTTGGCACATTTGCCGTTGGGAGGCAAAGTGCAATTGAGCCCGTAGGTTATGGGGGCGTCTGCTTTTAACCCTAATTTTTTTGAGTGAAAATGGGATTCTGCTCTATAAGAACATTTATCTTTAGTTTAATACCTATATAATTCTATTATCAGATCAAACATGTATACGTAATTTCGCTATTATCTTATGGCTATATGTGCAGATCCCATTTCTGCTGCTTTATGCTTACTCAATATTAACTTTCCTTCTCATATTATTTGCTACAATCATTATAATTTGTTAGGTCATTCTAAAAACTTTCTAATATATTATTCTATGCCATCAAAATCCAAGTAGCATACACCCCATGGCTCATGGTTTGCACTTTGCCGAAAAACTTATGATCAGTCACCAAAATGTAAGAAACAAAGAATCCAACATTATCATAAATTAGCAGAAAAACTTCGCTACAGCCCACAAATAAGATATGCCCCAAATGGACAATTGTGGCCTTCAGTACAACTAACAATGCAAATGATCTTGATCTGACGCAAGAATTTGAGGGTAACATCTTGATTAAGTGAAACTCTTGAATCAGCAGTGTATGACATATTTCTTACTTATATTTATCATCCCTAAAACCATTTTCTGTTTCACAACTTACGTTTTAATGGCAAATCTGATATCACATCATATCCTAGATACAGGAACTACAAAGTAAAACATCCAATATCACACTATCTTCATAACCTTTATTCGCACATGCCTCTCTTAGCACTGTATACGAAAAAAAATATCCTGCTCTTTATGGAGCAAATAATAAACATATCTGCTTAAGCTTATGGTTGCCCTTCAACCACATATTCTCGAAAGCAATTAACAAGTCAGCGCAGGTAAGTGAATCTTATTATTTTGTCATGATAAAGAATTGTTTATTTAACAGAGAAATGACAGTAATAGTTACAAATTCATCAGAGTATGTATCTCCCATTGATGGAACCTGTGCACATCAAAAATCTTGAATCTTTTGATCAGATAATTATGGCGTGTTTTCATCTAGTTAAGGGGAAAATTAAAAACAAATGAAAAGAAACAACTGCTGGACAAGTTTTACATACCTTCCTTGCATCAAATGATTTTCTAACCACCGTAAATGGCTCTGGTGGCAACATTGAAGCAACCTGCAAAATGAAAATGTAAACAAATCTGCATTCAAAATGGGCATTTATGATTTAAACAACACACACACACACACACGCAAATACATATATATATGGTCTTCAATAAATGCTAATCGCATTCATGATTGAACAAGAATAATCAAGAAAACACAATTTTCACCAAATTATGCAACAAAAAGCAAAATAAGAAGCAAAAACGATGCAATTATCAAAACCCATTTCTTGTTTCCTCAAATGAAAAGAAAAACCACGTCAAAATTCAGATTTTTTTTACCGGGAATTCGATAATTTTGGCAATCTCTCTAAGCAGGGCCTCGGAAACACCCCAGAAATCCTTCCCAGGATCTTCATGGACAGAAACTCCGAGCTTCGAAAGCCTCCAAACGCCTTCTAATTTTCTCGCAACATCAGTTCGAGCGTGTTGCTGGAGTCCTAACTTCTTTTTCTCCGATGGGTACCTCAATTTTCCTGTCCTTTTGGATTTTTTTGCACATTTTATGCAAAGAGATTGTGCAAATCTGTGAGATTGTTTGGAAGATGGGAGTGGGAATTTGGAGAAAGAAAAATTGAATGAAAAATTGAGGCTATGTGAGATAACGGGCATTCTCGGGGCAGGCAAGGATGAGTTTTTCTTGGGGGGATTCTGATAAGGTGCAAAAAGAAGTGGGGTTTAGCACGGGTTTTAGATTTTCAGGAGGCCTTTCCTCTTTTTTAAGTTTTTATTTTATTTTTGTGTTTCACAAGTTAAATTTAGCAATTCAAACACAAATTTGAAATAGAGGAGTTTTTGCGTGCAGACCCCCGAGTAGGGATGTAAACGAATCGAGCCGGCTCGCGAGCCTGACGAGCCGGCTCGACCCATGTTCGAGCTCGAATTCGATGAATTCGAGCTCGAGCCTAATTCGTATAGTTGTCAAGCCGAGCTTCGAGCCTATTATTTCTTGTTCGTAAGTTCGCGAGCCGATAGTATTTTAGTATTTATTTAATTATACATATTATATAATTATAGAAAAATAAAAAATGTTAGTCAAAATTGGTTTTTTAGTCAAAATTTTGAGGGTCCTCCCATTGCCTCCTCTGTTTGGTCTCTCCAGCCTCCACTCCACCATCCTCTGTTTGCTCTCTCTCTCTCTCTCTCTCTCTCTCTCTCTCTCCCCAATCCCTGTTCTCCTGTCGTCTCTCTCGGTGTTCTCTCTCTCTAGTCTCTCTCTCCCCAATCCCTGTTCTCCTATCGTCTCTCTCGGTGTTCTCTCTCTCTAGTCTCTCTTCTCCCCGTCTTCTTCCCCTGGCGGGCCTGGCCCTCTCCGTCGTCTATCTCTCTCTCATCTATCCCGCCTCGTTTCCAGCACCTCGTCTCTACTGCCGCGTCTCGCCGCTGCGTCTCCTCCGCCGCATCTCCGCCTTCTAGTCTCTGCCGACGCATCTCCGCCACTGCCATGGGCTTGAGAAAGTTCAGGCACTTTTTTTTATTTTTTTGAAAAATTTCTCGATCTGTTTTGTGGGTTTATTTGTTGTGGGTTCAAAAGTAATTGCTAGATCTGTGTTATGATATAATGAATGGTCCAAGTTCCTAATGGTTCTTCTATTCTTGTGGCTTTTTGTGAAGCTTTGTGATGGATATTTGTCAAAAAAAATTCGAGCCAAACGAGCCAGTCCAATCGAGCCGAACCGAGCTCGAATATATGTTCGAGCCGAGCTCGAGCCGAAAAATTAGACGGCTCGGCGAGCTCGAGCTCGAGCTCGAGCTAGAGTTGATTGGTTCGAGCTCGAGCTCGAGCCTTGAAAAAACACTAAAGCTCGGCTCGGCTCGGCTCGATTACATCCCTACCCCCGAGTCATATAAGTGGATATTAATATATACCATTGTTCCCTCGGAGAAAACAAAAGAGAAGGGAAGGGGCCAAAAAAAAAAAAAGGCTTACAAGTTTAATAATATTTGAGTATCGAAAAAGTTAATTAGTGAATTTAAAATAGTAAGTACAGAATGTTGCTGAATTTAATTGGACTTTTAAATTTTAAACAATAATCATACTTCCATATGCGATTCAGTTCGCACCAATTCTAATATATGAAAGATTATAGATATGATTAAGGATGTCTTGTTTCAATTGTAAAGTGAATACCTTATAAATTTGAAATTATACGTTTGATTTTTCATGAATGCTTTCATTATTTTAGTTTAATATTATTTTCCTTTTACTGTATATTAGTTTGTATTATTTTGTTACTTGATGATAAATGATTGTAAATAGTTTGTTTTTAATTTAAAGTATTGGTGCAATTGATTGAATGTATAAAACTATAGACGTAATTGATTAATTATAATAGAATATTTAGGTAATTGATCGATTTGTAATAAATTGTTGAAAAAAAAAAAAGAAAGAAAGATTTTTTTTTTAAGGAACAAAAAAACAGTTCAAATAGCCAAGTCTGAGTACAAAAATTCGCTAGCGCAAAGAGGAATATTCGCTAAGCTTTCGACAAAAGACCGAGCATTCCTAACTAGCTCATGAGCAACTCTATTACACTCTCGATGAACAAATGTAAATCTCGCTTCATCAAAACTAGATAGCAAGATGTGAATGTCTGAAATAATGCAGCCAATTGGTGAGAGATCCTCTTGGCGTAATCTACAGCTACGAATAAAGCCTAGGCAATCCCCCTCAATCTCAATGCGTGACCATCCATGTCTAGTTGCGAGTTGCGAGTTGCACCGCTTCGAATCCAGCTAAAGCCTCAGCCACCTCAGGCCCTAAGTTACCCTGTCAACGATCCAGAAGCCAAGCTAGGTATGTACCCTCATGGTCTCGGGCCAAATTTCCCACGCCAATTTCCTTTGTGTCTTTAAAAATGGCTCCATCAAAATTGAGCTTTATGAAACTCGGCAGAGGCAGGCGCCACCTAGACGGTTCTTTCATTTGTCAGTACCGCTGCGGATTGGCTATAAACGCCCCTGAAACGAATCGAGAAAGCTCGCCGCAAATGCAACCAGCTCATGGGCCCCAAGCATTTCTCCATCAATACGTTTCCTATTACGATTCCACCATAAACTCTAGGCAAGCACCAAAAAGAAGGCGAAATCCCTACCCCCAAGGGTGTTATGGACGTGCAACATCCAATCCTGTATATTATTCCCCCTTAGCGAAATCACACGATGTGGCAAATTTGAGAAAGCCCAAACCTGCTGGGCGTAGGGGCACGCAAACAACACATGGAATTCATGTTCATCCACTTAATCACACACGGGACAGTTTGTGCTATCCCCACAACCCCTGCGGATCAGATTGCAAGTTGTAGGCAAAGAGTGTTTACAAGCACGCCAGGCAAAGGTTCGGACCTTCGATGGAACTGGAGCTCGCCAAAGTACGGATCAAATCATTCCCACTTGATTGATTGGAAAAGCAGAATCCAGCCCCATCTGTGCCAAATGATAAGCTGATCATACGCTGAACTGGCCGCTTCTAGAGTAGTGCCAAATTTGGATATCTTCGTGGTGATAGTGGCTCAAAGGGATCCGCATAACTTCATCAACGTCGGCAGCACACAACACATTCATCAATCGGTTCTTATCCCACTGCCTTGTAGTTAGGTTTATAAGTTGGCTTACCCACTCGATCCCACTCTCTGGACTCGCAATTGTGATAGGTTTGAATGAGCTTGGTCTCAGAATCCAATGATCCGCCCAAATATGCACACCTGATCCTGAGCCAATCCGCTAACGTGAGCCCCTCATGATCAACTGTTTGGTAGAGAATATACTTCGCCAAGTAAATGAAGGCCGGGAACCAAGTCGGACCTGCTCAAAATATCAATGAGGGAAGTACTTATGCTTCAACACCCGACTAGCAAGGCTACTTGGAGAAGCCATTATTCGCCACGCTTGCTTGGCTAACAGAGCCGAGTTGAAATCCTGCAGACTCCGGAGACCAAGCCCCCTATCCTTCTTATTCTTGCATAACTCTTTCCAAGCTATCCATCGAATCCCCGTTTCGGCCCGCGGTGACCACCAATACCGGCTAATCATAGACTCCAGCTCAGCAAGGAGAGTTTCCGAAAGCCGAAAACACCCCATCGCATACGTCGGGATAGCCTGTAGAACTACTTTAATCAATACTTCTCTCCCAGCTGCCGAAACCTGCTTGTCTGACCATCCTTTTATTTGCTTCCACACTCTATCCTGAATTGAGGCAAAGACAACTTTCTTCGTCTAACCTACCACGAATGGAAGACCCAGGTAGAGATCGAGTCACGGTCACCATCCGAATACCCAAATACTCCGCTAACTATTTTCGTAAAGGAGGATCAACATTACGACTAAAGATTATAGACAACTTATAGTGATTAATCTGCTGACTCGAAACAAAAGCATATCTATCCAAAACCGTTTTGATGCTCTGGACGGCTTGTTGAGTAGCCTGACAGCAAATAAATATATCATCCACGAACAGCAAATGGGAGACTCGCGGGCCCCCTTTACTCACCGCCGCCTCTTTAATATTAAGGGCTCTTTCTTTAGCCTGCAATAAACAACTCAACACCTCTGCGCAAAACAAAAACAAGTAAGGAGAAAGGGGGTCTCCGAACAAGTGACCAAACTTATGTCCGTTGAGCACAAACGAGAAAAGAGTGGTAGACTCACACTCCATAATAAGTGTAACAATGCGATCGGGGAAGCCCAACTTTACCAAAATAGCTTTAAGAAAAGCCCATTCAACTTTGTCATACGCCTTACTAATATCAAGTTTAAGCACTAAAAAACCCGCTTTGCCTTTGTTTTTCAATTTTATGAAATGGTTAATCTCGAAGGCAACCAAAACATTATCAATAATTAATCGGCCTGGAGTGAACGCCTATTGAGAAGGCGAAATAATATTATCCATTAGCGATTTTAATCGATTGGCAATACACTTGGAAACAAGTTTGTACAAAACGTTGCAAAGCGAAATGGGGCAGAATTGAGTAATTAGCTTGGGCTTTGAGATTTTCGGAAGGAGAACAATATAAATATAATTTATGCTAGACAAACTTGTGCCATTATTTAAGTAGTTCAAGACACAATTAATAACATCAATGCCTAATACATGGCAAAATTTTTGAAAAAAAAGGGGAGGGAAACCGTCAGGTCCCGGGGATTTTAACGGAAACATAGAGGACAAAGCAAAAGATACCTCTTCAGCCAAGAAGGGTGCCAGAAGGTCACGTCTCATCCCATCATCTAACCGTGTTTCCATCGCCTGGAGCACTGTCTCAATCTCAGAAATAGGCGGGTTGTATGAAGCGAAAGTCCCCGTGAAGTACTCAGTAATAACCGACTGGATGCCATCTTTCTTCTCACACCACACCCCCGCCCTATTTTTCAGTCTAGAAATCTGGTTGTGCCGTTTCCGAGCCAAAGCTCGAGCATGGAAAAAAGCTATGTTTTTGTTACCCTCTTGCATCCAATGAATTTTTCCCTATTGTTTCCATCTCAATTCTTCCATATTCTGCAATTCTTCAAGCCTACCATGAATTCGTCACTCCTCGCTGTTAGATTCCGCTGAGAGAACACCACTCCTAATCTGACAAATCTACTCCTCGAGACATTTTATTTCAGCTCGTGGATTCCAAAAGCTGCCTTATCCTACTGCAGCAGCCCTAAATGACAGTTGTTCAAGCTTTCTTTGACCCGAACCGTGATAGAATCAGATATTGGTTCTCCTTGCCAGTGAGATTCAATAATACGATAGCAATCCTCACTCTTTACCCACATAGCCTTGAACCAAAAAAGCTTGCGCTTGGATTGAACTCGTGCTTGGGCCAGCTGCAACTCAATCAATAACACACAATAATCCGAATAACAAGTGTCAATGTGCTGCACTCTCACATTCGAAAAATGAGACAACCCATTGATATTAGGGAACGCCCTATCCAATCGCTCCCTAACTGTGTGTGGTGCCTCTCGGTTGTTGGACCACGTATATTTGGTGCCCCGCAAACCCAAATCCAACAGCCCCGCCACATCAATGGCATCTCGAAAAGCCTGCAACTGACCCACCGGCTCTCTTAACCCCCGTGCTTCTCATCGATCTCCAGAATCTTGTTGAAATCGCCAGAGCAAATCCATGGTCTATTATCCCTGCCACTGAGTTGTTTCAACAAGTCCCAAGTGTGCCTTTTATCCTGGACTCGTGGTACGCTATAAAACCCGGTAAAGCGCCAATCTCTCGACTCCTCTTCCAAAAGCACTGCAGCATTGATATAATTCTGCGAGAAGCTTAAGAGAGATACCTGAACCTCCTTCCACCATAAGAGTGTAAGCCCGCCACTCCACCCAATCAAACTAACCAAAACACCAAACAAACCAAAACGCGTCTTCAAGCGTTCAATTTTCTAAGTAGAGTATCTTGTTTCCGCCAAGAAGACGATTGGGGGGTTAAATTTACGAAGCAACTGCTCCAATCCTTGAACTGCCAAGGGCCCCCCATGCCCTGGCAGTTCCAACTAATGATACTCATGGCTCTCAACGGGATTGCACTGCAGTTGCCACTGCTAAACTCGTGCCTTTGACAATACCGCCTGTGGTTGCTTTTTTTTTGGTCCTGGATCACCCACTGTATTAGGACCCAATGCATGTGCCAACTGCTTTCTCTTCCCTATTATACTAATCCCTTTGCAGTGCTTTTTTATTTTCTTAACAGGAAATAGTCGGCCCATGTGAGAGAGCGTGGGGGTGTGGGTTATGGAAAGGTGGATAGGTATGGTTACAAGATCAAATTGGTTTAAGGTGGTAGAGGGAGGGTACTGGTCGGGACTAGCCTGGTATATGATAAAAAAATGTGGGGGAGAAGAGTCACTGACTTACGCTATGGGGGAGATATCGCTACTCAGGCTTTGCTGCTCAGAAAATAGGAGAGGTGGGTCGGTTGGGCTATCAGGGAGGTGGTTTGTATTGTGGCCAAGAGTAAGAAGTAGATGAGAGGTGGGCTTGTAAATATGGGCTGGTGGATTAGGGGAGCCGGGGGCCAAGCATGCATGGGATCGTATGGTATGAGCCCCATCACCAAGGGTTTGGGTTAAGACCTGGGTACGGTTAGATTGCTGAGGCGGGCTTTGGGTTGGGGGCGGATTTTAGGTTAGGGGCGGATTTTGGGGTAGGGGCGGATTTGTGGGAATTGTAACGGCAATAGGATTTTGAGCGGGGAAAGTGTGAGTATTTAGGGGTTGTTTTCCAATCAAGGGATCTGACATGCATGAGAATGAGGGTCAATTTTAACATGACAAAGCCATTGTTTCGAGCTTTGAAAATTTGAAGTCCGCTGGGAGAGGAGATATTGCTCCGATTTACATATGAGAAGTAGCCCAACTTTTGCTACCTTTGTGGGTTGTGTGATCATCTTGCTAGGGTGTACCCAGTTCAGCTATCGGAGGGTTTCAGTGACCCAGGTGGTGAAACACCATTCGGGGCTTGGTTGAGGGCGCCGCCGCAGGCTTGTCGGAACTCGTTCCTCTCAGATTGCATCCGCCCAACATCACGACCATGATTTGTGGAACAAACTCCCCGAAACCAGGAGCGTGAAAGAAAGAAAGATTATAGCTATTTATTTTAAGAGGTTTAGTTTGATACTAGTTGATGCTACCCATGTTACGAAAAAATGAACCTAAAATTAAATGACTAAAAAGTGGAGGTCCAACAAGATTCTACGAGCCTAGACATTTGGGCCTTGGAAATAAGCCCCCCTACAAGATAAGCCCGATAGCCCTCTCATAGTAAAATAATGGAACTTTGACTAAATCAATGTGGCATGAAGATAATTATAAGCTTGTTTACCCAATCTCCTTATCCTAAGGGCTCAACAAGTTATCCTAAATCTCAACAAATAGTCAAATGTTCTCCCTAATTTCAGGAAGTGATTGAGCTAGATAGGAGAACATCCGTCCTCCTGATTTTATATAAGGTTTATGGCCACAAAAGTTGAAGGGTAATCAACACTTTCATACTCTACCATATTTAACTCAACTCTAGGATTTCTTTTTTATTTTTATTACCTTTTATTGCTTTTATTACTCTCAAACATATAGCGGCTTGTATAAGTATCATTAATTGGTAATAATAAAATTTATATTGTTTTATTAAACTAGATAGAAGATAAATAAAAAGAAAAAAAAAATGTTTACACTATAATAGAGAGAGAATATTCTGAGAGAACTTCATCCTCTCTTGCCCCCTTGAGGAACAAGACCTTATCCAATGGAGTAAGAAGAAGATTAAAACTTCTCTAGATAGAGATACTACCATGGCAGACCTTGAGCCCAGTCCTGATAAGCTGAAGATGCAGAATGGATGGGAAGGAACATGGAAAGGATCTTATCTTGACTTACTTGTTGGAGGCAGCTCTAAACAAGGGGCAGTCGAGTTTTCTAGCTAAGGTATATTTAACATGGACCGGATCAAGGTTTTTCCTTATCCGAGGATCTTGCTCAATAAGGACTACAGAGAAGCAATCAAATCCTTTTGGAAGGACTTGATCATCCTCAGAATGCTTGGCAAATCGATTAGCTACTCCTTGTTGTTGGCTACAATCAATTCAATATGGAACCTTCAGGGTAACTATGAGCTTGTAGACCTTAGGCATGGGTGCTTTATCTTGAAGTTGAGTGATAGAGCCAAGAATGAGTTTATCTTAACAGAGGGACCTTAGACCATAGCCAATCACTACCTCATGATAAGAAAGTGGTTTCTAATTTCCAACCATCGAAGGATAGCATCACATCAACCATCTCTTGGGTTAGGGTGTCAAAGCTTTCAGTGGAGTACTATCAAGAGCACATTATTTACTCTATTACATCTAGCTTGGGTGAGTGATCAAGATTGATCATATACGTATTGGGCGTAGCGACGTAAATTTGTGTGTTTTTGTGTGCAAGTAAACTTAGAAAACCTCTTATTGAATGCAGTCATGTGAATGGTATCCTTTTCTAGTGGAATATAAGAATATTTCGGTGATATGCTTCGGTTGTGGTGTGGTTGGCCATAGAACTAGTAACTACCCTAAAGTCACTACGGGTGAGGATGAACCAAACCCTAGTACAAAGATGTCGGGACCAAATGATGCATTTCTAAAAAAGCTGTAAGAACAACCGTATGGGTATTGGATGCTAGCTAAAAAATGTAAGGGAAAAATTCCAACAAGGAGGAAAGGGACTACGAATATTAGGAAAACACCTAACAACATATTTCAAATTTTGAGGTTTGCATCTGATGATGCTGCAAACAATTCGGGGCTTTTAGGGATGAGACAAATCTTTACTCTTATAAGAGTGGATCATAATCGGGTTAGCCACTGAAAAGCTTGAGTTTTACCTCTTTTGTGAAACAAAAAGAGAAGCCTCAACCACAACAAAACACTATTCAACCATCTCTTGCTAAAAAACCCTAGCCTAGTTGTCCCCAGAAAAACCACCTAACCAAGTTTCGACAAATGTGGTAATTGAGTTGTTCAACATAGCTTCTTCCTCCTCCTCGCACTCACAACCTTATCATAAGTTGTATATCAAGTGTTCAACCATCCTATGGAATGCAGAATGACTACCACCCATTCAACCAAATTGTGGCTTGAGGCAAGGGGATCTTCTCTTCCTATATCTTTTTGTTTTGTGCTTGAAAAGACTCACATATCTCATTTAAGAAGCGGTTGAAGATAACACTTAGAAACCATTTTCCTTTTGCCACAATGGACAAAATCTATTTCCCATATTGTTTGTGGATGATATTATTCTTACATCTCAAGCATCTCAAAAATGTGCACACATGATCAAGAATGTCATGGAAAGGTTTTGCACATCATCGCGATTAAGGATCAATTTGGAGAAATTCAAATTTTATTTCTCCCATAAAACAGACCATAATACCAAAGGGATGGTTACTTTAATTCTGGACATTAGGGCAACGAATGACATTGGAAAGTACCTTGGTGTTAGGATGACAAATGGGAAAAACACAAGTACCAACTACGGAGAAATCGTTGATTAAGTTAAAAAAAAGGTTATCTTCTTGGAAAGCAAGAAACTTGAATCTTGTTGGAACACTAAGTCTTGTGCAATCAATTACTTCCTCTATCCCAGTCTATCTCGTGCACACGAGTTGGCTACCCACCAAAATGTGGAACAAGTCATCAACAAGAAGAGTGAGGGTTGTCTTGGCTTACGTGAAGCACGCCAAATGAACATGGTGCTTCTCGCTAAAGTGGGGTGGCGGATTGAGAAACAAAGTTCAGTGATATGGGATAATATCTTCAGACACAAATACCTAAAGGGAAAGTACCTAATTGCACATTCACCTAAGTCACACTACTCAAATTTATAGATGGGCATCACCAATTCAAAACTATTGAAGGTCGAATTAAATGGAGATTTGACAACGGAACCTAAATTGATTTCTAGACTGATAAGTGGGCCTTTGATGAAAGATTGCGTGATCTCATTAACATAGAAATTAATCAAGCAGATATGGGCATTATAGTAGCCCAACTCATTCGAGGGGAGATTGAATTTATCACCAATACAAACCCAACTCCCAGATTGGGCCCTAAAGACACTTCAGTGTGTTCTAATTCCTTTAGGACCAAGCCATATGGACTCACGCATTCGGTCTGGGACTCCGAACAGGCAATTTTCATGCAAGTCAGCATATGAGCTTATTGTCCGTGGATAAGAGGACACATGGGTGAGAACAAGAAATGGAGGTGGATCTGGGACATGAAATGGCCACACAAACTTAGAGTTTTCATTTGGCTATGTCATCACTACCCACTTTTTACGAAGTCACTTTGTTTCAATAGACACTTTACCCATACAGATTACTATACTCGACATAATAGTGGAAAGGAAGGCATTGCCCACACTCGATTATATTCATTAGCCCTAGGCCAAGGAAGTATGAGAAAATGCGGTTGTTCCCACGGACTTTTTGAAATGCCTCTCATTGCTATCCGATAATTGGTTCCGGGCGAATGTGAAGGGCCAAATTCTGAAATAATATTGTTCCCTGCTACAAACGAGAACAAGTTTTCATTGCATTGGTACATTTGGACGTCCTGCAATCAGCTTGTCTTCAAGAACAAACAGGAAAACATTCAGGAAACAATATTTGCAATCAAAGAATTAATATTGGATCTCATACAAGCTTTCCTAAAAATGGCACGATTTGCATCCAGAGGTAAATGATTGCTCAATGGACAAAACTAGAAAGAGGATGGGTTAAAATGAACACTAATGGGAGATTCTATGAAAAAACCAAAGGAACAGTAATGGAAGGCTTGATACGGGGATGATACATGGGGGTGGATACTGGGCTTCTCCTATAAGTTGTAACTTGTGACAATCATAGTGGTAGAGTTTTTAGGAGTCAGAGAGGACTTGAGATTAGCTTGGAAGAGGCACTTCCATTAGATTGAAGTTGAAATCAACTCAGAAACAATTATGGCACTAATTAAAAATCCAAACACGGAGAACTATCCATGGGGACATCTAATCCAAGACTGCCAATAGCAACTCCAAAATCCTTGGCATGTTCGATTCAACACCATCAAACATGACAGGAACCAATGTGCGGATTACCTTGCAAACTTGGCCACACACTTACATTGGGGTGGATGGAATGGCAGGAACCTATTGAGGGAATAAGCAATTTGCTAGAAGAGGATAGATTAGAATTTTCTTAATGTCTCCTCTGTAATTTGCTTTTTTAACCGAATCACTACAGAAAAAATAGCATTTTCTGGCGAAAATTTCCGGCGGAATTCCAGGCCGATTCTGATGGAAATCGTTCTGCTGGAAAACAGGGCCCCGGAAAGCGGAATTCCGCCGGAATTTCCCCCGGTAAGAAATTCCGGCAGAATTCCGCCGGATTTCGTCCGGCGAAAAACCGGGGGAATATTCCCCGGGACGGAATCCTGCGGAATATTCCGCCGGAATTCCGTCGGAATCTTATTCGGGTCCGCCGGATTCCGTCCGAGGGAATATTCCCCCGGTTTTTCGCAGGACGCCGCCGTACCGCCCTCCTCCGGCCCGGACCCGCTGCCGCCACGCCGCCTCCACCGCACCGCTTGCGCCACTGGAATAGTATTCCAAAATTTTCAAATATTTGCAACCGCGGGGATTTGAACTCGTTACCTCGGGGTTGAATAACAAGCACTCTACTACCAGGCTATCCCTTGAAGTTGTGATAAGCTAAGTTTTGTTTTGTTTTATACATATTATATTTGTTTCATTATTCTTATTTGAATTATAATTAAAAGATTGTATAAATAATAATAGTTACAAGATAGCATTGATACTATAAAATATGTATTATATATACTATGTAAACATATATGTGTACCATATAAACATATGTATACCTACAAATATATTATAAATAATTAATAGTTAAAAAATAACATTGATACTATATAAAAATATATATTATATATACTATATAAACATATATGTGTACCATATAAGCATATGTATACCTATAAATATATTGTAAATAATTAATAGTTAAAATATAGCATTGATACTATATAAAAATATATATTATATATACTATATAAACATATATGTGTACCATATAAGTATATGTATACCTATAAATATATTATAAATAATTAATAGTTAAAAGATAGCATTGGTACTATATAAAAATATATCTATTATATATACTATATAAACATATATATATACACACCATATAAATATATGTTTACCTATGAATGTATTATAAATAATTTTATGATAGTATAAATAATAATAGTTAAAAGATAGCATTGATACTATATAAAAATATGTATTATATATACTATATAAAAATATATGTATACCATATAAACATATGTATACCTATAAATATATTATAAATAATTAAAGATAGTATAAATAATAATAGTTAAAAGATAACATTGATATTATATAAAAATATGTATTATATATACTATATAAACATATATGTACCATATAAATATATGTATACTAATGAATTATTATCTTTTATATACTACATAGAATTGGTAATTTTATTTCCTTTAAAAAAACTAAAAGATTTTCAATGTATTTATATTGTACCATATAATCAATAAATATATTATAAACAATTAAGACATATTATAAATAATAATAGTTAATATGGATATGTACTTACACATACAATTTTGCAAAAAAAAAAAGAATTTTAAAAAATTTAAATTAGTTTTGCATCCAAATGGATTTGAACTTTTGACCTTTGGGATACAAGTTGTAGCCTACCATTAGACTACGATCAAGTTTGTTAAAATATTTTGCAATCAACAATTAATATTTAATTAAATCGAATTCAGAAAAAAAAAACCCAGTCCGGCGGAATTTTACGCCTGAGTTCAGCCGGAATATTCCCCCGAATTTTTATATTTAAAAAAATAAAATTACTTTTGCAATTAAGGGGGTTTGAACCTTGAAGATGGAGAGTTATGACCAAAACCATTAGACTATATCAGAACTTGATTTAAACATTTCCAATTTAAAATAAAGATATAACTTGATCGAATTTTAAAAAAAAATTCCGATGGAAATTTCGGCCGAAATTCCGCCTGTTTTTTTTTAACTTTTTTTTTTGAATTTTCCGGGGGAAAATTCCGCTGGAATTCCCTCGGATTTTTTTAATTTTTTTTTTTGGAATTTTCCGGGGGAAAAATTCCGCCGGAATTCCCCCGAATTTTTTAATTTTTTTTTTTAATTTTTCGGCCGAAAAATTCCAACGGATTATTTCTGCTTGAATTTTTTCGCCGGAAAATGAGCATTTTCCTATAGTGAATATATATTCAATGGAGGATTGGCGTTTGCTTTGCAAGTTCTCTTCCATGAGTTACACATTTTTCAAGAAACGCTCAACCTCAATTTCCTACGTGATAAATTTGATGTGTTTGAAAAATTGCAATGTATCATTAGGTAAGCACCTAGTGGGGAATAGGGTCTATTATCTTACAAGTGTGTTAAAATTATTACATATTCATATTAATGCAGGGGTATTCCGCCAGCTATGTGGTCGTCTACCCCGTAACGTGGCCTGATCCGCCCGAACCACCTGGCATTTGGTCCCGAAACATGGCCCCACCCATATGAGAAAGAACATCCTTCCTCGGACACCATCATCAGGCTCCAACTGCTCATCTAAGATCTCCTTGATGGGCACCCCTCCTTGGAGTGTCTCATACACCTCTTCGAAGTGGGCCCCCCGTTACAACGGCCTCTAATAGACCGTTGCGTTCGAAGGCTCCACTATTTTGTGTTAGTGGAATATACCTTGTACGAAACACCGAAAAATGGCCACCTCAGCCTTAATCCAATCCACTCCAAGCTAAATATTAAAATTCAAGGTCTCCACTATTCATAAGGGTACTCTCTGAATCCCTACACTAAAAACTTTCTACAACACATTATCTTATGTTCCTTGCTCGAAATATCACTGACTTGAATGCCGGAGGATCTTTGCTGGAGACACTTCTGGCTATGTTTATGTATGTTCCATCTTTGTAGATCAAGAGCCAGTCCAGCAACTTACACCCATCGTCGGATAGGACATCCTTGCTCGGATTCGGAAACCAGCATCAACACATATAATAAAATTTAAAAAAATGTAATTATGCAAAATAAATAAATAAATAGCATATTCATGTAAAAAAAATTAAATGAATATATTCATAAATAAAAATTTATTTGTTGATTTATTCATACATATTCTTACAAAAAGAATTAATAACATATTCATACAAAAGTTTGTAAAACTTATATTCATAAAAAATAGACTTATTATTTATTTTTTGGTATACATAAATAAATATATAAATTATTTTAACATATTTTTAAAATGTATTATAAGTGAACAACGTATATTTCAAATTAAAAATGGATACTCGTCAAATAACGATACTTTACGTTTCACTGACTGTTTGCCTAGCATCAAATCTACCATTTGAGTCGAAGAGCCCGTATATCCCAATATCGAATGGAAGCTTCTTGTTAATATTAGTATTTATTTATTTATTTTTCCGAAAGTGGTACTTCCATACTCAATACTCAATTTTGAATGATATAACAGTTTATGCTCGATTTAAAATATTAACGTAATTTCTTGCAATATATTTGACCGTTGCATATGCAAAGAAAACGCTGAAATTATTCCAATATTCAGAATCCTAAGACGTTCCAAACCCATGCTGAAGCCGGGAAAGTGTGAATCCTAGGCTTCGACAACAATAGGATCGAATATGCTTCTTCCTCAAGCAAGGCGTTGGTTGCCTCCTTCTCAAGTCAGTGTTCTCTCCAAAATTAGCCTCCACCTTTCAAAATAGAAAGTCTGGAATATTTATACCTCTCTTCTCCTTATGACACTTGGCGCCACCTCCCTGTACATGATACCCTAAAATGGAGGGTTGGAGATCAACTTGGTACAACATGGGCCTAAAGGTGGGCTAGGCCCTAGTGGGATTTACAGGCCTCTGTTGTAGTCCATGTATATTTGGGCCTTATTTTCTTGGGCCTTTGTTATTGGTTTTTATTATTATTTTGACCCATATCATTAGTCCCCCAAGTTTATTGAGTAAAGGTGTAGCTTTTACTTAATAAACTTTGTTGTAATTGTAATTTGATGTGGGTTAGCTTTCATGTTCAAGATCCGCCTCTGGACCCGGCAAAACGACTCGAATCGGCGCTCAGCTCCCTGAAATGATGGAAATTAACCTAATTGAGCTCCTGAAAGAAAATCGGGACATCTTCGCCTGGACGGCATCCGATTTTGAAGGCATCAACCCTAGCATTGCGGTGCACAGGGTGAATGTTGATCCAGAAGTTAAGCCTGTCGCACAGAAGAAGAGAAGCCACGGAAGTGACCGCGATCGAATCATCGCCACGGAGGTCTCAAAGTTGTTGGGAGCGGGGTACATTGTGGAATTACAATATGCGGACTGGCTCTCGAACGTAGTGATAGTTCCTAAGCCAGACGGAAAATGGAGGATGTGCACGGATTATACAAACCTTAACAGGGCCTGCCCAAAGGACCCGTACCCACTACCAAGAATCGACACGCTAGTCAACTCCACAGCGGGATGTGCCCTGCTAAGCATGATGGATGCCTACCAAGGGTACCATCAAATCTTCATGGCCCCGGAAGATGCAAGCAAAACAGCATTCATGACCAAGGACGGTATATACTGCTACAGAGTGATGCCATTTGGATTGAAAAACGCTGGAGCCACATATCAGAGGTTGGTAAACAGCATGTTCCAAGACTTCATAGGATAGACCATGGAGGTATACGTAGACGATATGTTGGTCAAGAGTCTGCAAGAGGAAGATCACATCACCCACCTTAGGGAAGCATTCGAAGTCATGAAAAGGTACAAGATGAAGCTGAACCCCGCGAAATGCACGTTCGGGGTAAAAAGCGGTAAGTTCTTGGGATATTTGGTCAATGAAAGGGGAATCGAGGTGAACCCGGAGAAGATTAAAGCAGTGTTGAAAATTAGACAGCCTACCTCTCCTAAGGAAGTGAATATGCTTACGGGACGTATGGCCTCGCTAAACCGATTTATATCAAGGTCCGCGGATAGGGGTCTGCCATTCTTCAAAACTTTAAGAGGTCATAAGGAATTCAAATGGACAGAAGAATGCGCAAAGGCATTTGAAGAACTAAAGCAATATCTGATGTCACCACCCCTACTGGCGAAGCCAATTGAGGGAGAACATTTATATATATATCTCTCGGTAACCGAGGCAGTTGTCAGCGCAGTTCTGACCAAGAAGGAGGAGAGAGATTACAAGCCAATATACTACATCAGTAAGTTGTTGCAGGGAGCCGAGAAGAATTACATGAGGATTGAGAAGCTAGCCCTAGCCCTAGTTACAGCCTCAAAGAAGTTGAAGCACTACTTTCAATCACACCCCGTAGTAGTGCTAACCAACGAACCGCTGAGGCAGATCCTCTCCAAACCTGAAGCTTAGGGACGAATGGTCAAATGGGCAATAGAGCTTAGCCAATTTGAGGTAGAATATAAGAGCAGACCTTCAATACAAGCTCAAGTACTCACAGACTTCGTAGTGGAGATGTCTCAGGAAGCTAAGCCGGAAGAAGGGGGGCAGTGGGTCTTACATGTCGACGGATTTGCGACGTCGACCAACGGAGGAGCTGGAATACTGCTGCAAGGTCCAAACAATGAAGAAATCGAAGTGGCACTCAAACTAAACTTTGAGGTGACAAACAACGAAGCCGAGTAAGAAGCTCTTCTAGGAGGGATGGAACGGGTAAGTGAGATTGGCGCGCGGCGAGTGGTAGCATACACCGACTCCCAGTTGGTGGCACTGCAATTCGAAGGAAAGTATGAAGCCAAAGAGGATGCAATGATCAGGTATTTGGAGATGGTAAGAGAAAAAGCTAAAGGATTTCAGACCTTTGAGTTGAAGCAAATACCAAGGTCCGACAATGAACGAGCAGACGCACTGGCAAAATTCGCTAGTTCAATGGCAGGGCTAGGAACTCGAAACATCACATTTATGGTAGCAGGGAGTCCCTGCACGAGGAGTAACTGCGATTGGACCCAGCAGACCTTTACGATTGACGTAGTAGAGGCAGAACCGAGCTGGAAAGATAATATCATACGCTTCCTAAATAGCGGATCACCACCGGAGGATGCGGAAGAGGCTAAGAGGATAAAGCATAGAGCGGCGAAATATACTATTATTGATGGCGAACTATACAGAAAATCGGTAGAGGGACACCTAATGAGATGCTTAACTCCGAAACAAGCTCACTACGTCATGAGGGAAATACACTAGGGAAGCTGCGACAATCACTCTGGGAGAAGGGCGTTAGCCCAAAAGATAATCAGGCAAGGGTACTTCTGGCCGACCCTGCAAAAAGACGCCATTGATTTCTCGAAAAAGTGTGAAGAATGCCAACGCCACGCGAATCTGATCCGCAGCCCAGCAAACTCGTTAAATCCAGTTCAGATAGCATACCCTTTCGATCAGTGGGGAATCAACATTATTGGACCGTTCCCCCCAGCCGCAGGACAGAAGAAGTTTATAATAGTGGCAGTGGAGTACTTCACCAAATGGGTGGAAGCAGAAGCGGTGGCGAAAATCACCGAGAAGGAGATAATGAACTTCTTGTGGAAAAACATTGTCTGCCGGTTTGGTGTGCCAAGGGTCCTAGTATCTGATAATGGAACCCAGTTTCAAGGGAAGAAAATAACACAGTGGTGCGCAGAGATGAAAATCCAGCAGAACTTCACATCCGTCGGCCATCCGCAGGCCAATGGACAAACTGAGGTAACGAATCGAACCCTACTCCAAAATCTTAAGACAAGGGTCAGCGGGATGAAAGGAAGTTGGTTAGAGGAGCTCCCAGGAGTGCTATGGGCGTATCGAACTACCCCAAGGTCAGCCACGGGAGAAACACCATTCTGCCTAGTTTACGGCTCTGAGGCAGTCATCCCAGTAGAAATTGGAATGATAACACTGAGGGTAAAGAAGTACGACCCAGAACTCAACATGCAGATAAGGAAAACCGAGTTGGAATGTCTCGAAGAAAGGAGGGACAGAGCCTATGTCTCAATACTGAGGTATAGGAAGATAATGGAAAGAACTTACAACAAGAAGGTGAAACCACGAGAGTTCCAGGTCGGAGAGTTGGTACTTAAAAAGGTTGAGGTGTCCAAACACGTGAGAAAACTCGACGCAAATTGGGAGGGACCCTATAAAATAGTAAAAGTGAACAGGAATGGCTCATACAAGCTGGAAGACCTGCGGGAGAAGGAATTGCCTCGCACCTGGAACGCGCAGAATCTACGTAAATTCTACACTTAGTAGTAGTCAAGTTCCCGTTTGTCTTTTCATGTTATTCTATTTTGCCCCACCCCTGGCTGATGTAGGCACCTCACTTACGAGACATTTACAGAGAAAGCAAAACACGTATCTTATTCTCAATATTATGCAACCAAATAACGACCCCGAGAGTCACCAGACCCGGAGGTGTCTTAAAATTTTATTAAGTGTTGAGGTCTGCGCGACCCACAATAACGACCCCGAGAGTCACCAGACCCGGAGAAGGTGTCTTAAAATTTTATTAAGTGTTGAGGTCTGCGCGACCCACAATAACGACCCCGAGAGTCACCAGACCCGGGAGTGTCTTAAAATTTTACAAGTGTTGAGGTCTGCGCAACCCACAATAACGACCCCGAGAGTCACCAGATCCGGAGGTGTCTTAAAATTTTATTAAGTGTTGAGGTCTGCGCGACCCACAATAACGACCCCGAGAGTCACCAGACCCGGAGGTGTCCTAAAATCTTATTGAATGTTAAGGTCTGCGCGACTCACAATAACGACCCCGAGAGTCACCAGACCCGGACGTGTCTTAAATTTTATTAAGTGCCAGAGGTCTGCGCGACCCACAATAATGACCACGCGAGTCTTCAGACCCGGAGGTGACTAAGAAACGTGAAGTTCGAATAATCGATAAATAAACAACGCATACGCGACAACCCCGAAAAAGAGATACAGCAAGAAGCGCAATAATGTTCTTTTCATTACAATAATTCAGTGAGGAGTTACAACCAAGATTCCACGATGCACAGTGCGCAACAACAGCGATCACGAAGAGCTAACACAACGACTATTCTAAACCTTCTTCGGACAGGAGGGGGACAAACTCGTCGGGTTCAGGGTCTGGAGTATCTTCCAAAGCAATGGGTTCACCAGTAGAGGAGTGCAGCGGGTTCAGCTGGGTCAGGTCGAAGCCATCTCAGAAGCCACCAAAGTGCTGAACCTAATCTTGGCATAAATTGAAAATTTTCATACTCTCACCCACTAACATCCCCCCGACGATCGCCTGAAATGAATGTGAACGACGGAAGTCCCGTGCCGCGCTGAGGCGGAGCGCTGATAAGCGTTCAGGAGCAGAGGCGCGACGCTCCCCCTCTGCAATACCCTCGGAATACTTTTCCTTGACGCGCTTTTTTAAGTCCTCCACCTCGCGCTGGTGTTGGACCTTACAGTTCGCTAAGGTTTGCCGGCAGGTTTCCAAAGTTCGCTCCATATCCAGAATTTGCTCGGCATGGACCTTAAGAAGGCTATTCAGCTTTTCTTTGCCTTGGTTGGCGCTATTTAATTGACCCTGTAAGCGCTCAGACCGAGCATTCGCGGCAGCTAGTGCCTTTTCCAGCTCTGCAACTTTGTCAAGCCGAGCTTCCTCCTGAACGGCCTTCAATACCGCCTCTGTTGTCTTCCTTTTCTCCGTCTCTGAGCTTGCGTAGGCTCTAAGATAAGCGTTTTGGAGGGCCAGTGTCCGACCCATCGTCACGATCTAGCAACAGGAAAGAGCAAACATTATTAATAGACCTTGGGATAATCTAGACGACTAAACAAAACACTAACCGTGCTAGTGGCGGCCGCCATGCCTTCCTCTAGGCTCGTTGAAGGGGCATCCAAATAATCCACCAAGTCCAACGGCAGCGCATGACCCTTCCAGAGTTCCAGAGCCACACCTGGGTCCGTCATCCTATCCTTCACCGAAACCTTCCATTCAGGTTTATACTGATGGTCGGGGACGGGATCTGAAGGAGCTGTGTACCTGGAGAACTTAGGGTTGAGTCGAACCCGTTCCAAAAGCTTAGTACGGACATCCAGGGCTTCGAACTTGGCGGATAGTTCTTGCACAGTCAAGCTCTTATCCGAAACGCGTGCCCGACGCAGGGCGTCATCGATACCAGCAGTGGGGTCAGGGATTGAGGCATCGCACTCCTCAAAGCCGCGCAGCTCAGCTGCGGCAGTCGAGGAGCCCTCGCCAATGGCTGTGGTCGCAGTGTCACCGACCCTCCGGAGCTTCCTCTTCTTTGTTGGATTAGCGGACACGACGGGGTCTGAAGAGGGTAAAGGAGCAGGACCCTCAAGATCAGATCCCCGGGGAGCAGAGCCCGAACCTCTAGGCGCGATTTTACCCAACGGGCTCACTTCTGAGTCCGAGACTTCCACCACCGGGTCATGCTGCCTTAGAGGCGCAGCTGCTATAGGGGAAGAACTCCCTTCCGACTGACTGCCTGTCTGGGACAGTTTCTTGGCCATCATCTTGCGAGCCAGTTGTAGATAGGTAGCCATATCTGCACGATTGGAATAACCAAGAAAGTCTGAAAAGCCCGATAAGCACATAAACCAAACACCAAAAGAAATACCTTCCAGGGTGGGGACGGGCACATCAGCTCTGCTAAGGTCGCAGAACTTAAGGAAGCCCTCAGCTAATAAGTCAGATATATCAAAGGTATAAGTAGAAAGTTCCACTAGAAAATTAGTCCCCCAGGTAGGCTCCAGGTTAAAGCGTTTAGGTTTGGTGGAACGCCATGGACGGTGAACAGCCCAGCGATAAGCAGATGGAGGTTTAATATAGAAAAACCGGCTCTTCCACTCCTTATCAGGAAGGCTAGTTGGTAGGTTATGAAGAAATTTGTGGTGAGGCTGGAAATGGAAGAAACCCCTAGAACTGCAGAGGTAAAATAAATTTGAGAAGTTATTGAAATCGGGGGAAATGCGAAGAAGGCGAGCTACTACTATGAACCCTAGAATCATACGAAAAGCGTTGGGAACTAATTGAGAGGGAGCCAACCCGTATCGGGCAAGAATGTCAGCCACCTCATCAGGCACTGGGAACCTAAGCCCGGCCTCTAGAGCTCCCACGTGGAAGCACCTATAGCCAGGAGGAGGCGAATCCACACCCTCAGACCTACGAGGAGCCCTGATCTTCCACGAGCTAGGAATGTGAAAGTTCTTTCGCAACAAAGGGATATCGTCCTTACGAAACAAGGACCGAAGCTCTCGTTCAGGATGCTGATCCTGAGGACGAGAGCTAAAGTAATCAGACGGGGTATGAACCACAGGACTCAGAGGCCCACCAGCAGGGTTGTCGCTGTACCCCTCTTCCCCAGAGGCAAACCCATAAGGACTTAAAGGCGACTCTGTATCAGAGGAAAATACATTTGAGGAAGCGCCAGGGGCACTAAACGTCTTCGCCTTCGAGAAGACGGAGGTACGCTTTTTACGAGACTGTTGTATGCCACGAGGTCTAGAAACCTTACGAGCCCTAGATCTACCGCCCACAGACCCCTTTTCGGCATAGTCATCTATGGCACGAACTAATTCAGGGTCGCTCAAATACCCCTCGCTAACACCCTCTCCGCTTCGAGCGCTCATGGTAAGGGACGACAAAGGAAGAAGTGAAGACAGAAAAGAAAGAGAGAAAAGAAAAGCAAAGAGAAACAGAGAAAACGAAGGGAACCTGCGGGAATACGACAGTGGACGGGGTGGAAACTGCTCCGGCGAAGATACTGTTGGTCGCTTTAGAGTGATACGCTAAGGGGAAAAGCAGAATAAACTCCAAAAAAGGAAATGAGGGGAAGGAAGCGAGCAGAAAGAGAAAAGAGGGTAGACTGAGCTTCAGAAGGAAGAAGGAGAAGAAGAGACACGTAGGCAATGAGAACCCAACCGCCAAATTTCGAAAACAGCAAAGTCAAAATTAAGAATAAAGAAGTCAAAATTGGGCCTGTCACAAACCTAAGAATTGAGACAAGCCCAGTCTAGAGGCGGATCTTGAACATGAAAGCTAACCCACACCAAATTACAATTACAACAAAGTTTATTAAGTAAAAGCTACACCTTTACTCAATAAACTTGGGGGACTAATGATATGGGTCAAAATAATAATAAAAACCAATAACAAAGGCCCAAGAAAATAAGGCCCAAATATACATGGACTACAACAGAGGCCTGTAAATCCCACTAGGGCCTAGCCCACCTTTAGGCCCATGTTGTACCAAGTTGATCTCCAACCCTCCATTTTGGGGTATCATGTACAGGGAGATCGCGCCAAGTGTCATAAGGAGAAGAGAGGTATAAATATTCCAGACTTTCTATTTTGAAAGGTGGAGGCTAATTTTGGAGAGAACACTGACTTGAGAAGGAGGCAACCAACGCCTTGCTTGAGGAAGAAGCATATTCGATCCTATTGTTGTCAGAGCCCAGGATTCACACTTTCCCGGCTTCACATGCATATTACAGTTTGGACCTTTTTGGACTTAAAACGGGTTAGGATTCTAATTTATTTCTTTGGCGGGTGGTTATGGCTTATCATTTATATAATTTATTGTTGCCGCAATGGTCCAGGCCTGGTGGCGTGGAGATGTCATTCGGGCCAATAGTTTTGATTCAATGCCTAATCATTTTAAGTTGCGATTGCCAGTGCACTCCATTCTCTAAATTTGTGTATTCTTCGTAAAAAAATCTCAATCAAAACTCATATGTTTAGGCAGCGTTTGATTTCATTTTGGAGAAATGATTTTCAACTTTCAAAATAAATACTAAATATTCATCCAAAATTCATTCTTCTTTTCCAAATTAAAAAATTATAATCATTTCAAATAATTATATCAATAATACATATATATTTATATCTTTCAATAATTATTTTAATATAAATGTATATATTTTTAATTATTATACAACTACAATTATAACATATGATAATATAAAATTTTGATGTGACATTACTAATCAGATAAAAATTTACATGAAAAGACATGTATGGTAAAATTTGTTTCTTCAAAACCAAACCAAACATACTTTTATTCTCTACGCATTTTCCCAACCTACTGCCAAAATATTCCCCAAAATACTTCTCTCAAAACACCCCAAAACAAAACTAAACATAACCTTAGATTCCTAAAAAAAATTTCAAGTGTAAAAAATGAGACAGTGAAATTTTTTCTCACAACTCAAATCTCATTATTTGTAACCATACATTTTAATCAATCATTTTTCACACTACAAGAAAAATACACCCATCACCAACGAAAATTTTGTGAAGAAGATATTATACTATAGATTTAGAGTATTTGTGATGGGTCAATGATAGAATTCAATATAAATAAAATTAGAAAAATAATTAGCGACAAAGTATTTAATAATGATTTTTTATAGATAAAATCTGTTAAGATAGTTAAATTTATACTGAATCAGTTCGACATTGAAAAACATGCATTTTTATAGCGTCATCATTCTTCCAACCAACTTTCATACTGTTCCACCAAAAAACTTTGCTACAAAATCCTGCATCTAGTTCTAAATGAACCGTCTTTTCTCATTCTAGATGATGCAATGATTGATTTAAGATCCAATTTGTCCATATTTCAGTCGGCACTTGTGAAGAAAATAACTATTGCAGACAACTCTAGCTATATACACACACATAATGATATGCACAACATTCAAATATAATACACATATGATACACCTGAGTCCTGACTATACATACAAATGTATGAAATGCCATAATGTTGTCAAATGGCTCAAAATCAACTCTAAATAATAATCAAACGGTGATTTTTTATTAAAATACAAATCATATTATTATATCCTAATTTAGAAAAGCCATCCAATTACATATATTAAAATTACTTCATCTCATTTTAACTAAAAAAAATAATCTTACCTTTTCTCATGAAAGTTGAAAAATAAATGATCCCTATAAGACAACACAGCTTTTTAGGCAGAAAATCGGTAGAATTTTGGTGAAATTTTTAGACACTAAAAAATTATTTTTTTTTATTTTCGACGGGATTTCAATTGAAAAATCTGGCAAGAAATTTAAAAAAAATAAAAACACTAATTTTTCAATTTTTGTCAAAAAGTTGGTGGGAAATTCCAACAGAAATTAATAAATAAAAAATATTTCAGTGGAAATTTTTGCCAAAAATTTATAAAAAAATAAAAAAAATATTGATTTTTGATTTTTAATAATAAAATATTAAAAAAAAGTAAAATTAATTTAAACTATTAACGTGTCATTACATTAAAACAATATATAGGTTTAAAATATGACAATTCCCAAAATAACTTTTGGTATAATTGTCGGGTATAAACACATATCAAGATTAATCAACATAGATAGTAATTAACTATTAATTTTATAATAATTAAGCTTTAATCGAAAATTTTCTACTACTACTAATAATAATTGATTCGAGGTGCGCGTGGCATAGCTGAGATAACATTTTAATTGTGTCAAAAATTATAATTCATTCTTTTCCAACATCAAATTTTACAAACCCGCCTTGTAAAATTTTGTTAAAGACTTGATGTCTTCTATGTAATTTCCAAAAGATTTTGAGAAGTTTTGTTTGTGCTGCCAAACACGTAAATGCCAAATTCATGAGCAAAATTCTATTAATTTAATCTGTGCAATATTATCTTTTGGGTTTTCCATGCGCAATGGATCGCAATTTGTACCAAAAAGCATAAAATGTAAAAACTCAAAAACAAAAAAATAATTGGACCAAAATGGAGCAATATTGAATACAGCAGTTATTTTTTGGAGTCATCCATGCATGAAGGAGAGTTTTGGGATCTCACATCTCAATCATCTTTTTACTCATTTTGAGACCGTTAGTGTCCCAATCATACAGGTTTTAAATTTTCAATTATTAACCACTTCAAACGAAAGTGTCACTGACATGAATATATATGGTATGTTTATCTTTGGCTTGTTATGGAAAGGGGATTGACGTGGTAAAATATTTATCACATGCATTAATGATTCGTACAAGTGTGATGGTGATAAGAATTATATTTTAACGGTCATTGTTTATAATTAGTACACATGCATAGTTAATGAAAATAAATAATGACTTATTTTTCAACTAAGGCATAATTACACTAATTTACCCTAAAATTTACTTAAATTACAAATAAAACTCTCATTTTTAAAAAATTATCTAACAAGCTCTAGAATTTACAGATATTTTACAATGTCAATCTTCTATCTACAAACGTTAGAGTTTGTAACGAAAACCAACAAATTTTTGTCCGTTCTTCCTATTTTATCCTTTTGATCAAACCTTGAACAGATTTGACTAATTTTTTAGGATTAAAATACCCTCTAGACCTCTAGCATTATAGGTATAACCTCAGGAGATTTTGATAATTTTTGAAACAACAGAAATTTTTTTCGTAAATTAATCTAATATCAGGGGTGGTCAGTGCTTTTCGCCCAAATTTTTAATTAAAATTCCACTAATTAAAAATAGATATAGTAATGCGAAACTAACAAATAAATATAAATATATGTATATATATATATATCACACATACATACACATAACGGACAAACAATAAATGTAAATAATTACGTCAATTAGACCATTGGAAGTTGTGTAAATTCTTTATCAAAAGTATAGGAATATGAGTATTTTTTAGTTTGTAAATAAAATTTTTAATACAATATTTAACCAAAAAGTCTTAGAAAGAGCCAAAGAGGGCATTCCCCCAACATCTTTCCAAATTTCTCCAACCGGTCAAACTTTTTATGAAAATTCGAGGGCAGATGTCATAAATGAGTCCTTATTTATAATTTAAAGTTACTCTTAATTTTTCATATTTTAATAATGAGTTACGGCCCTCACCGCGTGCCCCCTGGCTTCGTCATAATTTTCTTATATACTAAAAAATTAATTTTAAAATATTGAAGGGGACGGCCCCCACCCCGTGCCCCCCGGCTTCGTCATTGTATATGAGAAACTTTTAAAATGCAATTTTAATGCGAATAAATGTAACTCATGAAGAAAAGATTGCTTATATCACTCTAAACTATATTATATTATTTTATTTTATAGATTTGAAATATTTAATAGAATTTTTGATTATTATATTTTGTCGATTTGAAATATTTAATAGAATTTTTTATCCTTATATATTCAGATTTGGGAATATAAAATAGTAGTCGAAACTTAAACTTGGGAACCTTTTATAATTTTAACCTAAAAGATTATTTTGTTTAATTTTCTGACACAAAAAATAAAAGGAGTGTAAAAATAACCTAACTCGCCAACGAGAATGACGATATCAGCCAAAGTCACCATCCTCGATGGCTACTTTTATAAAATATAATAAATATTATCAATTTATAATTTTTTTTTTCACAATCAAAAAAATAATATAATATAAAAAGTAGCCAATAGTGTTGGCGATTTTTAATAAAATAATATTTCTTTTGTCACGAAAAAAAATAGAAAAATATCAAAACTCGCCAACACCGTTGGCGAGTTCCTCCAAAAATTCTTTTGGAGACAACATAGTGTAATGATGGTTTTTGTTGGCTAAATTGTACTAATTTAACTTATTGATATAGTTTTAAATTTTGACTTCACCTTTTTTTCTTTTTTTTTTAGAAATTAAATGTTAATTTTTTTTTTAATGTAGGTTTAGTCTGTTAAGAGCTTCGAGACCTTGGTTTTTATTGTTAAAGTGAGAATTAAACTTATAATTTTTTATTTTGACAAAGGCTGCATGCTGCGTTCAAGTGAAAATTATAATTTTCACTAATTAGCCTGTTTTTTATTGTTAAATTGAAAATTATCATTTTTCTCAAAGCTCTTAACAAAAAAATTGTTAACATTCAATTTCAAAAATAAAAAAAAAGAATTAAAAAAAGGTAAAGTCGCTATCCGATTCAAAAAAAAGTGTTCTGAAATATCAATAGCGTTTTAAAATTGTAGACAAAAACCTGGACGATTTAAAAAAAATTATATTGCATCAACATTATATCTTCTAATGGCAAAAAAAAAAAAAATTTGATAAGACCCATCTGTACAATAAAAACCAAGATCTTGAAGCTCTTAACAGACTAAACCTGTATTTAAAAAAATTAACATTTAATTTCAAAAAAACAAAAAAAAAAGGTGAAGTCAAAATTTAAAAGTATATTAACAAGTAAAAATTAGTACAAGTAGCCAACAAAAACCATCATTATACTATGTTGTCTCCAAAAATTTTTTTGGAGGAACTCGCCAATAGTGTTAGCAAGTTTTGATATTTTTTTTTCTTTTTGTGAATAAGAGAAATATTATTTTATTAAAAGTTGACAATAGTACTGTTGGCGACTTTTTTTATTATATTATTTTTTTTTGAATTTATTTTTATAAATTGATAATATTGATTATATTTTATATCATCACTCCCATTGGCGAATTAAGTTTTTTTTATTTTTTTTATTTTTTTTTTGTATCAGAACATTAAATAAAATACTCTTTTAGGATAAAATTATAAAAAATTTCAAATTCGAATACTCAATAAATAGCTCAGGTAGAACTTTTTTACCCTACAAGTATTCGATCGTAATGTTCACCCCTACTAATACGACACCCCACATGCAGGAACCTACTTGACTCCAAACGCTGATAAAAATGTGTGGTCTGAATAAATATCTGCACGTGAATTTGCAAACACCGGGGTTGGTGCAGCTACCCACGGCCTTAATCTGTGTGCCCTAGCTACGAGTCTTTGTCCATGTCGAAACCATAAAACGCGTGGATTTGGCTAAGTTTGTTTATTCCTCGGCTAATAAAAGCAGCCCACGTGACGAACACGCTTTTAACCGGTTTTGGGGAGGATGTTTCATTGCTCCATCAGTTTCTATTTTCCTTTTTTTCTTTTTTTTAAATTTTAAGGATAAATTACGTCTACACTCTTCGGAATATATTATAATTAGCTTAGAACTTATGCTACATTTGGTATTAGTTTAAAAGTATCATATCATTAAGAATTTATTAATATATATTAAATTTGATTACTATAAATTGATAACAGATAAAACAAAAGAATAAATAGATCACAAATATAAAAAGAAATTATATTTTGATCAGTAGAATAGACAAAAAAAAGTAATTATGTATTAATATTATCATAAGAACCTCTTAATAATTTAAATATATTTTTTCTCAAATTTTGGATTAATTTTTGAATGTAGACTATACATTTCAACTTAATAAATGTATCATAAAAAAAAACTTCTCCAGAAATTTAACTATGAAACTTCTAATATCTTTTAATAGGCACATCATTCAACATAAAGAAGGAGAAAATAATATGTTATATACTTAGTTTGTATCTTACTATTATTTAAATCAATATATCTTATTCTCATTATTTTTAGTGGAGTGACTCATAAAATAAATAAAAAAAATTGTCGAACAAATAAAGAAAAATAAAAATAGGAGGAAAAATGCAACATTAAGATGCAAAGTAAAAGATTAGTATTGCGTCCATATTTACACTTAGACTTTCCTTAAGAAAAATAATTCGAAACATGATGAAAATTAAAATTATGAGAAATCTAATTAACTAATACAATTATTTGATAAAAAAATATCAATATCAACAATTAAGAATAATCCATCAAATTTAACAATTTTATAAATATTGTAAGGATAATAAACATATTAGCTTGTAGTTATAACAATCTGTAATGTACATGTAAAAAATTTATATTTAATGAACCACAAAATAAAATAATAAAATCCAAAAGAATTTAATAAAGAACAATTAAAATATTCTTATAAAAAAGAATAATAGATCAATTAAATATGTTGAAAATTTAATACCCAATAAAATTTTTAAAAAAAATATGACAATGCAATGCACAAAGAGAAGTTAGGTAATAAAATTTTCATGTAGCATTAAATTATAAAATTTTCATAAAATGTTCATTGGCCATTCTTGCTCAGAATGCTGGAAAAACTTGGCTTCAGTGCTAAATGGTGTTCACTGATTCGTAACTGTATCACAAACTGTTGGTTTTCCGTCTTGATTAACGGAGTTAATGCCGGGTTCTTTCATTCATCTCGTGGACTTCGACAAGGCGATCCCATATCCCCCGCGCTATTTATTTTAGCTGCGGAATGGTTAGCTCGTGGATTAGATGAATTAGTTCTCCGTTATCCTTCAATGCAATATATTCATAACTCAGAAGTGGTGGTCTCACACCTCGCATATGCCGATGACATTATTATCTTTACAAGGGCAGGTGTCTCGGGAATTAAGAAACTGATGAGCTTCTTAAATAATTATGAGCTGGTGTCTGGGCAGAAAATCAATATTGCTAAGAGTGCCTTTGTGGTGTCCAAGAGCTGTGTGATTGATCGGGTGCGAAGAATCAAACGGATTACCGGCTTCTCACAAGCGGAACTTCCTTTACGTTACCTTGGAGCCCCCCTTTATGTTGGTCACAAGCGTTCTCTTCTCTATGCTCCCATTGTGGAGCAAATGACAGCTAAGTTACTTTCATGGGAAAATCGACACTTAACTCTTGGTGGACGTTTATCAAAAGTGTACTGCTGTCATTTCCCCTCTATTTTATGCAGGTATTGGAGCCTCCTAAACATACTCTTACCAAGATCTCACGGCTCCTAAATCGCTTTTTTTGGGGGTCGTACGGAGGACAACGTAAGCTGCATTGGGCAGCCTGGAATGCCTTGTGCAAACCCTACGGTGAAGGCGGGCTTGGTGTCCGTAAGTTGGATGATTTGGTTAACAGTTTTTCTGGCAAACTTTGGTGGAAGTTTCGGTTACAAAAGTCTCTCTGGGCCAGGTTTCTAAAGGGACGATATGTCAGGGGTTTTCATCCCATGGAAATTAGCATCAAACCACACGACTCTCCAACTTGGAAACGAATATGCAGGATGAGACATTTAGTCGAACCTAATATTGCGTGGCAACTGGGGAGTGGGGAGGTATTTTTTTGGCAGGATCAATGGTTGCTTGATGGCGTTCTCAAGAATCAGATTGAGCAACACAGCTATGGGGGGGCACGGGTTTCTCAATTTTGGCATGCACAAGATTGGGACGTTGACAAGTTGGATGCTATATTGCCCATGAGAATGGTGGAGAAAGTTGTTTACATCCCTATTGATCCTGGGGGTAAAGACAAGATGATTTGGAAGCTTGATTCGAAGGGGCTCTTCACTACAAAATCTATGTGGGAGATGATTCGAGAAAAATCTCAAACCTCGGATCTCTTTTCACACATCTGGTCTTCCTATATCACTCCCAACATTTCAATCTTTATATGGCGTCTTATTAAAGGCTGGGTCCCTGTTGATGAGCGAATGAGGCGAAAAGGATTTCACTTAGCTTCTAAGTGTCAGTGTTGGTGTCAAGAGGAGACGATGCCGCATGTGTTCCTCCGGAGCTTGAAAGCTCAGCTGGTTTGGCAATTCTTTTCTAATATCTTTCATATTGCCTTGGTTGATTCTGATGAGATTGTTCTGGTACTTAATTTCTGGAGAAACTCAAGAGAAATTCGTGGGGGTTTGAGTGTGAGACTTATTGTTCCTATTCTCATTCTTTGGTACTTATGGGAGGCTCGGAACAATTCGAAATATAGGGGCAAAAGGGTTATCGCTAGTCAGATTGTGTTCAGGATTTGGCGACATATTAGACTCCTTATGGAATCACGTGTCCTGAAATCGCACCTATGGCAAGGCGATGATCATGCGGCAGAGTTGTTCCAAATACAGCAGCGGCCACAGCGTACTGAGGTCCGCATGGTGAGATGGATCAAACCTGAGATTTCGTGGATTAAAATTAACACAGATGGAGCCTATCGGAAGGGAGCTGCTACTGCTGGGGCAGGTGGAATTGCGAGAACACACTTGGGCACTCCACTGTTCGCCTTTTACTCGTACCTTGGGGATTGTAAAAATATATACGCTGAATTATTTGCAGCATATGAAGGACTGAGGCTTGCACAGGCACGCGGGTATCACCGGATTTGGCTAGAGTTGGATGCGCAAGTGGTACTGAGGCTCATCGGTACTGATCAAGGGACATCTTGGGACTTACAACACCTTGTTTGCAAGACTCGCGCGTTAATGCGACATTTGGAGGTGAAAGTTACGCATATATTTCGTGAAGGCAATCAAGTTGCGGATTACCTGGCTAACATGGCGTGTGATTCTCTTACGTCTAGAGTGATTGAACCGACACAACTCCAAGGAAAGCTTCGTGGATTAGTGAGAATGGATATGATTGGTTTTCCGTATCTTCGTCATAAACATTGGTCTTGATTTTGGCTTTTCTCTTGTGTTTTATGCTTTTGGTTGTACTTGTATTGTTCGCCTTGTAATGCTCTCTTTTGATTTTCAATAAACTGGGGGATCCCTCCGTTTTTTTCCAAAAAAAAAAAAAAAAAAAAAAATTATATAAAAAGAAATGATAGACATAAAAAGATTAAAAATATATTGTAAATGATATTGTGTCCACATTTGATATTTTTACATCGTTTAAAGTTATGATATGACATATCATATTATTTTTTAAGTTTGAGTCACATAAGTTTTAATTGAAAGTTTTTACGAATATTTGATAAGAAATTTACTACAAATGACATTATGTTTACATTAACTTTTCTAATATTTCTTAAATTGAAACTAATTGTATCATTGTATGGCATTACATTATATCTCAATTAAAACTAACTGTTTGAAGTTATTACTTTTTTTATATTTAATTCCTTGGTTTGTGTGTGTGTGTGTGTGTGTGTGAGAGAGAGAGAGAGAGAGAGTTTATAGAGGATTAAAAAATTCTTAAATATGCATAATTACCATAAATAATTAAAACCAATCAAATATTTTACCATAAATAATTAAAATTAATTCAAAATTCTAACAATTGAGTATTGGGTCAAAATTGCACATTTTTGTCAAAATACCTCCTTCAAATATATAATAGTATAGATATAGATGTAGATTATAAGGGCAAATTACATTTTAGACCCTTCTAGTATGTTATTTGTAATACTTATCACTTTGTATTATAGAAAACATTATTTATCCCTTGAAATTAATTACCATAAATATTCATGACAAAATTTTCCTTTATTTTATCATAGAAATGCTTTGTTTCATTATCTTAATATCAATTTTTGTGGAAATAGTAGATTTTAATTTTTTTTTTGGTAAATTATATTTTGAGAATGTGAAATAATTTTCTTAATTATAAGCTAGCTTCATCAGTTAAAACATGTATATCATACAGAATAATAAGTAATTTAAATATAATATAATTAAATTTTAAAAATAATTAATGTTAAATAATTTAGTGAATTTGGCTTAAATGCTTTATTTTCAAAATATTAAAAGCAAAATACTCCATTAGTCAATTATGAAAAATTATTTTACCAAAAAAAAAAGTATGCACAATTATTTAATATTAAGCTGATGGAAAATTAATTTTTTTTATATTTTATTTGAACTATTCATTTTTTTTCATAAAAAATGTACATATATACATGCTTTACTTGAGGAATGAAACATTTATAATTAGAGAGTTATTTAACAATTTTAAAATGTATTGTACTAAGAAAAATTTTAAAATAACTATTCAATCACACAAATATTTAAATTAAAACAATAAGATAAAATATATGTAAAATAAATAAAGGGTAATTTTGTCACTAGGATTTAGGGCAATCAATTTGAAGGATGTAAATGATATTTTTGATAGTATAGGGGGTAAGTGTTACAAATGACATAGTATAAGAGGGCAAAGTGTATTTTGCCCTAATTATAAATTAGTTTTGTGGTTTTAAAAAATATAAACACTCCCTAAGGTAAGTATCAACTTTACAAAATTCAAACTTCATCAAGGTGGAGCATAACTGCAAGTTATATTTTTGATGTTTTCGGTGGGATTTTAAAATGTGATGTGCATGGCCTTGACAAGTTTAAGACATTAAAGCTATAGATTATGAAGCCAACATCAAAGAATGTAGCGGTGGTATTTGATTATAGATTTTGATGTCAAATGGTGGTTGTGATAATATAAGGTGAAATTACTTCGTAAAGATTGGTGAAATCATAAAATTGATTGAGAAATTTTGTTAAACTCGACGAAACGTATCTCTTAGTATTGGGGGTTACTAATATGCATGCGAAAAAGTCATCTTTTGAGTATTTCTCTAAAAATTTACAAGAAAGTCCTAAATCTCAACGGGATATGTGTAATTTTAAAATAATAAAAATTAATTTATAATTATACTATACTTTAATCATTGTAGATGTAGTTTGTCCTATTTTTAAATAGCTTGATGATAGTTATTGATTATTTTGTATAACACTATTTAGAAAGAATTGGGAAAACTTTCAGAATTGTAGGGTTCATATCGAATTTATTGTCCTAGACAGTATCTCTTATGGCATGATTGATATGCAGAAAATGATTTAGGCGTGAATGGAATGAAGATAGGAAATGAATGGCATTGATATAGCATTCCCATACTTGGTACGCTCGGGGAATAAAGAAGAAAATGAATTAATGAATCCATACCATTGATATATATGGTAATTTATATGATTTAAATAATTTTTATAAAAAAAGTATTATAGCTTTTAATTTAAATAATATAAATGTATATATTATATGTTTTTTAATATATATAGATATATTAATTTTTATACATGATATATATATTATGTTTTATGTGCTTATTATAAAGTTTGCATAGGTGTCAATTATTTTATATTTATATATTTAATTATACGTGCATTTGATATAATATATATCACCTAAAATAATTTCAATATACCGTTTCATTGTGAACATCAAATTTATTAGTAAATGATATTATCATATATGTGTATGTATGAGTATATGTTAGCATATGTTAATATATAATACATGTTAAAATGAAATATAAGATATAAATTATAAATATATATGATTTATGTATATATATAGATATATAGATTTTATGTAATAAATATGATTTAAAACATATTAAATGCATTATTAATATTTAATTAGTGCAAATATAAACTTTATAAAACATGATAAATTTAATAAGTATTGTGCTCATAATATGAAAAAATAGTTCATTGTCAGCTTGTTGGGAATAGCCAAAACCATGTAGGATGGAAGGAATTACTAAATCTACATACATGGGAATCGTGATTCCCACAGGAATGATTATTTCCAACTCTAAACCATACCAATCGCATAATTAGAAATGGACGTGAGAACGCACACTCCATTCCCACTCCATTCCTGCATACCAATCATGCGATTAGTATCTTTTCTTTTTTCTACATCATACAAAGGTAAAAAAAATAGAGTTTGGTGTTTTATGTATCAAGATTTTACTTAATTGCCTGATGGTTGTATATATTTTTATAATCAAAAGGAATTTATTCCAAAACTATGAACTTTCAAGGAACAAAATTTCATTATAAAAAAATACCTCATTCACTAATAAAATTAATTACGAGACATAGTTCTATTACGAATTATGTTCATTACAAATTTGTTATTAAATTCTCATCATTAAATTGTTGCTCGAGTGCTACTTGCATATATTTTCATTACAAATTCATCCCAAATATCTTATCGTTGTGATGAAATATATTTATCATGGTTTTGTTTTCTTTAGTTAGGGGTAGCTTCTTGTATTGAGTTTTTTTTAGGGAGAAATTATGATTAAGAGAAAAGGAAGTTTCAAAATTAATAAAAATGTAACAATTTTCAGTTATTCATAGATAAGAGACTAGGGGTGTACGCGGTCGATTTAGGGCGGTTTCAAGAAAAAAATTAACCCGATCCGACATATGCGGGTTAACAAAATTATAGACCGTAACTGTACAATTATTTTGTCAAATTGAACGGTTCGGGTTGTGTGAGTGCGGTTTATATGGTTGTCGGGTGGGTGGGTTAGCGCATTTTATGTACATTATTTACAATTCAATTTATTTTTACCTATGCTTCTAATATAAATGGAAAAAAGACAAAAAAAAAAATAGAGCTTATTAATATTGTTATTCATTGCAACGTTAAAATAAATAGCAAAAATAAAATTTCAAAAGATGAAAAAATATAATGCAAATGAATACTACGTACTTAATAAATTATATTCGAAAGTTATTCTGTATATAAAAATATAACTTGGTAAAAGAAATTTAATGTGAAATTGCATTATGAATATATTCATAATTTGTATCGACACACAAAATATACAAGGATAAATATTTTTTACCCTCAAAACTTTTCGTGTTTTTGGACTTTACCATATGAACTTTTTTTTTTATCGTTTGCCATCTAAACTTTGCATTTTTTTATACATTACATTTTTCGGTGGAGCTAAGGGCAAATGCGTCATTTTAGCTTGTTAAAGTCATATGACATACATGTGAATGTCTTTAGATGGTAATATATAAAAAACGCAAAGTTCAGATGGCAAATGACCAAAAACAAAAAAGTTTATATGGTAAAGTCCCAAAATGCAAAAAGTTTGGAGGGTTAAAAGTATTTATCTCATGTAAAATGATACATTTGCCCTTACTTAAAGTCACGTGACATGCATGTGATGAAATTCCGATGGAATATTCCACCGAAAAATGCTCTTAGATGGTAATATATAAAACAACGCAAAGTTTAGATGGCAAACGGTAAAAAAAAAAGTTCATATGGTAAAGTCCAAAAACACCAAAAGTTTGGATGATAATAAATGTTTATCCAAAATATATATTCTACATAAATATATTACACATTTACATATATGTATGCATGTAGAATATATACATCTTATATATGTATAAATATAGTGGGCAGGTGGCAGGTTGTAAATATTGAACCCGCCACCCGATCAAAAAGTGGTGGGTTTCAATATTGTTCAACTGCGGTTATAATTTAAAATTTTACAACCGGCAGTTTACAGGCGGATAGGTTCGGTTTGAGCAGGTTGTGCGGATTAGAGGGGATTATGTACACCCCTATAAGAGACTATCAAATTATAAAATTAATTATGAATAACGGATTGATAATTTATCAAAGTATTAAAATAGACAATTACTTTAAGATATTTAGTTTTAAGGGATTAATAAACTTTTTAAATTATTAAAATTGAATTATAATGTAAAAAAAAATGATGTTGGTTACAAATATTTTTTGACCAAAAAAGGAAACTATTTGCCAATGTAATAGATTTTTTTATTACTATTGAAATTTTAGTTTATTATGATTTTTTTCTGTATATGTTCGTACTTCTATACTATTTCTTCCAACGAGGCATATGATTCTCTATGACTTAGTTAACTTTGTCTAATTATGCAATGAGATGCATTCTTTGGCTTTCTTTTCCATGTGCTACTCACTATTGCTGTGCCATACCTTCACTTGGATTGACATGTCACAAGTCACTACAGTGCATTTGGCAAAGGAAAGAAAATGAGTAGATTTTAATTTTTCCATGATTATTTGAATGAGAGAAAAATGAATGGAAAGAAAATAAAAAAATAGTTGTAATATTTTCCTTTCATTTTCCGCCCAGTTTTGGGAGGAAAAAAAGCTGGTTAGCTCCACTCAATTTTTTTTCTTACCTCCCACTTTTCCACCCACAACCAAATGAAGGAAAATAATTTCTTTCCTTTTATTTTTCTTCATTCCCATCTCCTTCCTCCCATTTTCCACCCTACCAAATAAACCATAAGTGAAAAAAAGGGACATGTCACTCAATAGGTGACCTTGGAATAATTTAAGGCATTGGGTTGACGCTAGTGGACCCTCAAAATAGAGATAAAGGCACTCAAAAGAACGCTCTGAAGGATCTGCTCGCCTTCAAGCGACCTAAGGACAAAGGGAAATCCCCAAGGTGCCCTCGAAAGACTACCCCTAGATGGGTTTGAGGACACCATACTAGAGATCCCTCTACGAGCCTTTGGCAAAGGTGCATAAAGGAAGCAATCAGAAAAATAGTATTCGGAAGGACCCCTAACCTCGAGAGGCTCAACATGGCCGAGGGGCTCAACACCCCGAGGGCCCACTCTATTGGGAAGTGGCATTCGAGGGCGAAGGACCTCGGAGTGCCTTTCCTTGGACTCGATTCTCCAAAGTCCACCGAACCCAAAATTGCCATTTTCCCACCAACTTCCTCTGACGCTGCCACAGGGGTCATGTTACTAGAGATGGCAATGGGTCCAGGTTAGACCCGGGGCAGGTTTGAAGACTCCTAATCGGGTCCCGGGTCTTCATTTTAAAACTTGGACCCTGTCTCGGTTAGTAATTTATATATATATATATATATATATTTATTATTTTATATAAATTTACATAATATACATCTATATTTCATATATAAAAGTATATATTATATAAATAGTTACTTAAAAAAATAAATATGTTACACTTGTATATAAAAATAATTATATAATATTAATAATTAAGTTATGATTTCAAAATATGCGCAAATAAATATGTGATAATAATGTTTAATTTTTTAAAAATTAAAACAAGTTCATAAAAATTTGTAAATAATTAATTCTTTAGTAGTACTATTATTTTTTTTCATGTTTATAAAGTTGTAATAATATTAATTTTCTTTAAAAAAATAATTATTTTGAAAATATTAACCGGGTCTACTAGGTCCAACCCGGACCGGAGGAGGGGGGGGGGTCGGGGGCGGGTCTGGGCCTGTGTCCAAAAAATTCCTGATAGGGCGGGTCCCGAGTTTGGCCAAATCCGCCCCATTGCCATCCCTACATGTTAGTCTTAGATGTAACTAATGTTATGGTACGATGGATATCTTCAACATAAAATGTAAATATCCATTAAATACAAAGATCTCATCCTATTAAATGCTACTCATTTTGGGGATGGTCACCAAAGAGGAAAAAGTAATAGCCAACATGCTCTGTTGTCATTTGGCTAATAACTCAGACCAACCCTCATCAAACAGATCAAATCATGGTCATTACATATAAATATGCTCCACCCCAGTTAGTTGGTTCGTTATGCAATATAGCCTTCTTTTCAAATACTACTGTTCGTCTCCTATCTTTGATTGTATTGCTAGAAACACTCACTTCAATGTCAAAGAGTTTGAGCCAGTGCAAAACCGATAGCAAAGATCTCGAGAAGAAGCCCTCAATCCCAATTGTTCATTTTCAGACTGCATTAACTATTTGGTGCCTCTTTTTTTTTTGGTTTTTGAAATTGTTATCTAGTCTAATTAAATATTTAAAATAAATTAATAATAAACTGAATTTCAAATAGCTGTAAAAAAGCTATGACATACAGACTAGGTTTGTTTTGGATCAAACAACATAGTAGTAACCATCATAATTAATTTGATTTTTACATTATAATCGACTTTTGAATAATTTAAAAAACTATTAATTAATTACCTCTTATAAAGATCTTTAAAGTTATGATCTCTTTAATAATATAATAAACTTTTAAACCCTTAACCATATTTTTTAATTTGATTAGTCTCTTATTTTTAAATATCTAAAAATTATTACCTTTTTATTTATTTTTAAATCTCCTGACCCCCCATCATGAATTTCCCTTTCTTTTATTCTTTTATTCTTTTATTCTTGAATGTTCTCATTTTTATTTTTATTTTCAATTGTTTTTGGCATACTACGTACATGATTAATTAAGCTATCTTTATGTTTTTATTTTGACTCGCACAATTATCAATATATCATCAATATGCATGTGGGTAAGGACTCACTATTTTTTGACACAAAAGTGTGTTTTGTTTAATATTTTAACATTAAAATTAAATTTATTTAAAAAGTAGCCTAAGTTTACATTAGGAAAGTTGCCATCTAATTAAAAAATATTTTTTGATAACTAAAAAAAATGAAAATTCAATAGGAGTCAACATCCTCAACATCGACATCCTCGACGTTGACTCCTACTACTTTTTTAAAAAAAATAAAATTGAGAAGTCAGTTTTGGATTTCTGAAACGGCTAATTAATTAATACCCGTTTGAAAAGTCGATTTCTCAAGCGGATAATTAATTAGCCATTAAAATGCCTAACGGGTGAATTTTTTCAGCTCTATAAATATACCCAACATCCTCTCAAAATTTCAACCCATCAAAATGCCTCTAAACATATTAAATTTCAATCTATCAAAATTCATATCTGATGATAACGATATCTGACGACCCAGTTGCCTCCCTACGCAAGATACTGTCCCGCCTGCTGGCCATTAAGACGGATCTCGTCAAGCTAAGGGGGTTTTATTAAAACACGTCTTAATAGGGGGGAGAGAGACTGGTGCTCTTATGGAAGCCAAGGCTCTCGTCTCCAACCGATGTGGGATATGCCCCATCATAAGCCCCCCAGACGAGGGACTTGGGCGGAGCCTAGCGGCCCCACGGTAGGAGCCAAATGATGATGACGATATCTGACCTCTTGGTGGCTTTCCTGCGCAAGATACTGTCCCGCCTGCTGACCATTAAGACAGATCCCGTCAAGCCAGGGGGATTTTATTAAAACGCGTCTTGATAGGGGGAGCGAGATTGGTGCTCTTATGGCAGCCAAGGCCCTCGTCTCCAACCAATGTGGGATATGCCCCATAACTATCTTTTTCAACATATTTTCTATATTTTTTCATATTATTCTATATTTCTTCAAGTTTGAATTCGTATATTTTTCATCTGATATGTTGTAAGTAAGATGGAATATATCGGTATATTATACATCACAAAGGCCAAATGAATCTGTCAAAGTACTTCATTTCGTATGATCGTCCACCAATTGGAGTAACTTAGATTAGTTGATCGTCATCATTTGCCGATGTTGTATACATAGTCTATAAAAAAATCGGTGTAGATCGGAATGGATATAGTATCAAAACATTTGGAGCGTACTTTCTCTGTCGAGATCCTCATATGGAGAATATTTTGAAGATCAATGATGATTCGACGTTATCCTTCTTTACAAACCTGCATTCCAAACTTGAAGTAGTTCAACTATTTGTTGAAACAGAAGCAGTCCCACAAATTCCTATAACAAAGATGCAACGGCAACAAGAAACGGGGAATTATATACGAGTTGTCATGGAGGCTATTCGAAACTTCAATTTGAATGAGTTTCCGACAGATTGTAGCGGGTACATGAAACCTAATTTCAACATGCATGCAGGAATATCGATGTATCCCGATGAAGGTCCATCAAACTATGGTGGGCCATCCGAAGCTGCCCCAGTACTAGAAGATAATAACATTCCTGATCATTATGCAGATAGCTTTTGTGAAGAAGAATTGTCTGATTTCAATTCAGACAATGATGGCGATGTTAACAACGATAAGAATGAAGAGGTTGAAGCTATAGCTGAGTTAGTCAATGAAAATGTCAAACGTGAACCGTCTCCACCTCTATTGGCAATAGAAATTTCATTTGAGGAGACACAAATTGAACCGTCAATTCCATTTGGAATAACGACACCATATCTCCGTGAGATTTTATCATTCTATTTAAACACCTTACTGGAGATTCTTGCAGATTTTATAGACTTTCTGACATGCCCAACAAGATACTAAGATCCAACAAAAGGAAATCTTGCACTAGGTATGGTGTTTAAAAGCAAAGGTCATGTAATGGTTGTCGTGAAGGAATATCATATATTCACTGGGCTAAGAGAGAGTTTATCATTTATTGTAGCACTCCATAATTTTGGATAGTGTCGTGTAAACATAGAACTGAAATTGGATGTCCTTTCTTCATGCGCGTGTCACTCAAGAGAAATAAAGGATATTGGAGGATTAGTGTTTACAATGGTAACCACACATACTTTGTACCTGGGAGGTCCACCGATAATGCAAATCTCGATACAAATTTCATTGCCAGTTTATTAATAAGACATGTTAGAACAGACTATGATTACCTTATTAAAAGTGTCGCTGACTTGGTGAAAGATAAATATAAGTATGTTATATCTTATACGAAGTCATATCATGATCTAAGATGTACACGCTAAATTGTATATGGCACGTGGGATAGCTTAGTTGCTAAGCTTCTAAGGTACATGGCGGCATTTCAGAAATGGAACATAGGTATTATTTAATTGTAAACAAGTCGTAGTTGGATTTTATTTACCATACATTATAGCCAAAGTAAAACCTTATTGTTTTCATTTGTTGGTACAATTGTCGAATGGTTAACAATCTACGTGGTTTAGTATTGCCTAGAAAACAAATGATACATTAAGTCTTTTGGGCTTTTAAACCATGTATAGATGGATTTCAACAATGTTGGCCGCTCATCAGTATAGACGGTATTCACCTGTACACCAAGTACAAGCACAAACACCTAGTGGCTATGGCGATGGATGGAAACCAACAGATTCTACCACTAGCATTCATGCTTGTAGATGATGAGTACCTAGCTTCATGGAGTTGGTTCCTAGATCTTGTGAGCAGACATTTTGTATGAGGAGACCAAAGAGTTTAACTCTTGTCAGATAGACACAATGCCATCATCAGCACTGCACAACATATCAATACCTTCAGTGAGCTACTTGGTTGCCACCGATTTTGTTTGAGACATGATTGCTCCAATCTTAATGCAAAGTTTAAGAATGTCCAATTGAAAGATTTAGTATTCAAGGCCGAAAATGCTCAAGAGATAAGAAAGTTTGAACATTTCATGGAGCAAATAAAAGGTATCAATGAGGCTATGTTCAATTATCTTAATCGTATTGATAAAGTAAAATGGATAGCATTGTACGATGGAGGAAGACGTTGAGGTATCATCACGACGAATATGTCAGAATGCATCAATGGTAATTTGAAAGGGGGTCGTCGTCTTCCAATTTTGCGATTGGTTGAACTTACCTTCATCCGTACTGCAAAATTTTTTATTAAACGATGTGCAAAGGGTCATAGGTGTAGATAAGAGAATAAAGCATGGGCAGAATACCCTTTCAAAATGTTTGAGAATGAGGTGAAAAAATCTAGAGGGCATGTAGTCCACCTTATAGACTATGCATACCAAGCGGCTTATGTATTGACACCACTATGTAATGGATGAGGCAATACAAAACACGTAGTCTAGTTGAGAAGTAGAGAATGCTCGTGTGGAAAGTGACGTAAGACATGAATACCTTGTTCACATGATGTGCAAGTAGCAAGATCCTTTAGACAATTTCCATCTAATTACATGCCTTGGAATTTGAGATCGATCATTATTTGGATATGTACAAAGGTGTAAGTTCTACTTAATCTGGGTTGAGCCTTACTGGTTGAATGCTTCGTTCGAGTTAGTTTATAATCCTGAGTTATGATCTAGGAGAAGGCAAGACTGTAATACAACAACCCTATATCCCTAATGAGATGGATTGGCCACAAGCGACGCAGGACAACTATATAGAAGTCAACAAGCACGAGCTCGACCATTTCGACAAAATCATTGATTGTATTATTTGTTTGTCATGTTACATTAAGTTTGTTTTATTTGTAACGTTCACTAAATAATTTTTAAACTAAGTCGATAGTACATTGCCATTTATTTGTAATGTTATTTAAAGTTTATATTATTTGTTTGTAATGTATTTAAATTTGTTTTAGTATACTATATGTCTTTATTGCGTAAAAAACATAAAAAAAAACATAATAAATTCAAGTATACTACAAAAGCAAATTGCATTATAACACAATTAAATACTATCCCCTTCTATGCCCCCCTGTGCCACATCGTGGAGGATTCCTTTGTCTTCTAGGTCTTCTTTCACGTTGTGCATCATGAACCTCTTCTTTTAGTAGTTGCTCGGTATATGAGGTACTACTACGATGGTTTCCATAATTAGGAAATGGTATAGGCAACATATTGAACTGCGGTTGCATATCCATTTGCGGATATTTGTATCCGTCCAATCCGCCTATACCCAAACTCAATTCAAGATCTGTTGAAACACCACCAGGAAAAAAATGGCAAATATTTCGGAGTTTAGGAGTGTAACTTGTCGCAAATTGAAGAATGTATGGTGATGGGGGATCTTTATATTAGCATGATGGGCCAGCCACATCACAGTGTGGCATAGACAGACTTGCCTTATCAGGCTGTGGCATAGACAAACCAGCCTTATCACGTTGTGTCCTAGTATTGGAATTACGTCTACTGACGTCGGCTATGCATAGTGGTGTGTGCAGTCTAGCTCTGATATGAACAATCGACGACTGAGTAAGCGAGTAAGTATATATCTTCGGCATAGTTTCTGGTCGAATCTATGAAGTGCCGATATGATTCAGGGTTACTGAACTCGCTCAGTGCATCACAACCTAATGAAAGTTGATACATTTGATCCTTTTACAATAACAATCAAAATTAGCGATATCGTGGTTTACATTAATAATATTCAAGAATAGTAAAAAATTCATTACTTACCACTGTTAGCCACGCGTAAACTTTGGTAGGCCAATACCAATTTCAACAGGTCGACTTGGTGGTGTGATTAATTATCTCGTGGGTTATGCGTACCACATATCGTACCATTGCACTGTCGTGTGGCTGGGATTAGTAATTGAGGGCGCATGAATACTCTTCCCATGTCGACTTAACCACTTTCGTATATGGTTTGCATGGGCAGCTTCCCAGTCATACCTAGCTTTGCCTTTTTTGGTATTTCTATGTTACGCTTTATGACGTACTACAAGGTTGGTCGGTATATCTTGGACCTGGCCAAATTGACGCATACGACAATACACCTCGTGCCGCTCAACTATATGGTAGTTCGAAAGAGGACAATTAACCCTCTATTACTCCTTCCCACCGTAAGGAGGCAGAGTATGCATGAAATCCGACCGGTAGTCAAAGGGCATCCATGTAAACTGCAACACAAATTAAATAGAAAAAATTAACTAGTTGAACATTTAAAACTACTACATAATAAATGCCTAAAATTTGAACAAATTGAATACCTTGCTAGAGTTCATGTTGTCTAGTATATCCCTAAATATAGACATTGTGCCTTGTCGTATGCTTCCGTTAATTAAGGCAAGTCCATCTTTACAACATATTCAAAAATAAAGGAATTAGGACAAGTCCATAGGTATAACATAATAACAATGTTAAATTAATGAATAGTACTATTCCCTAGCACCATATGGGGCTCGAGGTAATTCAAGACTGTAGTTGAGTGTAATTGGCCCGAGCGATTTGGGTTGTACTGGCTGATCGAAGGCCTCAAATCCAACATTCAACTCCATGCCCATATCTAATAAATTTATTAGTAAATACTAGCGCAAAATGCTTATAAGAAAACAAATACTATATTTGTAAATCTATTTTACCTGTAATAATTGTAGTGCTCCATGAATGTCTCCAACTTTAGCATCATCATCTCTTTTCCCAGCGTTGTCACAAAGCTCGCGATATAAATGTGCTAATGCTGCACTTCCCCAGCTATACTTGACTACTATGTAAACTTAGGTTATTTTAAAAAAATAATATTAAATATGTGTGAGAATATTAAACAAAATACTTTTTGTATTATTTTAGTAAGAAGTCCTCTAGGTAACTATAACCACAACTCAATTAACTTTTTGTTGATTGTGAAAAAGGAAAAAATAAAAGAAAAACTCATAATCTTAATGATATCTCTCTTTCTTTGTATAATCTCTCCCTCTCTCTCCCCCAAGTTTTTTTTTTGGCCTTCCAGAGAATACACTCTGATGCGGTCGCATTTTGGCTCGACCACGTGGCGGAGTTTGATATGCTCTGGTTGATATGCTGGTAGCCCACCTATCTAAGAGGGAGAAATGCACATGAGACTAGTCGATTTTACCCTAGTGTAGGCTCTCCGACGCTCAAGTTAGCCCAAGGGTATTTGAATAAGATGATGAACATCAAAATATTATTCTTGCATGTAATATTAAGAATAGGTGTGTGATTCTCGTACCTCTGGTAGGAGAGCCTTTCCGTTTATTTATATGAGAGGCCCCTTGATGTGATGTGGTCGATGGGGGTTGGTCAGCCAATCTGACACATGGGTACAAGTATATATGCTTTTTGTCACTTCTTGGTCTACCAAGTGGTGGCTAACCATACCTCTCATTAATGGGGTTTTGTCTTGCATTTAATGCATATCTTGGGCATTGATGGCTAAGGATTGTATTTATGAGGGGGCATTAAATGTGCATGTGGCTGATGGGATGGTCTCATGTGCTGCAGTGGTAGGTTTGGTGGTGGCAGGTGCAGTCCGGTCAGCTTCGCCAACTGGGATTTGCCCGTTGGCGGCCAGCTATAGTCGAAGCTAAGGCCAGAATCCGTGCCCTCGATATATTGCACCTCGAGGGCATTCCAAGACTTGAAGCCTTTGCTTCTTATAATAATAGCCATGCGCTGGAACACTCGAGGGCCCAATGTGGCCCCCCGTGGTGTTAGAGCCATGGACTTAATGATGGGATGGGTCTGGGAAGCTTTCCCCACTCGCGACTTGCACTCAGAGACCCTTCTTTTCTGACGCGGACGCTCTCCTGAGGGCAATTAGTCTCTGCGAGAGCATCGATCTTCACACTTGGTGAGTTTTGGGACTTAAGACCTTCCCTCGAGCGTAGCTAGGCTTACAACCTCTATCGAGGACAGCTTGGGTGGGCGAGGGCCTGGTTCCTCTGGACTTGCATTCCAAGCAGGTTTACCTTTGCTGACGTGTCGGGCCGAGATGACACCTGTCTTATCACACTCTATATCTAATATAATTGTTACGCCGTTCACAATCAATTATTATCCAATATAAGAATTCTCAAATAATACAAAGAATAAAAAAAAATCCACATACATAAAAATCAAACCGGTAACCTTTGTAACTATAGGATCTCTCCTTGCCGTTAGATGAAAGAATCCTTAATAATAACATCTAATAATCATATATTATGGCGTTCAGCTAGAATTAATTAGACTTTGAGGTAATTAATTGCCCTCAAAGATGTTCATTCATGGACTTTTTTTAATTATGACTTGATAGGGTATTTTGTTTAATTTTTTGATCCAAAAAAAGTCAGCTTAATAAAATGACCTAAGTTACCATGGGGGATGGCGATTTCAGCTTCATTTGCCAACCGCGTTGGCAAATTTAATAAAATATGATATATGAAATATATTTGCAATTTATTTTCGGAGGAAAAAAATATTATATAATAATATTGTAAAAGGAGGCTTGCCATCACGGATGGCGAGTTATTTTAAAATATTTTTCATTTTTCAATTATTTTTTTTTTCATAAAAGTAGGCTCATGATGGCGAATTATGTTTTTTCCAATTTTTTATTTTTCCGTAAAGTAGGCTTGCCATCATGGATGGCAAATTATGTTTGTTTCAATTTTTTTTTCCATAAATTAGTCTCGCCATCACGGATGGCGAATTATATTTTTTTTTTAATTTTTTTCTATAAAAGTAGGGTCGCCATCATGTATGGTGAATTATGTAATTTGGAAATTTTGAACTCGCCATCCATGATGGCAAGTTATGATTAATTTATTTATTTATTTTTTTGGCCTTTTGCTCCAAAGCTGCAAAAATACATACTTGGTCAAAGATGCATGCAACGTCAAACAAGGGCATGCAATCTTAGCATGCAATGACTAGTGAATGGTCATATCAAACAATTACATTAATTTTTATTTTTATTATTTGTGAGGACGATTTAATGAGGTTGATGAGAAAGTTTCTTCTTCATTTTCATATTCTCACTTTTCATCTTCAATCAAATTTTATGTAGAGCAGTAGAAACAGCAGAAACAAGCCTTTGCAACTCATTTTTCATCTTTATATTTTCAGCTTGTTATTCTCTTTATTTTGACTATTTTTAATTTTTATTTTTGAAGAATAAAATAAGGTTTGTGTAATTATTTTTTTATTTTATAGATAGTTTTATTAATTATATTAGAATAATATATGTAAAATTATTGTTATTTGCATAATATATAGTTTGGGATAATTTTATCCTTGTAAATTGTGGTAGAATTTTGTTGTCCTTATAAGTTGTAGTAGAATTTTTTTTCATGATTTTTGTAATAGTTTTTAAAAAAAATAGGAAAAAATATATATTGTTAGGCTTTTTGTTGTAAAAGTTTTGTAGAATTGTAAAAGTTTTGTAGAAATCCATGACTTGTTGAGGAACAATTCGTAAAATAAAAAAACGTTTTGTTATAATAAAAAATTTTATTATATCATTGTGTAATATAGTGTTGTTGTTGATATTGTTATTTTTTTTTTAGTTTCAAAGTTGTGGAAGATTTTTTATGTTTTTAAAAATTTTTGGACAAATAGATAATATTTTTATTGTAATGTGTGTTTTTTTTTCTGTAATGGGAAAATATATATAATGTATGATTGTTTTTTATGTTAAATTTTAATGTTGGGATGAAGTTTTTGTAGATTTTATAAATAATAATATGGAAAAATGTGGAAGGGAGGCCGGAAAAAAAAATAGTATGTATAATATTTCTTTGTTTTAATTTTTCATTTTTTAATCGATGAAACACTTTTTAAAATATCTTTGTTAGTTTTTTTTTATTTTAATTGTATAATATTTATTTATATTTTTTGTTTTTTTGTTGCATTATTTGTAGGATGGATTTGGAAGGATTAAAATATTATTATGGACTTGAGGACATTAGTGTCTTAATTGAACAAGAGAATCATTTTTCTGAACAATTGTTTGATAGTCGTATAGACCTTGACCAAATAGTTAGAGTCAAACTTTGAGATAAAAGAATATTTGGTCGGGATGGGTTGCAACTTCACAACAAAGTGAAGGAATAATTAAATCGAATGGGTTTTTATAGGGTGTACCGTTTTGGGTATGTTGATGTAGATCAATATTAAATTACCACGTTGATAGAGAGATTGCGTCCCGAGACCTACACTTTCCATTTAAGGGTTGGTGAGGCTACCGTTACGTTGGAAGACGTAGCGGTTATATGGGAATTATCGTGTGACGGGAGTCCGATAATAGGAATAGATGAATGTCCAGACAAGGAAGGAGGATGGGGAACATGAATTATCGTGTGACGGGAGTCCGATAATAGGAATTGTTTGATAGTCGTATAGTACCTCGGCTTTAATCCTTCTTCGACCAAGTTGAAGGGGTAGCGGTTGAAGTTAACTGCCCTGTGGAATTATGTTAACAGTACAGTCATTGATGAGAACACCGTACCACGTGAGCTATATTAAATTGCTCGGTGTGTTTGCTTACTACTGATCGGCGGTATAATGTGTCATGATACTAGCAGCACGTATGTTTCTTTGTTATATCTACGTCACTTCTCTAAAGTGACCAAAGCGGAGTTGTACAGTTGGGGAGGCGCTGTTTTAGCGCATTTATATCAGGAGCTGTGCGATAGTGCCAAAAAGAGAGACGATGGAGGGGTTGGCGACATTGGCGGCGCGATGCAATTATTGCAGGTAAAATGATCACAACATTTAGTATATATTTTTATATATCTTCTTATATATTTTACTTGTAAATAATGACTATTAAATTTATTAAATATTGGTGTGGAGTCAAATTTTGTGTTTGCTGCCATCGACACCACTGGTACTGTCGGATGCTCTCGAGCCAGTTGTATTGAACTATGGTTATGTATTACCTCGGGCCCCTTATGATGCAAGGTAGTAATATTGGTAATTATATTTAAATATTTTTGCTATGAAATATTGTAGACATTATGAACTTTATTATTGAATATGTTTTACAGATGGAGTTTGCATAATTCGTGGACACATACAGTGAGGCACAACGTCCACGTTTTTAAGGATATGCGAGATAATATGAAGTGAGATGAGGTATCCAATTTTGTTAATTTTTTGGCATTTGGTATGATGTTGTTCTTCTAATGTTAATATGTTTTTCTAAATAATTTTGTGTTGCAGTTTGTATGGATGCTATATGACTATGAGTACGATTTGATGCGTACTATGCCTCGTTGGTCCGGGTTTCAGTGCTAGAGGGTTGTATGTCCACTTGTCAATTACCATATTGTTGAGTGGATCCACGTTGATCGTTGTATGCGGCAGTTTGGACTGGTGCAAGACATCCTGAACAACCCTTTAATACCCCACAAAATTTTCATGGTTTAACTTGAAGGGGCAAAGCAAGTCACAACTGGGAAGTTACCCACGTCTATAGTATTGATGCATGGAATGATTATCGTGGATAGAGTGTTCAAGCACCTTCATTTACTAATCTCAACCGTAACACAATGCCAAATTACGATCAGTGGTATGCAAGACACACGAGACAATTAATCACACCACTGAGTCATAGATTTGAATTTGGCTATCGTCCTACTGAAATTGAGGCATGGCAAACAGTGGTAATTAATGAAATTTTAATTTATTTGGATATAAATTATGCCGAGAAGTTTTTGCAATGATGTCAAATGATTTTGACTATTATTTCAGGGGGAGCATATGAATCAATTTACTTTAAGTTGTGATGCGGAGAACGATTATGGAAACGGTAATTCCTATAGGCACTTCGTAGATTCCACCCGAAACTTTGCCGATGACGTGCAATCACTTGTTCAATTGGTTATGAATTGTTTGTACGAAACGTAGGCGGCAAGCACCACTACGGGTAGCCAAAGCAGGAGGCATCACTCCAATTCAGAGGCACACCCATCTCGGTCACAGCGTGACGAACCAGCCCTTCTCGGGCATAGCGTGACGAGCCAAGCCCATCTCGAGCACAATTTGACTCAGCTTCCACCCCTTAGATGAGTTCTAATATTTTATTATTATAAGTTTTATTTCCAAAAATATATTAAAGTTATATATTTTTTAATAATATTTTAAAAAACCAGCTAGTGGCAAGTTTTAATTTTAGCAAAAGTTGCCAACACTAACAACGACTTAGATTATTTTTAATAAGAATCTGTTTTTTATGCCAAAAATTTATACTCAACACCTTTTTGGGTCAATTTAAAAAAAAGTCCTCCATTCATCCCTCTTAATTGCGATAAGGGAAGTGGGAAATTCCATAGCATTATCCTCATTTGTCATTATCTCTTTGCCACATCAATCCTTTGCCAAATCCATTGACTTCTTCAATCTGCTGCCGTGATTGAGTTGTTAATCAATTTATCGAGAGCAATCATCATAAGGTTCTGTTTTCAGATATTTGTGATATTTGTGTGCGTAAATGTCCAAACATTTGATACGTTCAGATCAACGGTGGAAGAAAAAATAGTTGATCTATTGACCAATGAGGGTACAACTAGTTTTTGAGCACTATGAATGTAGATATTAATATATTAAATAGTAGGATATGTTTATTACATAGTAGTTTATTTTTATTTAATAATTAACAATAATTGATGTAATAGTAGTAATTTGTTGTAATTGTGAAAATAATGATATAATAATCAATTGATACGTGATAAATCATTTCATTTATGAAAAAGAGGTCATCGGCTTCAGTGGTACCCCTATAATTAATTGAAAACTTTGTTTGACTCAACGTCTAATCTTTGATCATAAGTCCCAAAAAAATATGAATTTTGAGTATTTTTAACGTTGGTTGTCTTAATGAAGATTAAATTACCTTGTGTCATGTTATTATTATTATTTATTACAAGTTTCTTAAAAAATATAATAATTCGAAAAGCATAGTTTTATTTTTAAAAGAGAAAAAACTTACATTCAGATGCTCATAAATATTGGAGTAATAAATTTACAATAATAAAATATTTTAGATTAAAAAAAGGTTTTTGGGATTTTTGACTTACTGAGTATATATCCCGCCTTTAAAATTGTATGAATTGTAGTATTAATTTTCGAATTCTAATAATCTACATGTATAGTGGTGCCTACACAAATTAAAAAAAATAAATAAAAAAAAGGGTAAATAGAGTCACAAGTTCATACCTTTTTTTTTTTTTTTACTTGATCAACAATGTGAATGTTGTGAATGCTTTGCATTTCTTTACTAGACGTAAAACATTCACATTATTAAATGGCATATGGGCCCCTCGATGCCTTTATCGTATCACAAGAAAGCCATCCATCATCTCATGTAACTTGTAAAACATGTGGGACCATTAATTAAATGTAGCAATTTAGCAGTATCTATATAAATTTATTCGGTGCTGCTCCACGCTTTTCGTGATTTGAATAATTGACAGATCAGAGAAATTTTGAGGACCCAATCTTAAAATAGCATATAGAATAATCTTGGTATGTTACACTTAAATACTCTACACATTTCTCTACGGTGGAGCAATTTTTGCCTTTTTGGTCTATAGCGAATTTGTCTATTATTATTATTGTTATTGTTGTTGTTGTTGTTAATATTATTAATCATGCTTCAGATGTATCAGTCTGTGGCCATGAGAGCTCTTTCAAACGTATTGAGCGAGTTTTAAAATTAAATTATAAATAATTTGTTTTAAAAGGATATACATTGATTGCACTTGAGTTCTTTCTCCAAACTTATAAAGTGCTCATTTTCATTTTATCATCTTGTTTGCATAAATTTCTTCCGGCCGCGCCGAAGTGGCCGCTCAGGGTTCGAACCGGCCGAGTTCGATGGGAAAGCAGCCGATTCGAAGTGAGCTTCTTTGTGTTCGGGTGCGGGCGTGCCAGTGTGCAGTAGCACACAAGTGGAAGTCTTATGGTTCAGAGTGAATGTGAGGTGGTTCGAAATGGAATTAATGTGAATCGAAATGAAACAGTGATGCGCCTAAGACTTCTATCTGAAAAGCGATTGAATTGGAGTAGGCAAACACTACCCCTGAGGTTCTACTTGCCTACAACTGAATGTAGGACTTAATAATTTAGCACTCTCAAAAATCGAAAAGGGTCAGAAAGCTTAAATCGAAAAGGAAATACATTAGAAGACTATAGCTACTCGCCATGTGAACCTTACAAGACTCGACTACATACACACGCATTGATGACTCGGGCCATATCTATGACAGAGATGCATTGAGCAGTCCCTAAGAACTCTAGCTACAAATCGGACACATTGATGACTTCGACCATATCTACCTGTGGTTGTTTTCAGAGGCTGTTCACTCCGACGAGCATTGATTGACTTCGTCTGCACTCCCCTTCATGCATGCGCTCGATATGAATGCTGGGTACCACTCCGCCGCATTGATATCTCACCTCGAACCGGGCCCAATCCGAGTGAGTGATGGCTACGACTTCGTGACATTACGGAATGAGTGCATTGATATCCTCACTTCGAGCCGAATGAGGTATGGCTACAAACACCCGTAGCGGTTTTCTACCTACTTGAACTAAAGCTATTCTTTGTTCATTTAAGCTAAAGAATCAGAGAAGTGTGGACTTCTTGATTGAGAGAAGTGTTGTTATAGTTGATTGATTGACGTTGTGTGTGTTCTTTTTTGTTGATGATGTCGGCTCCTTTTATATACTTCAGGCTGCAACTGCCTTCCTTTATTCTTGGAGCTGGAAATGATTTATTCAAACATGGCCAAAAGATGAATGGCCGGCCTTATTCCTAGAAGTGGCAGTTGCTGCCATCTTTATTCAAATTTCAAATTTCAGCATCACATGGCCTTTATTTTAAGCATGTGCAAGTATAACAATGCCTATTTTTAGCCATTATGTTACTCTCTATCTAACAACCCCTAGAAGTAAGGGATTTGAATTTGACTTTATTATTGTATTTATTTTATTTTCCTATTTTATATTTTTGGCTGACTGGGCCATGGGCCGTTATTTCATTCCGGCTTGGGCTTTGAATATGGGCTCGTGGACGTGTCGAAGTGGCCTGGGCCTTACTAATTCATTTCGGCGTGGCGAAAAGGACCAAAATCAGCCCACTCCGAATTTATACAAAAATTCATTTTTGGGCCCAAACAATGCCCCCCGCAAGTTGTGGTCAAGTGGTAAGACTTTGACCATAACTTGATTTAAACTTTATTTCTTTTGCACCATTAAATTTGGCGGCTTTTTTATTCATGCTTCCCATACTAATCGTGACAACTCCAGTTTTAACAACATCCTTCTGGCAAACTTCCTCATTCATTCTTCCATAGATATTTAAATATTTTCCTCTTTTTCTGCTCACCTCGACTGACGGCTGTTACTGGCGCCATCATGATGGCGCCTTTTGAGAGTCCCAATACTAGCTGTTTCCAGTGTTTTCTCACATCTGGAAGTCTAATTACTTTTTCGACTCCCAATCTCCCAACCATTTAAAACTCTTACGTGTTCTCCAGAAAAATTAGAACTCACCTTCAGCCATTACCTTTGACTTTTTTAAAAGAACCTTTTCCTTTCTCCCGGCTAACCGTCTTCACCTCCTCCATTTTTACCCCAAATTCGAAAAACCCTAGTTTTCTCAACATCAATGGCATCCCCAAGCTTCACCATTTTCACATATGAAGGTTCCCACTCTTTGGGCCCTATTATTAGCGGGAATATCCCTCGCGACCATCCTCGCGATTTGGCCCGCTTCGAAGAGCGATTGCCGTACCCAGGGGGCCATATTTTCGGCACTTCCGTCCGAAATTGGCCATGGTCACCCAACTCTTCTGTCCACCGAGACTTCGTCATCTGGTGTGCTCGGGTCGAAGCTGTATACGGCCAACTGTGGAGAAGCATCGGGATTTATGAACCTATTCAGGTTTCGAAATCTCCATACTCTCTTGACATAGGCTTTCTTCAGGCGGCGCTGCCGTTTTGGTGTCGTCTTGACAACACATTCCATTTCGCCGCCGGTCCCATGACTCTCACCCTCCTCGATTTGGAGCAGTTGGCGGGTTTCAGCTCGTCTGGTCGCCCAGTCAGTGTTGACGTCAACTACGAGGATCTTGATGTCACGGAGCTCTCTCACCTTTCCCGTGAACACAAACCCCTGACAAGCTATGGGCACATCATTGCCCATTTTATTAACAAGGCCACTCCGGTCACAGACGAGGAGCACGTGCGATTTCTTGCCCTGTGGCTGTGCAGATATGTATTCTGTAGCCAATCCTGCCAACAGACGATGGAATTCTACTACATGGCCGGGGCAATGGCTGCTGGTGCCAATTTGGCCTTGGGCCCAGCGGTGCTGGCTTTTGTTTACAAAGGGCTGCGTAAGCTGGTTAAAGTAAGGCAGGATCCTAAGAAGAGGGAAATACATCACGGCGGGCTCTGGCTGGTGCAAATGTGGCTTCAGGCTTACTTCCCCCACCTATGCGCCAGAGCCATTGATGTGAGGTTGGATAAAGAACTTTTCGCCACCTTTTTGGCGCGCACCAGTGTCTCCACTGCCAACCCTGAACGGGCTTTCGTTCGGTTTTATCTCCCTCAGGAAGGCAGTCTTCCCGATTGGAATGTGCTGTGCAACGGTGACCCGGCGTTCTACCGCCAGGGGTCTCATCCCATTCAAACTGGTGACAAGAGAAGATGGGCTTCCTTCTTGACCGCTAGGGACTTACCTTACTATTTTCGTTTTGACAATATGGTCTCCAGCCACCTCCTGTCGTATGCTCCACACTACGTGGCCTGTCAATTCGGCCTGATTCAATCTCTACCCGCCCCGATCATGACGATCAATTCGTCACGGTTCAAGTTGAACAAGTACAAGAACCGGGGAATGGAAGTCTTTAGGAGTCTTATTGACAGCTCCTCGCGCCGTATGGAGGAATTTGAGTTCATTTATTTTGCGCGAGATCCCAGGGCCACTTCGACTTTTCAGTCCTGGTGGACCGACTATCTGAAATGCTCTCGAACAGAGCCTGCACATGCGGCTGTGGCCCGCTTCACCTTTTCGACCGTGCCCCCGAAGGTGGCCACTGACGTGCCCTTTCCCGAGGATGTTCCTGTTAAATCTACTGCAGGCAAAAAAGGTATTGAGAAATTTGAACGCTTTTACAATGTTACCTGGAACCCCCTTGATCGTGATGGCTGCATTAGGCAAGCTTCAATCACCTTTTTCGAAAAGAAGGAGAAACTGATAGCTAGGGCCAAAGAGCACTTTCATATTGCTAGGAAAAGACTAGAGGACCGTGCTCCACATTGGTCCACTTTTTACAAACTATTATGCTTGACTGCCCCCCCTTTACCTGACTTCGTTCCATGGGTGATCATACCCAACCTTCCCCCCGAAAGACCCTTGAGCTTCCATGACGAGGTTACATTCAGTGGTCTATTTGCTGATGACCCCATGGGAGTTCGTAGGGTTGAACTCTTTGGGCTTGCCGTTCCTTTTCAAAGTAACGCAGTGACCATAGAAGGGGAAGGTATTTCCTTCTGCCCTATTTCCTGCACCTTGGTTTTGCTTCTGTATGATTGCTGATTCTCTTGCTCGATTTGCTTTTTAGGTACCCACAAGAAAACGGAGGCCATGGTGTCTGCTGCCACTGCTATCCTTGCTGGAATTCCTATTCCGGCCCCAAGTCCTACACCCGTGTCCGCCTCTGCATCCGCGTCTGCCAAGGTGGGTACCCATCGTTCTACTCGTTCTACTTGTCACTTCCGCTCTACAAAGGTCGAGGGAGTGATTGAAGTGTCCGATTCTGAGGATGACGAACTTGATCAGGTATCTACTCTTTGATCTTATCTTTCTGTTTTTCACCTTGTTGATATCTTCTCCCTGCAGGCATCCGGTCGGAGTAAACGTGCCATTCCAGCCGAAACTGGCCCGAAGCGGCCACGCATCAAACAAATAGCGTTGAAGAGGCGCCTAGTGATGCCTGCTTCCTCTCCTGAATCTTCTCCAACCGGTACCCCTTCCGCTTCTGCTGATCCTCCAACTGAGAGTATTGAGGAATCACCTTTCGAGGAGGTAGACGTCGACGCGACTATCGACCGGGTTCATGCTGACCTTACTGAAGCGGGTTACACATCGGCTGACATTCCAAGCCTTCTTCCTCCCAAAAAGGATATGCCGCCCCCTCCTCCTCCTGTAAAAGTGACTGAGGTAACATTTCTTTTGGCCCATTCCTGCACATTCGACGTCGTTCTTTTCTGACTTTTGATTCTGGCAGGCCGTCTCTCAGCCCGCCACTCAGGCTCTTTCTACCACCTCCTCGCTGCCAGAAACTCCTGTTGGCAGTTCACAGGTAACTTCATCCCTCTTTGTTATGCTCCTTTGTTGGCTTCCCAAAATCTACTTCCTTTTTCTCTGCAGGCAATCTCTCCCCGATCGATGTCAAGTTCAACGCCTTTGAGCAGTGCTAAGGATATGGTGGACCTGCTGGATTCGATCTTGGGAGATGCTCCCGTTCCTGAGGTGGCCACACATCTCTCTGATTCCCGCGTCCAGGAGCTCAAAATACTCCTTACAGGAGTGGACTCCGAATCTGCGCCGGCCATTTTTGGGACAAAAAGGGACTTACTTGACCAGATCCTTCAGGAGGTGGCTCGCCTCACCATGGCGCCCAGCAAAAGACGTTTCTATGAGGACTTTGCGAGGAACCTCCCAAGTCTTGGGACGAAGTACGAAAGCAACCACGCTCTCATCCAAACTCCTCACATCTCCAGTACAGGTCCTCTGGTTGATGACCTGAAATCCCTACGAATTCAGCTGCACCAGAGGGCTGTACGACAACTGGAGCTATCTACCACGCGAGAAACTCTCGTTGCAGAGATGGAACGTCTGCGAAAGCTTATCGAAGAGGTGGATCAGCAATTATTCCACCTTTCCGGTGAGGTTGACCAACTGAAGGCTGATTCCGACACACGAATCAAAGCCTTCCAACAAGCCAAGGAAAGAGACCTGGAGCGGAAGCGTCAAGTTGAAACTGCCTCCGCTGAGCTTGATGAGGTGACCACTTCTCTACATTTATTCTTCGCTCGATTCCGGGCCGATTTCCTGGGCGAACGGACCCCAAGAGTCAGCGAGGTGGGAGGATATGGGGGTAGTCATATGGCGGAAGCCACTTCAACTTCCAACCAACCAGCAGGCGAGGCGGCTGGTCCAAGTGGTACTGCTCAGGGGAAGGATGCTCCGGCCACTTAACTTTTTAGTTTAACGGCCTGTGTGCCACTTAAATGGCAGCCTGTTGCCAGAACACATTTTTGCTCTTCATTAGTTTTCCTTTTATGAATTTTTTTTTTAAACCATTTTTGGGTCAATTTGTTGTTCATTCGATTATTTTAGTTTATCTAACTTCATCATGTTATTCGATCCGCTTACTTCAAGATTTCTTCAAAAAACATTTACATGTGGAAAAGAAACCTCATGGTCGCACGAAATGACATGATTGAACTGAGATAAACAGATGAGCAAAAATGTCCTAAGTACGATTGGCCTTACAGGCCATTTTGACTTAGGCTAATTCAGCGTTCTAATGGCAGCGTCTCCCATAAGGTAGGGTAATACTTCTTCAAATATTTGCCATTAATTGGACCCCTGAGCAAATTTCCTTCCAGGTTTTCTAGTAAATAGGCTCTCCCTCTAGTTATCGAATGGATCGAAAAGGGGCCCTCTCAATTGGGGCTCCATTTTCCCAACGCTGCATCCTTTTTCTCCAAAGGAAAGACCACCTTCCACACTAGGTCTCCTATTTGAAATCTTTTGGCTTTGACCTTTCTGTCGTAGGCTCTGGCAACTTGCTTTTTCTGAGCCTCGATGGAATCTAGCGCTTGTACCTTGATGTCATCTACGGCGTCTAATTCGTCTATCATTTTATAATGGTACTCCTCAACGGTGAGGTTATTCTGCTGGGCTATTCGTGCGGACCTCACGTTAATTTTCATGGGCAGAACTGCATCATGGCCATAGGTGAGTCGAAATGGGGTAGTTCCCGTACTGGAGCGCTTGCTTATTCGATAAGCCTATAATGCTTCGGAGAGCAATAGGTGCCATGCTCTAGGATTTTCTTCCACCATCTTTGAGATAATATTCTTTAAGGTTTTATTGGTGGATTCGGCTTGTCCATTCCCTTGTGCATAATACGGCGAGGAATGCGTGAGTTGGATGCCATATGTGGTGGCAAAAGCCTGAATCTCAGACCCTGTGAACATAGTACCCCTATCTGTTACGATAGTCTGGGGAATCCCAAATCTGTGTATCAGGTGTTCCTTGATGAATTTGACTACTGTTCCCTGATCGGTTTGCTTGAGGGGAATGGCCTCTACCCACTTGGTGAAATAGTCCGTGGCGGTGATAATGTGGGTATGCTGTTTCGATGAGGAAGGGAAAATGGCCCCTATTAGGTCGATGGCCCAACATCGAAATGGCCAAGGTTTGACAATTAAATTCATCTCTTCGGCTGGCACTCTCTGAATTGGACCATGCAGCTGACATTTTTCACAGCCCCTGGCCAGCCAATGGCAGTCTTGCACCATTTTTGGCCAGAAATAGCCATATCGCTTGATCAACCATGCCATCTTGCGGCCACTCTGATGGGCTCCGCACACTCCTTCGTGGACTTCCATCATGATTTTCATCGCCTCATCTTGTCCGACACATTGCAAGAGCACCTCATCATGACCTCGTCGATACAGCGAGCTACCTCCCAGAACTACATAGTTGGCCGCTCTCATTCTGACTCTTCGAGGTGCTCCTTGGGAAGGATCATTTAAATACCTTAATATTGGTTCGCGCCAATCCTCCAATTGCTTCATGATGCTTTCTATGGCGCAAACATTAGCTCTTTCGAAATGAGAGGGATAAGCCTGCCTTGTGATGGTATAACTGGCGGCTATGCAATTTTTGGGAAGCTCTGCTCCAGTGGCTATCTGAGCCAATTCATTGGCTTCGAAATTGGACTTTCTAGCCACATGTTGCAATGTCACTTCGTCGAATCCCATTAGTAATGCATTTACCGTGGAAATATATCTATCCAATATGGGATTTCGACACTGGAATGCACCCTGGATCTGCTTAATGACGAGCTGGGAGTCTCCAGTCACATTGACGCTAGATGCCCCCAATTCTCGTAGTATTTCTAATCCAAGGATCAAGGCCTCATATTCGGCCTGATTATTAGTGCATGGGAAATCGAACTGGACTGACATGCCAGTCTTGATTCCTGATGGTGAAGTGACCACAATGCCAGCCCCAGATGCTTTGTCTGTTCGCGATCCATCGAATTGAAGGATCCAGGGTTTCACGAATACTGATAGTGTTTCGATTTGCTGAGGTGGTCGGTGAGAAAATCGGCCAAGGCTTGGCCCTTCACAGCTTTTTATGGAACAAATTGTAGTTGATACTCCATCAGGTGGATGGCCCAACGGCCTATCCGACCACGTACTACTGATCTCGAAAGCATGTATTTGACCACATCGATGCTACTGATTACAAGAACCTTTACCGGTAGCAAATAGTATCGTAGCTTGATACATGCGAAATATAAGGTCAGACACACCTTTTCGATCAGATGGTATCTTTGTTCTGTGTCGCTCAAATGCTTGCTTAAGTAGTACACAGCTCGTTCAAGACCATTTTTGTCGTCTTGAGCCAAAAAGGCTCCGATGGTCTTGTCTGCTGCCCGAATGTAAAGCTTAAGTGGTTCTCTTTTCGCGGCGGCATCATCACAGGAGGGGAAGTCAGAGCTTCCTTGATCTTATCAAATGCCTGCCCATGTTCTTTTGACCATTCGAATTGGTCATGATCTTTTAATTTTAATAAGGGCGAGAAAATCTTGGTTTTGCCCGCCAGGTTCGAAATGAACCTTCTCAAATAATTGACTTTTCCAAGAAACTGTTGAAGTACTTTCTTGGTTCGAGGTGGTTGGGCGGCCAAGATGGCCTTTGCCTTGTTCGCTTCCACTTCGATTCCTTTCTTATGTACTAGGAACCCAAGAAAGTGGCCTGCGGCCACTCCGAACACGCATTTTAGCGGGTTTAACTTCAACTGAAATTTTCTCATCCTGTCAAAGGCTTTGACCAAGTGCTCTAAATGCTGAGCAAAGCTGGTAGACTTAATGATGAGATCGTCGATATAAATCTTGACGAAGTCATTCATGTAGTCGTGAAAGATGCAATTCATAGCTCGCTGGTATGTAGCTCCAGCATTTTTAAGGCCAAACGGCATAACCTTCCATTGAAAGGTACCAATGCCCCCCGGGCATTGGAATGCCAGTTTCGGGATATCCTCTTCAGCTGCGAAGATCTGATTGTATCCTGCATTGCCGTCGACAAGAGTTAGGTATTCATGCCCTGCAACAGCATCTATCATCATGTCGGCCATTGGCATTGTATACTCATCTTTCGGAGATGCCAAATTTAAATCCCTGAAGTCTATGCAAATTCTCAGTTTGCCATTCTTTTTGATGACTGGCACGACATTGGCCACCCATTCGGGGTATCTGGCCACTTCGATGAAGTCTGCCTTAAGAAGCCTTTGAATCTCTTCTTTAATCAATACACAGACTTCGTCGGACATGCTTCGGAGAGGTTGTTTGCGTGGCTTAAACCCAGGCAAAATGGGTATTCGATGTTCTACCAAGTCTCTGCTGAGACCAGGCATTTCATCATAGTTCCACGCAAAGCAGTCTTTGTATTCTTTGAGTATGTTGATCATGGCCTCTTTGTTTTCATGGCTTAATAAAGCACTAATGTAAGTGGGCCTATGATCATTTTCATTTCCAAGCTCCACTTCGATGACAGGATCTTGAACCTGAATCCTAACGTCATCGAGCTTTGCCGGAGCGGCACTCAGTTCTTTCATCGTGATCTCATCTGTCGAAGTGAGATCTTGATCATGCTCATAAATTACATCCGCATTACAACTATAGTAATCGGAAAGGTCCTTGGCCAATAAGGCCAAAGTGTTATTTATTATTACTGATCCGGTGCTATCCGGAATTATTACAATTTCGTCTAAATCGACGTTATTCATAATCAACATTTTGAAAAGTAGAAAGCGGCCTTTCTTTGATGTTGCAAGGCCTGCTAACCTCTTTAGTCATTGCTACTTCTAAACTAACTGGCGCCACAGACGAAGTGGCACAAAGCGGACGACCATATTTGTCCTGTCCGATAAACCTATATGGTCCGACATTGTCGGAGTAGTACCTAGCCTCTACTACATTCACATTGGATGTGAACGGCCTTTCCTCTGCCTTTACTTTTTCTGGCTCGTTCTCGCCATCTCCCAAAAATACCAAAAACTGGTGTAAGGTTGAAGGGATGCACATGGCGGAATGGATCCAATCCCTTCCTAACAAGGCATTGTAAGAAGTCTTCGCATCTATAACGAAAAAGGCGGAAGTGACTGTCTTACTTCCAATACTTACTTCGATTGGCAGTATCCCCATGATGTCCGCTTTTCCTCCCGCAAAATTGCTGATCACCACATCTGTCTTAAGAAGATCATCCTTCTCCTTTCCGATGCGTCTCATGGTCTGGAGAGGCATGATATTTACTGCGGCTCCATTGTCAACTAGCATTCTTCCAGTAGGCTTGCCATCGAGATGGCCAGCTACGAAGAAAGGCTTTACATGCTTCGCCATGCTTGGCGGCGGCGTCTGGAATAAAGCCTTGATCTCTTCGACCGTCTTACTCTTCTGGACTGTTTGTTCGGGATTGCTGACAAAGAAGGCTACCGGCTCACTAGTCATCCCAGACTTCACTGCTCTCTTCTGTGTCATCCTGAGAATTATTGTTAGCATTAGTGTCGGAAAGGAATGCCCATACCATGTTACATTCCATGTTGATAGCATCGCCACTGGATGACGGTATGTCCGTGGTTTCCATTGGCAACTCTTTGTCGACCTGGTTTAGTTCTTCCATTTTCACGATCCATTCACTCAGCAGGTCTTCCTCCCCGACGCAATTTGGTCTATCCGAGACATCAATCTTTGATACATCGGTCTCCAACATCATTGGATCGACGACCTTTCTCTTCGATTGAATGTCAGTCGGGGTGACTATTTGGCTTTTTGGTTCTGCTGACATTACTGCCTTGCCCTTGATGGGCTTCGTTGTTTCCCTCTTGAGTATTTCAGCTTCTTTCCATTGCCTCAAATGTCTTCGCTACTGTGTTCTCGTCATTTCACGCGGACTTCTTCCGTTTGGGAACTTAGGATGTCTTACTGCCGTCCAACGTCCTTCCTGGACTGCTGGCGGTTTAATGAACCTGGAATGGACCGGTTCCCGAGTTGGTTCATGTCTTCGAAGTGGGCTAGAGGGTGCTCTCCTCTTATCACTTCTGTCAGTCCTTCGGGGAGGACTTCGATTCCGCTTATTTCCATTTTCCCGTAATGGATCGCCATTGGCACAATGCCCCCCGAGCATTGGAGGGGGATATGGCACCATAGGCGGCTGTGGAACCATGGGAAAGTTGGCCATGGGATTGGCCCAAGGATAGTAGGCGTTAACTGGATAGACCCATGGCACTGTTGCCATTTCGGAATGACATCTAGCGCAAAGGCCTAATTGCCATCCTGACTGTGTTATTTCCTGCTCAGTTTGTTGGTTTTCCTTTTCGGCTGGGTCATCCTGAACGTTGACCATGTTTACTCCCTTCGCCTGGAATGGCTCTTTATCAATTCCCATTTTCTTATTCATCCATTCCGGCAAAAAGCGCAACGTGCCAGTTGTCTAGGCAGCTCTGAATCGTCCACCTGAAAACCAAACAATTATTAGTGTTATGAGTCCATGCATTATGAAATTTGAAGTACACTTTGCCTTCCAATTCTTTGGCCGTTGGCATTCTATGATCATTAGATACTTTAATTTTGCCATCAGCCAATAAGTGATCAAAAATAGCTTCGGTTTTCGACACATCAAAACCATAGCGCCTCTGCGTTTCAGAACGAAACTCTGGTTTATTTAGCATGCCAGGAGGCATTTTGATATGAGGCTGTAATGCTCTTGGTTTTATTAAAGCCGGGCAAACCGTGTTCTTTTGGCAAACGACTTGGGCTAGGCCCACTTCGTTCTCCCATTGTTCTTTTTCAACACTAACCAAGTCATCTTGGACTTTGGCTAGGCCAACTTGATAATGAGTGGCCTTACCGTGATGCCCTCTTCGATTTTCTTCTCTCAAAAGTTTTTCATATTCAGTGACATGCCTCATTAAGTCAAAAATTGATGCAAATTATTGGCCAAACATTTTCTTTTTTAATTCGAGGTGCATGCCTCCTATGGCCAAGCTTATGTAACTTTCTTCCGCCATTACCACTGGGCAAAAGTGTCTGGCCCGGACGAATCTCCCCATGTACTCTTCGGCTGACTCCCCGGGCATTTGTCTCATATTGGTTAACTCCGATATGGATACCTCAGGGGTTAGTCGATAGAAATGACTATGGAAGAGATTCTCCATTGTTGGCCAGTCGGGAACAAACCCAGGTCTGAGTCGAATGTACCACAAGAAAGCTTCTCCAGTTAATGAATTCGGGAATAAATGTAATTTTAGGTTTCCGTCCATTCCGATCTCTCCACATTGTGTGGTAAATTTAGCAATATGTTCAATTGTGGTTTGTGACCCATCCCCACTAAACAACGTAAAAATAGGGACCCTAAACCCTGGGGGAAAATGAATCGTGTCGATATGAGGGGGGTAGGGACGAGAATACCTGGGTGGCGAGGCTGACCGTTTATGCTTTGCCAACTCCTGTCGCAACATTTCCTGTATCTCTTGTCGAGACACGGCTGTGTTGTCATTCCGATTGGTGGCAGGCTGGGGTCTTTCCGCCATGTGTGGCATTACATAGGGGATCTCAGGTCTTTCGAAATGATCTCTGGAGCCCGATCCTTCCCCTTCCAAGAGTATTCCTCTGGATTCGAACGCCACTCTTTTGTCAGTATCAACGTTAGGGTACCTTCCACGACGATCATTTCCTCCAATGTTTAATCGTTCTGGCCGTGCATCGGCGAGGTCGGGCCTGTGATGCTGTTCGGCTTCATTTCGTCGTGGGGTTTCTCTTACCTGTGGAACGTTGTCCATCCTTGACGCCACGCTGCGCAAGTTCATTCCGTAATGTGGATCTGTTACTCGGAGTGATTCTAACATGGTGGCCCTCTCCGATTCTTCCTTGCGTTGTCTTTCCATCAACTCCTGGAATCTCCGGTTGGACTCCAAGATCTACTTTTCCATTACATATAGTGCGTCTTCGCCACAGTTGGCCACTCTGGCCAGTAAGGCGGGTGGTTCTTGAATCGGCGCCTCTTCAGGCGCTTTCTGATTTCGCTCGAGCTTGTCAATGATGGCTTGAACGTTGGGAGGTGGATTATTTCCACTCATCTCTTCGTTCCGATCACTGGCTGCCTCGCTTTCACTGTCTGAACCGAGATCAGCTCGAGTTTGGCTCCTTAAGCGTGGTGGTGCCATGACTTGCTGTTTTTGAATTTTAATTTTTAATTTTTTGTGAGATTTCAATATGGAATGCAAGTATGCAATTGACCGAAATAAAAAGTGCTTCCTAAGACCTAAATGCTGACAAAACCTTTTTGAAAACTAAACTGCTGTCCCACCGGGCGTGCCAGAAAGATATGTTTGCATAAATTTCTT
>CM047870.1:26261831-26286831 GCA_026212405.1 Petrea volubilis
ATGGGTACAATCTCTAACTTTGCTAATCTAATTCTTCCTTCTTGAATTTGAACCTTGAAAATTCAAACACTTTCTAAGCAAATTTGGTGGTTTGATCTTCATGGGACTTGATTTGATCATCAATAATGCGATTCGTAAGCTTCGCAGCTTGATTATGAATCAAATGCCGAAAAGAACACTGTGAGCACCGTTGACTTGACTTGATGTCAATTTGGAAAGAACGCTGATTTGCTAGCCTAGCACATTGTTTGCAGATCGAACACTTTGATTAGGTGATCTTTGTAAAGAACACCAGGAACGTCGCCTTGATCGTTGTGTATTTGACTTGGAAAAACGTTGATTCACCGGTTTTGCACCTAGATTACTAATCAAATGCCTAGATTTGATGATCTTTGTGAAAAAAACCGAGAACTTTGTCTTGATCACTTCGAATCTTCTTGAGAGAACTTTGGAATTCCATTCGCTTTCCATGCTTTGAAGACTTCTTGTGTTTTGATGTGTTTTTGGCTCGGAGAGAATACCCTTATTTATAGGTGTAGGGGAAGGTCTCTTAACATGTTTACTTAATAGGTGGTGCATTTTGATTGACCAGCCCACATTTGCTAGCAATTCATTTCCTTAATGAAAAGATGTGATTTGAATTGCCAAAATAATAATATTTAGCTTATTTATTTGCAAGTTATTATTTTTGCTGTCAAATATTGTAATTTGACATTTGGCACTATTTGATTGGCCAAGAAAATATATATTAAAATAGCAATTAATTAACTATTTTATTCAGGAATTAAATTTAATTAAATTTCAAATCAAAAAATAAATATATAATATTGATATTTAATATATTATTTGCCACGTGTCGTCATTTAATTGGACACAAATTTTATTTGTCTACAAGTGTATAAAATCAAGTATTTACTAGATGCTCATTGAAAGGTACAAAGCTAGATTTGTAGCTAAGGAGTATGACCACATTGAAGGGGTGGATTGCATTGATTCTTTTTCTCTAGTGGCAAAATTAGTTACTATTAGGTTGTTTCTTGCTTTGGCTATTGCTCAAGAATGGCCACTCCATCAATTTTATATCAACAATGCGTTTTTGCACGATTTTTTTTTTCATGAAGAGGTGTATATGACACCTCCTGAAGGGTATAACAAAGCTAAGGCTAGGCAAGTTTGTAAACTGGTAAAATCATTATATGGTCTTAAGCAAGCATCTAGAGAATGGAACTTGGAATTTACTTCTAAATTGTGGTAGTTAGGGGTGTCAACAGATATTAAATGGATTGGATATATTGTTTTCGTATCTCTGTCTATTTAATTTTATCGGATAGCGATACAGATACAGAGAGTGACGGATATCTAAAATCAATATCTGGATCCATATCTACCAGATACCGGACGGATATCAAATATATCCATAACTAGTTGTAATTTTTAAATTTTCAATAAACTTATAAATATTGAATATCCGAATCTGATTATAAATATTCAAGTATATTATTTAGTTATAAATAATTGATTTTCAAGTGTAATTAATTGAATATTGAAATTTATGTATACAATTTAGTCATATTTTTTTATATATATAATCTACTTATTTACAAATAAAAAATATATTTACATACATCCACATATACATAGGTATCATACTTTTTTACTAATAACACCTAAAGTTCATATATGTTTATTTATTTATTCTTTTTATAACTTTGTAAGTTATAAAAATAAGATATTCATTAAAAAAATCCATGTGGTTTATTTGAATCAACAATTTATTATTTATCATTCACATAACATCAACTATTTATATTTTATTTCTATATATCTTATAATTAATGGATACAACTAAATTGCAAATAATCAAATATAAAAATAGATATGTAGTTGGAGCGGATGTTAAACGGATCAGATATTTAATTATCATATCCGTATCCATTTGTAATCAGATATCTATAATCGAATACAAATAATATCTGTTTTAAATGGATACGGATATTTTCCCCTATAAACGAATATATCAAAACCAAACTGCCACTACGGCGTAAATAGATAACCAAACTGGGATTGAAGCTGAATACCGAAGCATGGGATCCACAGTTTGTGAGCTTCAGTGGACCTCTTATTTGTTACGTGATTTTGGGTTGTCTTTGAAACAACCTATTCCTCTGTATTGTGATAATCAAGCTACGATTGATATCATTCCCAACCCAGTATTCCATGAGCTTACCAAGCACTTGATATTGATTGCCATATTGTGTGTGATCAGTATAAGAACAAGTTCATTCTTCCTCGACATGTTTCTTCTTCTCAACTTATGAACGTCTTTACCAAGCTTCCTCTCTATCCACGATTTCCTACTATTTTATCCAAGCTGAAATTGGTGGATCTTCACCAATCTCCACCTTGAGAAGGATATTAGAATACTTATATTTTCTGCTTTGTTTTTATACTTAGAAAATAGAGTATTTCTGTTAAGTCATTTTTTTAGCATTTTACTTTCTCTTTTCCCGCCTTTCAATTTATAGAGAATATTTTTATTCTATACCATTTTGAATTTAAAATTTTAAACATAAACTACCTTTGAAAAAGTTTTTTAAAATGACCTTGATTGCCTTTTTAAAACTCGGTCTACACTATTCAATGGGCCAGTATTTTTTTTTAAATAAAGCCCAAATTTTAATGTTTATTTCACTAAAACCCCTCATAAATTTTTTTTGATCATTTTAAAACAATAAAATTGTATCATAATGTTAGTTATTTTTCGGCTTATTTTTAGAGCATTAATATTATCTCCTAAATAATCAACTCATTATAAGATATGTTGTTTTTTTAAGTCGTAAAGTTTTAATAGTATTTAATAAATTTCTTGAATTTAATAAAGTAAATAAAGTAAAACACATTGCCTATTTGGTATCAGAGCCATACGATTCGTATAAAAAATATGGAATATTTAGATTTAATAAAAATTTCAGTAATAAATTTTTTAATAACTTGTGAATTATTTAATTATTTACATAATTTTTATTATAAAGATTTTAGTAGCGAAGATTTAAATTTTGATTACGTATCTTGTGAATGTTCTTGTGATGAAACTGACTGGCAGTTTACCTTGACCATGAAGAGTCAACTATTTACATACACTGAAGGTTTTGGCTATATGGATAGGAAATACAATAGATATGAAATGATAGAGAAAAATATAGATGAGATCTATATAGAAAGGCTCAATACTAAGATAAAGAAATGTTTGAATAGAAAGCTAACTTGTAAACATATTAGAGCTGTAATAATTCTACTCAATAATGTCTAGCTATACTCAGCATAGGCTTCGAGTAGAATTAAATAAATATCAAAAAGAACTGGATTACATATTGTTAATGAATTTAGTTTATCATAGAATAAATTCTTTTAGAATTCAATATTTGTATACAAAAATAAAACAAATAAATGAGGGTCTTGAAATGTTTAGTCAAGCATGAAGATTAATAAACACCTTAAAAGATGGATACAATGTATTAATTTAAGTTTAGGTTTAAATATAACTCTTGATGAATATCAAAGAGAATGTGAACACATTAAAATAGAAGATAATAAAGCAAAAATACAAAATTATAAACAAAAAATAAAAGACACCCAACATGGTGCTCAAAGACATTGGGATAGATATAAAAAATATATATGGATAAAATAGACAAAAATATTGAATAATTAACAAATGGGATGAATAACATACTTGAACTACTTTGTGTTATAAATCAAGAACTTAAAGAATTAAAGACTAAGGTGCAAATCTTAAAGATTTGTAATTCAAATATTGAAACTTTAATAAAAGATTCTTGTCTAAAGAAAAATAAATTCGACAAGAAAATAACAAAAAAGAAATAATGAATAAACCCTTAAAAATTTTAAAGAAACTGTAAATCCAAATTCATTTGATGCATATATGTTAAATGTTGAATTACCTAGAATTATAGCGAAAAAAGAAGCTCTTAAAAAAGAAGATAAAGGGAAAGATTTAACTTCATCTTCTAATCCACCTAAAGAACAAAATTCTGAAGATAAAACACATAAAGATGAATGAGATTAATGACTTAATAGATCAATTTGAAAAAATAGATCTCTCCGAAATAGAAGAATATGAAGTTTTGGTTAATACAAATAATATAACTGGAGGCCCTAGTGGTACAATAAAACCAGAAAATATAGATTTAGGAGAATCGGACATGATGCCTATTCCTAAATATAAAAGACAATATCATGATCATATAAAGAAAGATAAAGTATCAAAAATAACTAGCTAAATTCACACTTGAAAACAATTATAGTGAACCAATAAATCATGGTGGTTCTAAACTAAATTTAGATTGTAAAGAAGATACTAAAAAAGCCTTAATTTCATAGGCAAATACAATGAAAATTTTCTTTTTATATAATGTTGATGATATTTGGACATCAAATAGACAAATAGATTATTTAATTGCTACTTTTGATGGTATTGTTTTCAATTGGTGGCACGGTTTAACTGAAAACAATAAAGTTTTAATAAAAAGAAATGTACAGACTAAATTAATAGATAGTACAGATAAAGGAATTGAAGTTTTGGTTGCTTATCTTAGAGAAAACTGGCAATTAGAACCTGATAAAGAAAAAGCTAAAGAAAAAGAAAAAGCTAGAACTAATTTAATAAACCTTAAAATTTGAAGCATGAAAGACCTTAAAAGATATATATGTGAATTTGAAGAATACTACAATACACAATATTATAGTAATGAAGATCAAAGTATATACCTTAATATATACTTTTTAAAACTTCCACATCCTTGGAATAAATATATAATGAACACATGGAAGGAAGAAATAAAGATGCAAGCTTAACTCTCAAAAGAAGGATTAGTTTCCTTTTTTTAGAATTAAGTAAATTATGTAAATCTCAAGATTTATATAGAAGAACTAAAAAATTTCACCGCTATATTGTAATGAATTCGAGGTTTTCAATCAATGGGGATGTAAGAAAGAAAGAATTAATAAAAAGAAAAGAAGGTTTCATAAAAAGAAATATAAAAAATATAATAATTTTCAAAAGAAAATATAAAATCAAAACGAAGATATTTTAAAAGAAAACCTAACTATAAGAGAAATAAAAATCCTTCACAATGTCAATGTTGGAATTGTTGAAATATAGGACATAAATCACCTGAATGTAAAAAACCTAAAAAGATTCGAAGTATAGAAGCTGAATTTATAGAAATTCAAGATGAATCAGATACTGAAATAGAGGTTATGAAGGTTCAGATATAGAGAATTATTTAGATAAAGAAATATATATAGAAGAAGAAAATTCGAGTAACTCAGAATATGAATACTGAAATAATAGAAGTTGATGAATTAGATACTGAAATAGAGGTTATGAAGGTTCAGAAGGCTATGCTCAAAGAATAACCTATAATCAATAGACTTTAGAAAAAATAAAAGGATTAAAACTAGATGCTACTAATCCTACTAAAGTGTTGTGAAAGCTCTTAATAATTTAATAAGAAGAGAAAAAATTAATATATATGATTATCATGTAGTTGAAATATCAATAAATGTTGAACATACAAAAGGGCAAATTCGATTAAATTTGCTTACTAAATTCTCAATAAATCAAGCTTTAAATAAGATAAAAAAAAATAAAGATGTAAGAAAAAGGATTAAATATGTTTTTCTTGGCAGGATTCAAATCCTTGTTAAAGCCTTATTTAGAGACGGTATAAATAGTCCTATGGTTATTTCACTACATGACCAAAGCTTTAAAGATGCTAAAAATAGTACCTTAGGAATAGTTGAAGGGAATTTAATAAATTCGCAATTTCGTTTTGATTGTTATCCTAAATATAGTATTGATATAAATGATCAAAACATAAATGATATTTCAAGTTTATATTTCACAAGATCAGATAGTTATTATCTTCCTAATAAAGAAGTTTTAATACATTTGGTAAAAAGGAAGAAATATTATTCTAAATTTGACTGTATTTCAGGGTTTTGATAAATAAAAATGGAATCCTGAAAGTATACAATACAACTTTTAGTGCCCCATAGGGTCAGTTCGAGTGGTAAGTTATGTCATTTGGATTAAAAAATACACATTCTATATATCAGAGAAGAATGGATAAAATATTTAATAAATATAAAGATTTTTTTATCGTTTATGTTGATGTTGTTTTAATTGCTTCTAATACACTTGATGAACATAAATCTCACTTATTCCAATTCACTAAAGCTTGTAAAGATAACAGTGTAGTTTTATCCTAAAGGAAAGCTATAATTTGTAAAGAAGAAATAGAATTTTTAGGTTTAAAAATAAACAAAGAAGGAATAAAACTTCAATCCCATATAGCTCGAAAAATTTGTGAATTTCCTGGTAAACTTGAAAATAGGAATCAAATTGAAAAGTTACTTGATTGTTTAAATTATGCTAAGGGATTTATTATAAATCTAGCTAAAAGGAAGCATGAAATACAAAAATTGCTTCAAAAAAATAATACTAAATGATGGAGCGAACAACATACAGAGACGGCAAAAAACTTAAAAGAAGAATGTAAAACATTACCTGAATTAAAACTTCCTGATGAAAAAGATAAACTGATAATACAAACAGATGCTTCAGATTTCTATTAGGCTGAATCGATCTCAATGAGATATGAAGGTATACAAGTGGTACTTTCATTCAAGTCGAGTTCAATTATACAACCCATGAGAAAGAACTTTTAGCCATCATAAAAGGAATTCAGAAATTCTCTCTCTTCCTATAGTAAAGACCTTTTAAGTCCAAATTGATAATACCCAAATACAGTCTTTAGTCTTCAATAAACTACCAAATACACCCCAATACAGGAGACTTTGTAGATGGAAAGTTTTCCTATCCTTTTATACCTTCAAAATAGAGTACATAAAGGTTCAAAAAATTTCCTGGCCGATTTCATATCTAGAAACACCGAATTTGGAAAAGAATGAGTTCTCCAACTCTAAAATGGATGAGATGGGTATGCATTTCCCTCTAAATGCATATAGAGCGATTTTATGAGCTATACATACAGCTAGTCCACTATCTAAGGGTCGTTGGTAAAGACTTCTCAAATCCATTGATGGGTGGCAATTTCCCAAAAATTGTATTGATGATTTAGATCATCTTATTTTGCAGGAATAAATCATAAAGACAATGGATCTTGATAAAGAAGAGAATGAGATAAAGGAAGAGATTGTTGATCTTGTCGTGGTTTGCCAAGACATGATTGATGGAAGCAATGCTCTTAAAGAATTAGTTGAGTCCAATTTAAGACTGATGATAGAAATTGCTCAAGAAGGTTTGACGAGATCTCTATAGATCCAAGACAAGGGTAAACAATTTCCTTGAAGTTAAGAATAAAAGAAATGGAAAAATGAGGGAAGAAAAATTTTCTAAAGTGAGTGATAAAGAAAAAGAATAGGTTGAGTCCTCTAGAGTTCAAGATTTAAAAAAAAAAAAAAAAAAACCTTTTTCTGATAAAGAATTTCTAGAATCTTTAAAAAAGAAAGAGAAAACTTCATCTCCCCAAGGTAAATCTGAGGTTATTGAAGTAAAGCTCTCTAAAAAGGAGAAAGGTTCTAAAGTTTTTAATGAAAATGAGTTTATTCCCACAAATAAATGGAAAAATGAATATAAAGAAGTGTCTGAAGAAGCATACAGATGGGAGGATTCCAGAACATTATTCTATTCTAACGGAAGTAGTGTTCATCCAAGATTTACAGCCATGTTCAGAGCTGATCCTCATAAAGTCTATCAACTTGCAAATTATGAATACTTAGATCTTGTCTATGTTGGTCAAGATCTTCAAGAAATTGTTGCATTTAATGACCTCTTTAAATCCCAGGTTAGCAAGTTTGCTAAAAAGCGTGAAGTGGTTCTCAAATTCTATTCAATAGCTCCAGAACCTGAGAAACATATATGGCATGAAGTCCAACATATGATAACCATGGATGCTATAACTACCGACTTAAAGATTGAAACAGGTGTAAAAAGTTTTCAGTCCTTTAAGCTCACCAAATCCTGGATAATAGAGGCGCGCACTTTGGGAATAAAGGCGATTTCATCCATTGTTGAACTATTATGGGAGCGACAATATGAAACTCTCATGCAGATAGACAAATAGATTTTTCTAGAAAAGAGGAAGGATAAAGTCTCCATTGCTAAAAGAATTCATAAATAAGTTTATTACCCATCAATTCTTTTGTACAGAGGATACAAGAAGGAAGGCTTGCAAGATGATTAGATGTTGTGATCTGTCATGATGTAAGCTCTTATGTCAGCACAAGGTATGATGGAAGCCATGATGTCATACTTCACTAAAGCAATAATGACAGACATGCAAAATTATGTAGGAACATCGGTATATCCCGATGAAGGTCCATTGAACCTAAGGTGGGCTATCCGAACCTAGCCCACCACCGAAAGATGAATCTGTTCTAGATCATTATGCAGATAGCTTCCATGATGAAGAATTGTCAAATTTCGGTTCAAACATAATGGCGATGTTAACCACAAGGAGAACGAAGAAATTGAAGTGGTAACTGAGTTAGTCAATCGAAATTGCGAAGATGAATCATCTCAATCGGCAAAAGAAATTTCAATTGAGGAGAAACAAATCGAACCACCAATGCCATCGGAACAATGACACCGCATCTCCATGAGATTCTACCATTCAATTTAAACACTCCACCAATATTTTTGCAGATTCGATGGAACTTGCCAACTAATCCAGCAAAACACTACGATCCGAGAAAAGGAAAGCTTGCACAAGGTATGGTGTTAAAAAACAAAGGTCAAGTAATTGTTGCCATGAAAGAGTATCATATCTAGTGGGCTAGAACAGAGTTCATCATTTGTCATAGCACCCCACAATTTTGGATTGTGTCGTGTAAACGTGGACCTGAAATTGGATGACCTTTTTGGATGCACGCATCATTCAAGAAAAATAAAGGATATTGGAGGATCAGTGTTTATAATGGTGACTACGCATGTTTCGTACCAAGTAGGTCCACTAATCATGCAAATCTTGATAGAAATTTCGTTGGCGATTTGTTGGTAGGACGTGTTAGGATAGGCTAGGATTACCCAATTAAAAATGTTTCTCACTTGGTGAAAGAAATATACGTATACTAATCTTATGTCAAATCATATCATGGTCAACAACATGCACGCTAAGTTGTATATGTCATATGGGATAGCTCAATTGCTAACCTTTCGTGGTACATAGCGGCACTTCAGAAATGGAACTTAGATAATATTTAATTGTAAACAAGTTATAGTTGTATATCATTTATCACTAATTACACACAAAAATAAACATTATCATCTTAATTTACAGGTACAATTGTTGAATGGGTTCACAATCCACGTGGTTCAGTAGTGCCCGAAAAACAGATGTTACATTATTTCTTTTGGGCTTTTAAGCTGTGTATAGATGGATTTCCTCACTGTCAGCCGCTCACCAGTATGGACGGTACCCATCTGTACATCAAGTACAAGCACAAACTTCTTGTGGCTACAGCGATGAATGCAAACCAACATATTCTACCACTAGCATTTGCATTAGTAGATGATGAGAACCTAGCTTCATGGAGTTGGTTTCTAGAGTTTCTGAGCAGACATTTTGTACGGGCAAACCGAACAGTTTGCCTCTTGTTGAATAGGTACCCTACTATCATCTGCGCCGTACAATCTACCAGTGCTTTCAGTGAGCCACTTGATTACCGCTGATTTTGTTTGAGGCATGTTTGCTCTAATCTTAATGAAAAGTATACAAATGTCCAATTGAAGGATTTAGCATTCAAGATTGGAAATGCTCAATAGATAAGAAAATTTGAGCATTTAAGGGAGCAAAATAAAAGGTATCAATAAGGTTGCGTTCAATTATTTGGATCACATTGACAGAGTGAGATAGACCGCAGCTTACAATGGAGAAAGATGTTGTGGTCTCATGACAACAAATATGTTAGAATGCATCAATGGTGTGTGAAAAGGGGGTCATTGTCTTCCAATTACACCATTAATTGAACTAAACTTCGTCCGTACTGGTCTTTTTTTTTATCAAACGATATGCAAAGGGTCATAGGAAGAAAATGAAAAATAAGGTATATATGCTTTCAAAATGTTCGAGGATGAGGTCAAAAAATCTGGAGGGCATTTAGTGCCACAAAGTACACTAGGCAGACCAAACGGCCGGTGTGTTGACACCACTACGTCATGGATATGGCAATACAAAACACGTAATGAAGTTGAGAAGTAGAGAATGATGTGGGAAATAGCATAAGTATGGAATACCTTGCTCACATGTTGTACAAGTCGCAAGATATTTTGGGCAATTTCCATCTTAATATATGCCTTGGTATTACGAGATCAATCATTATAAGGGTAAGTTCTTCTCAATCAAGGGTCACCCTACTAGCTAAATGCTTCATTCGAGCTAGTACACAATCCTAAGTTCAGAGATAGGAGAAGACAAGATCATGACATGATAAATTGTATACCGAATAAAATGGATTGGCCACAGGCGTGCTAGACAACAGTATAGAAGTTAATAAGGCCAAACTGGACCATCTCGACAACATCATTGATTGTGCTATTTCTTTGTAATATTCAGTAAAGTTTGTACTATTTATATGTATTAAATATTTGATTGTAATGTTCAATAAAGTTTGCAACGTCTTTAAATATTTGTTTGTAATATCCTTAAATATTTAAACAATTAAACTTCAACGTTGAATATATTGTATTGTACTTATAAGGCATTAAAAAAATATAACCACTGCATAAAATCACTAATGTTCTTAAGCACAATAAATTCAAGTTCATTACAAAAAGAGGAGATCCTTCAATAATAATTTGAAATACAATAACATATTATGCCCTCCTGCGCCATAACATGGAGAATACCTTTGTCTTTTAGGTATTCCTTCATGGTATGGATTAAAAACCTCTTCTTGCGGCGGCGGTTGGCTTCGTATATGAGGTACTTCCACCATAGTTTTCGTAGTCACCGTAGTCAGAAAATGGAATAGGCGACACGTTAAACTAGGTTTGCGTATCCATTTTCCTAAATATGCAGATATTCTGCCTCGTTGTATGCACCCATGAATTACGACAAGTCCATCTGTATAATATATTCAAAAATAAAGTTGATATGGAGTATATTTTACATGGTAAAAATGTAAACACAATTAATAGTGTTATTACCTTGTATATAAGGGCCTCGAGGTAACACGACGCCATAGTTGAGTACAATTGGCCCAAGCGATTCAAACAGTATTGGAGGTATCGATGGCCTCAAACACGAAATTTGGCTCGATGCCCATATCTAATAAATTTATTAGTACGTGCTCGCAAAAAATGCATATTACGAAATACATACTACATTTATAAATTTATTTTACCTGCAGCACATCGCCAATGTCTCATGCTCCTCCATCTCTTTTCTCGGCATTGTCACAAAGCTCCCAATATAAGTGCACTAATACAACATTTCACCAACTAAACTCCACTGTTTCAGTCACTTTCAGCCCTGTGTCACAAATGCGATAGCAAAACCAAAGTGCCGCTAATATCATGACAAATGATGCCATGATGAATAGTAAGGCAACACGCCATGCAACTTGATGCACCTCCCAATGTACGGTGTCGTTATTGACTTCTTTATTATTAACAAAGTTTCTCAATGCACTTAACTTCAATCGTGAGCCTTTCAAATCAATTGAAGTAGGAGTAAAGTCGAGGATTGCTTAACAGTATGTTGGTCACCCTCCCTCCTTATCAGGACACTCGTCTATTCCTAATATTGGGCGTTCGTCAACCAGTAATTCCCATATAACCGCCTATGTCTTCCAACGTAACAGTAACCTCGCCTACCCTTGAATGGAAAGTGTAGGTCTCCAGACGCCACCTCTCTATTAATGCAACAATTAAATGTTGATCTATCTCAATAAATCCAAAACGGTACACACCATAAAACCCTATATAAGATAGTGCTTCAATTACTTTGTCATGAAGTTGCACACCGTCTCGACCAAATATTGACCCTAATGTCTAACTCTAACCATTTGGTCAGGGTAACACGACCATCAAATAGTAGTTGAGAAATATGATTTTCGTGTTCACGTAAGACACGAGTGTCTTCCGGTCCATAATAATATTTCAATCTTTCCACATCCATTCTACAAATATATTAATTCCCAAAATTACCACAATTTTATTATTAACTACAAAAAATACATAACTATGTTAATTTACACACAACAATTCACAAAAAAAAAAAAATGTCCCAACTTCTTCAAAAACCGACTGCGGAAATTTTGATCAAAAATTTGAAGAAGTCGACATCACCATGGTCCACTTCTTCACTATTTGTGCAGAAGTCGACAATGGCAATGTTGACTTCTTGCACACTAATTCTTCAATTTTTTTTTTTTTTGATTTTTCAAACACTATTGCTAATGATAATTATCCTACAAAATACACATAATGTTATTATAAACTACTTTTAATTATTAAACTAATATTCATTGTCAATAATACAACTGCTAATACCATAAAAAAAACTATATTATGTTGTTTCACTCATGTAAATAAAACAAGCATTACTTATAAAAATCATATACCACAATTGCTAATACCAAAAAAAAAACTAAATTATGCAAAAATCATTACAAAAAACCATGCTACTTATTTTTGACAACGAATAAATTATTCTCAATAAATTTCTCAACAACATATACAATAATTTGTTAAAATAAAAAAGTTACATCGCATGGAAATAAAATTATTTAACATATGTCATCAAAATATACTTAATAAAACTAACTATCAAATAAATATTGAGTGACACATACCTTGTAAAATTCTTCAAAAAATTACTCTTCAACTCAAAACACAAAAATTTTGATAGGTATAGAGGAAGAGATGAGGGAAAAAATAACTTAAAAGCTACAACTCGTGACTTATTTAAAATGGGATTCAATTTTCGGACCAAAAAAAAAAAAGTAATTGAAATGACAAAACGCTACATGCTACGCCATTGCACCGCTACAACGTTGAGTGCTTTTGCGGCGCAGCTGGCGACAACATGCGCATGCATGCAGCGATGTACAAACAAAAACAAAACAAAAGGCTTCCTTCAAAAAAAGTATTAAATTTAATTTTCTCATAAAATTACAGAACAAAAAAAATTAATTGAAGTCCACAACAGTGTTGTAGACTTCTATTAAAATATTATTAAATTTAATTTTTCTTAGACAATTAAAAAAGGGAAAAAAATAATATTCAATCGAAGTCAGCAACATTGATGGCGACTTTTATTTAAAAAATTATTAAATTTAATTTATTATCAAAAAATTTGAATTCGGTTAAAAAATTTATTCGAAGTCGACAACAGGGTTGTTGACTTTGCGTGAAGTTGCCAACGGCATTGTAATCTTATGTTACTTTGATAAAGAAGCAAGTTTTTATGTTAAATTGATAAGGAATATACATTTTTAAGTTAAAAAATTAAAAAGTCCCTACACATAGCCAAATTTCAAATTCATGAAAATAAATAGATATGTTTTTAACAATTGAAATATCAATGCACAATGATTTTTATGAATTGTATACATTGAGGACAAATCATAATTTTTTTTCTAGTCAATATATGAAATTGCAATTATCAGTGGTGATATAGTTAACCACCGGGTCAAAATTAGTTCTTTATTAGTGAATAAAAAATTATTGCTAATTAAGAAGATTAAATATCTGGTTTAATTATCCTCCATGATTTTTCATCTTTTGAGACTGCTTCATAGTACACTTATTATCACTGCTATTGAATATATCTTCTTTAGTATATGTGACTAAGCATCATTTATAAGTTGATCATCGATAGAATTTTCAAATCGATTTTTTTTTATCGTTGAAAATACCCTTTTAATAGTTGAAGTTGCAACAAGAAAAATCCATGATAGCATCATAAGCTCTAGGGCAACTCAATTAGATTTTTTTAATCTGGTCACTTTTTTATTATGGACTTTTTTTAATGTGCCTATTATTTTGAAATTTATATGAATAGATCAATTATTAGAATTTTAATATGTACAGAAAGGATCATAACCTAAGTTCATATAATGTTAGTTGATATTTGACACAATTTATGTATGTACTTATTTGGGATAAAAATTAATGGGATGAACTGAGGCCACTCAATTGCATGTGGATAAGGATTATTTAATACGCAATTGCAGAAGTATTGGATAAAGAATTCAATTCAGAAGTTATTGCATGTTAATAATCAAGACCATCCTGCTGGATCTATATATTTCAATCTTAGTAAATATAACATACATAATTAATATAGACCTGCATAACCTAACTCACATGTACTGCAGCTAGCAAATGAAGTCACTTTGCGTACTACCTACCATAACAGTTATTATTATTATTATTATTATTATTATTATTATTATTATTATTATTAAAAATCCATATTAATAGATTTCTTTTAGAGAAGTACTTTTTAACAAAAAAAAAAAACATTTTAGAGGAGACAAAATCGTGATTGCATGGACTTTAAAAAAACACAAAAACAAAAAAAATGTCAAAAAGTGGCTTTTTTTAGAAGTTACTCAAAGTAGCTTTTTATAAAAGTACTTTTTAATACATTTTTAATTACAGTATCCAAATGCAAAGTTGCTTAATTTAAAAAAACCTCTAATAAAAAAAAGCATGACTCGAGAAGCACTTTTTTTAATCTCATCCAAACAGAACCTAAAAATTCTATTTGGATCTAGTTCTTAGGATATTGCATTCACACTACAAAAAAAAGGGGGTGAATTATAAAAACTTCCCTTTAGGTTTGGCAAAATCACAAAAAAAACCTCCAACTACTGAAAATTACCATTACCCCCCCGACGTTTGTATAAATTAACAAAAACTTCTTATGTTAGGGTTTCGTTAGGTTTTCATCCAAAATATTATATATTTTTTTCAAAAATATCCTCATTTAATATTTTAGTAATTGTTGGTTAAAATGGTGTATTACAAATACCTCCCTGAGATTTGCTGAAAATACAAACCCCCCCCCCCCATCCAATAAAAAACTTCCACCATTAGGGGGTCGCAACTAAGAGGGGAGAAAATGGTTGGGGGGTTTTTTCTCTCAAGGCTTTTTAGGATTGATGTGATGAACGAGATTTAGAAAATAGTGTCAATGCTAGATCGACAGCACCACGAGTAAGTAAATCAATAACCAAATGAGAGAGAATCCCTTTGACCAATGAAGAGGAGGCTTGGATATGGTTGACTCTTATAGATTCGTAATTCTTGAAGCAAGACAGTTTCAGTAGTATTGACATTATCGAATTTTGGCAAAATTTGCCAAAAATGTGAGAATCGATATGTATTCATTAATAGTTAAACAAGGTTAAATGATGTTGACCAATCATTAGACCATATCGATTTAACCATAACAAGTGAAAAAATAATAAGATAGTGACATTTCAAATGTAACGAATAAAAAAATAAGAAAACTTACATAATTTACTGATTTTCTTTGTTCTTTTCTCCAAATTTTAGCACAATTTTTTAAAAAAATGTCAACTTTGGCATAAAAATAATTTCAACTACCTTTACTAAATTCACTATGAGAACATGCCACTCCATTCCAGAATATTTCATTGAATTGTGGTAATTATATATTAACTATATATTTTCAAATCTATTTCAATGATTAATATTTTTGACTAATATAATATATTTAAATAATAGAGATATATCATTTAAAACTTTAGAGCTTGTTTACTTGATATCATGTAATAGTGCCCCCGAAATTTATGATTCAGATATGACTAAGATATGACTGAATTACAAATTAAACCCTCAAATTTTGAAAACTACCTAAATAACCTTGAGGTATGCATACTAAATTGTAATGGTAACAAAGATGTGAGAAAGACAAAAATACCCTTAAATCTTTTACAATTGAAAATTTGTAATTACACTAAACTACCATAAGGTTTGATGAAATTACAAATTTAACCCCCAAAATTTAGAAATTATCTAGATAACCCTAAGGTATGCATACCTAATTATAATGCTAATGGGGATTTGATAAAGAAAAAATTCACCCGGATCTTTTATAATGAATGATTTTTTTTCATCATAAATGATTTTCTTTTTTCAAAAAAAAAAGAGTAGTTTAGTGTTTTGTTTCATCAAGAATGATATTTAAGATATTATATATGTGGTATATTATGAAAATTAATTAAGATGTATTTAGCATTTTTTGAAAAAATTCCCAATTTTTCAATGCATATTATAAGATTTGTGTCTTTTTTTCGCTTGGTTATTAGCGATTTTGTTTGTTAAGTTAATATAAAATATTACAAAACAAACCTCATTTATTTCAAAATATTACGAAATCAATCCTAGATAATTTACAAAATTTGCTCAAATTGGACAAAATGGTAAAATAGGTAAATTATGTTAAACTTTAACAATTTCAGTAAAAAATTATAACGGCAATAGATGGAATGTTACATGTGTATAGCATTTACATACCTCAAGATTATTTAGATAATTTTTAGAAATCAAGGGTTTGATTTGTAATTTGGTCATATGTTAGAGTAGTTAAGTGTAATTATCCCTAATAGTAAAGATGAAATTAGTGAGGGATTTAAGTTTCGGTCAAATAAACCCCAAGAACAAAAGTGAATAGTTTTTTTTAGCAGAAATTCTGACGAAAAATTTTGCTCAAACTAAAAGATATTAGTTTTTATATTTTCGGAAGAATTTCATAGTGAAAATCCAAAAAAATAATAATAATTCTTCATTTTCTATTGGAAATTCTTCTTGAAAATAAAAATTATTATTTTTTAATTTTCAACAAAAATTTCGCAAGAAATTCTGCCGAAATAAAAAGTATAGAAAATGTCTTTTGAAAAAAACAAATTGTTAAATAAATGGACAGAATTTGGTGGATATTCCCTAAAAATTTGGTAAAAGAGAAAAAAACTTAACTTGTTAATGTGTCATAACTAACTAGCAACCCCTCACACTCGACGTGTGTGCAAAATATAAAAAATATATATTTCAATTTAGTACTTAAATTTTTTTTAAGATGAAAATATAATAAATTATTAAATTTCTTTTATAAGAATACTTTTTAAAGAATTATTTGAAATAATTTATTAAATTATAATAATTTAAAAATAAAATAATTATATGAAATAAAATTGCATAATAAAGAATAAACACAAAAAGAAAAAAAAACCAAGTTATTATAATTAGAGAAAGTGGTTTGTGGGTTGAAAACATGGGTTTTTTAAATTGGATGTAATATTACAATATTGACTTTTTTATTTGCTTATTTATTGCATGTGTTTACTAATTAAAAAGGTAAAATTGGTACATCAAAATTTGGTATCCGAATTGAATCGATTTCATTATGAATTTTCAATTTTAGCCATACTTTTATATATCTCTATTTATTTCACATAAAATTGAAGGGTAAATTTTGTAAAATCACATAAATAACTGTAATTTGTTAGACAAAAATGGCTTTCTTTTTATAATAGTATATAGATATATATATATATATAGTAAAATATGACAATCCCTAAAATAACTTTTGTTACAATTGTCGCGTATAAGCATATATTTAGATTAATTAACAGATATAGTAATTAATTATTAATTTTATATAAATAAAATTATTCAATTAATATTGCAAAAATATCCAATTGGCATGATTGAATGGGGGAATAATTTTCGGTAGAATCTACTTCAATTCGTCAACTATGCTAAATTAAACTAAATAATTTAACTATTTAACCTTCGATTTAATGAAACTAAGGATAAGTAGTAAATTGTTAAAATTAAATTAATAAATTGATAATTTTCAAAAACATAAAATGAGTAAAAAAAGAAAAATTATACTATTATATAAAGCAAGAGTCCTTTTGAGTAACTACCTTTAATCTAACATTTTTTTAGTGTGTCATTTTATTTTCTATTTTTTTCCCTATTTTCTCTCTCCCTCTTTTCTTATTTTCTCTCTCCCTCCCCTCCCACTACACGTTTCCTTTTTCATTTTTCTTTTCTTTTCACTTTTTCTATCTCTCTCATCCTCTCCTCTATCTTCTTCCTCCTCCCTCCTATGGATCATTTTTAACTCCTTTGTTTATTATTTTTAATCATTTAATTTTTTTTATATTAAATTATTTTACTGTTCACTTATTTAAATCTTCGTAAACATTAAAAAAATTATTCATATATAAAATATAATAAATAATGAAACTCAAGTACATAATTAATTTTTTTTTAATTTGACACATGCATCGAGTATGCCCACCTTACTAGTATAAATAAAGAATTACAATAGTACAACTGCAAGACTCCTCCTTGCGTATATTGAAGGCGTGGGTTCAAACCCCAGCTTATGCATAAATAAGCTATATGTGGCTCGCCATGGTGTAGAATCCGAATTTGATGGTTTGATTCCTAGTTGGCACAACAAGTTATATTTAAAATAATAAAATAGTTATTTTGACATATTAATTTAATTTAAATAATAAAAAATAGTAATTTTATAACAAAATTGCGACCTATTTCGATTTTATTGGCTACGAAAATGATCTTGTAGCAAAAATAAATAAGTTCATAGTAAAAAAATTTTAGTATGGTCACTATGGTATTAAATATGTAGCAAATTTGTAAAAAAAAGATTTTAGTTTTTTACTACGATTTTCTTGTCATAGTAAAACACTAGTTTTCCTGTAATGTCAATTGAAAACAAATGGAAATTCAAGAAAATACATTGATGAATTATTAAAAGATTCTTATATGATTCTTCCTATTAAAAAAGAAAATGAAATTCTTGTATGACTCAACTTTTTGGCACCACATACAATCACATATAAAATAAATAGTTCAAAGTAATGTATATTTTATTCAAATATTCTTTTTGCGCCAACAGCTGAAGTAAATGCGAATTTCCCATTTATAGTGAATGAAATTAAACTTATTAAAACATAAAAAAGAAAAAGAAAAAAAGTAGTCGAGAAAGGTCAGTTTTGAGGTGGATTTAGGTCTTTGGTTGAGATCATGTGCACTTAAATTTTCCCATACATTCATTATTGTTTTACATTTTTGTTTCATTATTATATTATTTTTTCTTTTTTTCTTTTTTCTTTTTTTGGCTTCCAGTCCATTTGTTTACAATTCAAAGTATGATAGCAAAACAAATCTTACTTTTCATCCAAGTAGAAAAGTGAGGGGGAATCTGCAAAATGCAAATCTCAAAGGACTATATCATATTTTTTGGCTTTCAAAATGTTGCATTTTTACCATTTGCATATTATATTTCTTTTATTATGTAATTTATGTATGTTTTATATATAAATTTTTGTTCTATTATTTTTAACTTTTCATAAAGTATATGTTAAATATGTATTATATATGACTTTTACATGCTATAGTTTTATATTATATATATATATATATATATATATATATATATATGTTGCGGAGTTGTTGCCTTGTATTTAGATAAAATACTCAAGAAAATAACAATCTCCCATCAAGATACACCAATCAGGGATAAATTTGAATTTTCATATTTTTTTCTTATGTTGACATCATCGTCTTGGGGCCAATGCCACATCAAAGCGAACCCCGAGGAATATAAAAGTAATTACATATACTATGCCGGATATGATTTTTTAATTTAAAATAATATTTCATCTCTTATTTAATAATTTATATTCATATCATGTATATAAAGTTATTTTAGTAATTATACACTTGGTCTAAGATCTTTACACTTAGCATATGTTCATAAATTAAAATATTAGATGAAATAAAATTTAAAATAGAAAATCTGATGTGATACTATGGAGGAGATCATTATGCATAAGCCTAAGCTGCCATCGTCAGTATATTATTATTATTATTATTATTATTATTATTTTGACATGGTGAGGATCTTCACTAGTTCAATACTGATAGATTGCAATAAATTATTAGTATAGATATCTAATAATTCATAATGGCAGTGACTATTTCATGGCAAATCATAGTGCTATCTTTATTTCACTATCCTAATCATGATAAGGCCAGGCAAAAACTAATAATAACAATGATAAATGTAAAACGACAAAAGTAAAAGGTTACAGCTAAGAGAGTGATGCTTGTTTTTCATTACTTAAAGTTGATCAAAATGATCATGATCACTGTATATGTCTTCGAAATAAGAATAAATCGTGATTTAATGAAAAATAGGTGAACTTTTTAATCAAATTTTCAATTAAAAAGAACAAGAATGGACTGCAAATAACATATTTAGAATGACAATAACAATTCATATATATTTATATATGTGGTGTTAGAAAAAAAATCACTATTTTCAAGACCTCATGAAAATGGTTTTACATGTAGTTCTTGAATTAACTAAAGTGTAAGATAAGTCAAGCCAACTCATGAACATAATGAATCGGTTCGACTTGAACTCAGTTCAATTTTGAATTTTTTGGGCTCAGCAACTTTGATGAGTTGAGTTTGAGCTTAACTATGTGTACTCAAAAGTTTACAAGTCAACTTGTGAGTTTTTTAAAAATATTTTATATTTTTAAATAGATAAATAATAATAATAATAATAATGTAACACTAATAATAAATTTATTTTAAAAAAATTTTGTTTTAATAGTAGTAGAAAAAAGCAGACGAATTCAACCCGTTTACACCCTTAAATCACATAACAAGGATCTCAACATTGACTGGGCCACCTAGCCCCCACCCAAAACAAATTCTTTTAATTTACGGAAGTGGGGACTTCCAAAGTTCACATTTGGGTTTATCATTTATGTATATGGAACATACTACCAGTCTACCACCACCTTCGCTCTATAAAAAAAAATAATAATAATAGTAAATAAATAAATACTCCCACCACAAAGTTGTTCAGCGATTTGACACTAGATTAATTTAATCAGCGATCTCAAATAATTAAAAATATTTTAAAACAACTTTTCTTTTAAAATTTCACATATAACTTTCAAAAAAAGTCATTTTAAAACTTTTTAACTAACTTTTATTTTTGCTGCCACTGAGCTCAGAGTCGAGTGATGGAGGTTCGAAAGTGGTATCAGGAATGTCCTGAGTTCGAACCCTCTTGTCCTCTACCCCTTCCCCTTTGAGTGAGTGTGTGCGTGTGTATGGGGGTGTTTTTCGGTTGACATTTATAGGGTGTCCCGAGATGATTGTATCAAAAAAAAAAACTTTTGTTTTTGCTAAGAAACTCAATCAAATATATTTTTTTAGTTGAAGAGTGTTTTTTTTTTTTTAAATTTTTTGCAAAAACAATAGTACTTAAGGCTCATAGTAGGTGTCTTGAAGTGTTTTTTTTTTTTCGAATTTTTCTTCTATGGACCGGGTGTTTACACTCTGCGATTCAAATTCAACCGCGTGTTATATATTAAATTTTTTATAAAATACGTATAACACGTGATTGAATCTGGACAGCAAGGTGCATTGATGGAGCCCATACAACCGATTCATATAAGAATTTTTCTTTTTTTCCCTCTGAAAATAAGTATTTCGATTTTTAGTTTGTGTGTGTTGATGTCGGACGCCGAGTAAACAATAAAAAAAAAAAAGTAAATACTACAAACACCAATCCCAATTTTGTAAAACACTACACTCATAGATAATCGCTACTGAGGAACAATGGATACTAAGAAAACGAAAACTACAAACGCACTCACTAGTTGGAAAATTGAGCTAATTACCAATTTCATCCCACCCGTCGTTGATTATTTCAATTTAGTCCCACACTTCAACTCTTGGCTAATCGCATACCAAAAAATTGGAGATTTCGCCAAATCAGTCCCAAATCCTACCTACTGTTAAGTTTGTTAACGGACTAGTGATGTGGCTGTTAGTAAAAAACAAAAAACATAAACAACTCGCCTGCTAGCAACATGATGGAAAGAGGGAGGGAATATTTGGTGCCAATTAATTAAACCCTTTGATTCTCCTTGATCACTTGTCATTTTTCTTTAATTTATTCTGAAAATCAATTGAATTGGGTTGAAATTCATATTTTCAACATGATCCTCTTCTTGTTTCCTTCAATTTTAATATTACCGCCCACTTTTTTGGTATAGATGAATGGATTTGGATTGAAACCCTTTTCTCTCATAATTTTATCAATTTCTATGACATTACGTTTTGTGTGTGTATGGGGGGGAGGGAGGGGGAGAGGGAGAGAGAGAGAGGAAATAGCAGTAAGGGGGAAAATGACGAAAGGAAGAAGAAAGGGAAATGAAGAAAATAGCGGGGGAAAAACGAAAGTTAATTTGTACAGAAATGACTGAAAAATAAAAATAATCTTTTTTGTACAAACTTAAAATATTTTAAATTACCATTAAAAAATAGTTTTTTATTGTATAATTGATTATTCTTAATTATAAATTTTTATTGTAGTTTACAAATAAAATATTATTTTGTTATTTTAATAAAAATTCAAAAAGTACAAGAAATTATACTCAGGACTGGTATAACTGAAATGTGTTTTTGTGTTTTTTTTTTTTTTTGGACTTCAAAATATTCTCATTCAAACGCATTTTATAAATACTCAATTTGGAGTCATTTTTCGAACAACTATCCTAACAACGTTTCACATTTTAAAAAACTTAAAAATATATTTTAGAGAACTGTTTTGCAGAATTGTTTTGCAATTCAACTAAACCAAACACCAAAAAAAAAATATATATATATCCAAACACCCCATTACTAATTGTCAATTTTGGTGCCAAAATTCAAGCCCTTTTTTCAATCACGTGGCTGGTAGGTGAGTTTTTCAGGTCTTTGTTTTTCACTGACGGCCACGTCACCAATTCGTTAAAAACGTTAACGGAAGGTAGAATTTGGGACTGATTTAGGGATAATCCCCAATTTTTTGGTATGTGATTGGCTAAGAGTTAAAGCGTCGGACGAAATTGGTAACTATGGAAAATTCAAGCAACCTTGGTGTTTTGATTTACACACAAACTCGTTTTGTCATTAATTCATTGCCTTGAATTAGCCGGCAACAACTCTTTCTATCAAGGAAAATAAGGTTTAACAAAGCAGCCACAACTTAACCACCTCAATTTAAAAAAATTCTTATCCGAATCTACTTTAATCAAACCAAACAAATCATGAAGTATATATATTGCACCTACTAAGTTATCGATCATTCTTTCTAAATTATCGATCATTCACAAAATAAGTGTAAAATACTCATCCCGTAACAAACACAAGGATAACAAAACTGAAACTAAAAATGTTTTTTTTTTCCTACCTAGAAAACATGAAGTCCCATGAACCCAAAAAAAACTTGCAATTTGATTACCAACCTTTCATCGTAAGACATGATTAATTACGTAAACAACAGATCTACACAAAAACAGAAAAAAAATATATAAAAAAAACACAAATAATCATATCCCATTTGATTTCATTCAAATATCATCATAGAAGCATTTCTTGAAGTTACCCATATGCTCTTCCTGCAGCCATATTGCCACATTCCACGAGCCATCCCCTTCCCTGCTCGGGATAATGAACGTTTTCCCATCAAACCCCATCGAACCTGGACCCATATGGATCTCCTTCCCCCACCCGAAATCGGCCCCGTATAAAGGCAGCCCCGTCCAGCTTATTATCGCCAAATTCGGGTTCCCGTAAAAGTCCCCCTTCGGCCTCCCGTTGTTGTCCAGCGACCGGAACCGGCCCACGTCCGGCAGACCCTTGAGGTAATCCAAGTAAGCCCTCACCGTCTCGTCGGTCACTTTCTCGACCGATTCGCGGATTTTCTTGCAGGCTGACTCCATCGGAGATGAAAGTAAATGTCCCGATTGATCGGTGGCCTCGACCCGGATGAGGGCGTTGCCGAAGAAGTTCTTTGGCAGGGGCGGGTTCACTTTGTTGCGGAAATCGGCGGGGAAGTGGAGGCTCGTCGGCTGCTCGGCGACGTGGCCGCGGGCCTTGCTCGTGCACCGCCAGATGTGAGCGGCGACGGCCTCGAACCGGCTGTAGCCACGGCCGCCCAGGGAGGCGTCGAAGTCGAGGTTGGCCTTGTTGCGGAGCTTCTCGATCTGGAATTTGGTGAGATTGATGAAGGCCACGGTGATGGGCTTCTTGCGCTGCTCCATGTTGTCCTCCTGGCCGATTATGGTCGGCGGGGGGCGGAGTACGGACGGGTCGAAGGTCGAGCTCGGCGGCTTATCGCTTTCCAGCACTCTTCGATCCAGAAACGGAGGCACGATAGGCTCCGCCCCGCAAGCGAGCTTGGCCCACTCGTCGACGAAGTGGAGGGCGCTGGGGCCGTCGGCCATCACGTGGGAAATACCCAGCCCGATGCTGACGCCGCCGCATCGGAATCTAGTCAGCTGGACTATGACCAGCGGGATTTCGTCGATCGGAGTGGTGTAGTCAACGGAGGGGATGAAGGCCTGGATCGCCGGCGTCGGTGTGAAGTCGCCGAAATCCTCCACCGCCGCGTCGGACTCCGCCTCGAAAATCGGGACGCCCTTGCCGTTGCAGTGGAGCTCCACCCTGCTGCCGCCTTCCGCAGACCAGCTCAGCCGACCCGCGAGGGGGTAGAACAGCACGAGGGCCTTGCTGAGGGAGTCTTTGAGGCGTTGAACTGCATCTCCGGCGTCGTCCAAAGCAGGGGAGTGTTTGTAGAAGTAGATAGTTGGCGTGTGAGTTATGTCTTTGATTTGATCGCAGGCGTTTATGTACATGATCTCGCCCGGCGTCGGCTCCGCCGGCCGCACAGTGTGGGTGGCCTTGATAGTTGCCATCTTGCGGCGGAGTGGTGGTGGCGGCGGAGACAGGAGGAGTGATGAGGAGTGATTTTGGTTCGTGGAAGACAACGTAGAGAGACGATTATTTTATATATATAGTGAGTGAGAG